>MSED01000012.1:0-565210 GCA_002099365.1 Phialophora verrucosa | reverse complement strand
GAGTTTACTCTATCCTTTACTATAAGATAATAACTATAAAGGAGATAGTATAGTTATTTATCTCCTTTATTTACCGGAACTATAGGCCCCCGAATATAATTATCTTTAACTATAGCTTATAGTTTATATCTAAATTCTAGATAGAGTTCTATCGTACTTTAGAAATTAAGCTTAAGCTATTAACTACTTTTTATTTATAGACTAATAAATAAACCGAAATTATAAACTAATATCTTAACTAGCGATTATAGCCTTTTATAAATTACTACTAAGATAACTAAGCTAACCTCTTACTAATAATAAACTATATTTAAGCTATACTCCCTTATAATTCTACAGGTATAAGCCCTTTCTTTATTAAAAATAGATATAAACCGAGGATCTCCTTTAATTAAAAACCTTTAGAGGAACCCTTAAGCGCGCGAAAGCAACTTAGCCGAGACGAAGCTTAATAGCTCGCCCGCCGAATATATAATATTTAGGAATTAATATATAATATAATAAAGCTCGCTTAAAAATAATAGAAATACTAAACTAATAAGTATTATTAGGAAGTTAACTTTATAGAAGGTAACTTAGTCTAAATATTAATAAAGAACTAGAAGATTAACCGCTTTAGCTAAAAACTAGAGTATTAAATAATAAATCTATTCTATATCTTAAAGTAAATTAAGAACTCCTTTAGGCTAAACCTACCCTCTTTAATAAAGGTATACTCAGTTTTTTCTCCCGACCGCCTTAGAAAGGTATTAGATAACCCTCTCCTAGGATAAGTTAACGAACCTTTATCTCTAATTAAAGTAAATAGAGAGAATAAATAGGAGGTTAAGGAAGTTTTAGCTATATAAAAGCGCCGCGGTAAGCTATAATATTAAGTATAGTAATTAAGTTAAGATAAAGACCTTAAATAATACTTAGTCTTTAACTTTAAGAATATACTATATAAAGTCTATAATTACTATAAAAAGTATCCTTAGTAACTAAAACCTCTAAGAAGATTATAAGATTAGTTATATTACTAGAAAAATAATAAACTAATAAAGGACTATAATAATAATAATAAAGCTTAAGGATAAGCTTTTTTAAAGAGGGGAGTATTATTACGGCCTATACTAAGTCCGAGTATATATACGCGACCGCGTATAATAGAAGATAAGGCTATAGGCTATAGGCGACTATTTCCGGTAAAGCGCGTACTTACTAAGCTTTATCCTAATTAGGTAAGTAAGGCTATATAATTATACAGCTAAACACTAATTAGCTATATATAACTAAAATCTTTAGCGGCTTACGCGTATACCGAAATCCTTAGCGGAGGGAAGTATTTATCTAGGGTAATAGGTACCGCGCTTTTTATACCCTTTCCCTCTCTTTAGTTTAGTCTCTTAGTATTAAGTAATCTATACCTTTATATAGTGTTCGCCCTACCTTCTTCTATTAGTGTACTGTACTGTTATAAAATTCTTAAAGGTTTTAAAATATTATTAAAGTTTTTATAATAAAATATTTTTTTATTAAATTATTATTATTATATTTTTTAAAACTTTATATAATCTTTTAAAATTAATAAAAATTATATAATATAAATAATAATAACTTAATAACTCTTTTATTAAATTATTAAAGGTTTTAAAATATTTTTTAAAGTTTTTATAATAAAATATTTATTTATTAAGTTATTTAATAATATAATCTATCCTTTATAGATTTATTTTAATAGAACTTTTAGTACTAAATTAGCTATTTAATAAAATAAAAACTTTATAAGTTATATTATTTAATTAAACTACTTAATATTTAATTTATAATTTATATAATAATAATTTAATAAAAGAACTATTAAATAAATATTATATATATAAAATAATTTTTATTAATTTTAAAAGATTATATAAAATATTTAAAGATAATATAATATTAACTAATAAAAAAATACTATATTATAAAAATATTAATAAAACTTTAAAGATATTAATAATTTAATAAATAATTATTAAACTATATTATATATATAATATAATTTAATTAATTTAAAAAGTTATATAAAGTTAAAAATATAATAATAATAATTTAATAAAAATATTTATTATAAAAACTTTATAATATTTAAACCTTTAATAATTTAATAAAAGAACTATTAATAATTATTATATATATAGTATAATTTTATTAATTTTAAAAGGTTATATAAAGCTTTAAAAAATAATATAATTAATTTAATAAAAAAAGTATTTTATTATAAATTTTTAATACTATAGTAATACTTTAAAACCTTTAATAATTTAATAAAAGAAGTATTAATTTATTATTTATATAGTATATTTTAAAAGATTTTAAAAGATATTAAAAGATTTTAAAAAGTTTAAAAAGTTTTAAAAAAATATAATAAATATTAGTAAAAAAGATTTATAATATAAAATTATAATATATTTAAATCTTTAATAATTTAGTAGAAGAATTATTAATTTATATTATATAAAATTATTTTATTAACTTTAAAAGATTTTAAAAACTTTTAAAAGATAATAAAAAATTTATTTAATAAAAAAGTATTTATATAAAAACTTTAATAATACTTTAAAATCTTTAATAATTTAGTAAAAGAATTATTAATTTATATAAATAATATAATATATTTATTAATTTAAAAGATTCTTTAAAATTTTAAAAGATAAATAAATTTATTTAATTAAAAAACAATAATATAAACTTTAATAATATTTTAAAACTTTTAAAAGTTTTAAAAATTTAATTAAAATATATTAATTTATAATATAATAATATAACTTTTACTAACTTAAAAGATTTTAAAATTTAAAAGATAATAAAAAATTTCTTTAATAAAAATATATTATATTATAAAAAACTTTAATAATACTTTAAAATCTTTAAGAATTTAATAAAAAGAATTATTAATTTATTATTATATATATAATATAACTTTAAGAATTATATATATTTAATTAACTTAAAGGAAGGATTTAAGTATAAGTTAAAAAGCGGTTATATAATATACTTAAAAGATAATATAAATATTACTATAATAGCTATAAGTAGTAATATCTCTACTATAGGCTACGACACCCCTATAACTAGCACGCGGTAAGCGGCCGGCCTTAAAGTATCTTAGTATATAGGACGCGGCGGAGATACGCTATAGATATATAAATAATAAATTAATATTAAACCCTTAAATAATTTAGCTTATATAGATATATAAAGAACTTAATAGCGATAAAAGAGAGTCTTAAGAAGGAGGAATATTATAAAAGTAGCTATAAAAGTTAAAAGGGGTTATTATATATATTTTATATATAGTAAATAGAGAATATATATTAAATATAAAATTAGAAAAGAGATTTATAGTAAGAAAGAGTATACTAAAAAGAATATTAAAAATAAAGATACTATCTATATCGATAAGCTTAACGATAAGCCTAGCGACGTTATAGGCAGCGGTAATAAGTAGTATATAACTTAAGAGCGCGTCACTCGCGTTAGGGTTTTCCCTTAACTCCCCTTAAGGTGTTAGGTTAGAGTAACTATACCTAAAGTAAAAGGGAAACTTATAAAAGAGGTCCTAAAGGAAGTCTAGAAGATAATTATAGGGGTAGTTATAATTTATATACTCTATAGCGACGATATAAATATAATAATATTAGATAAGATAATAAATTAATAAAAGAATTATTAATTTATTAATATATATATAATATAATTTTTCTTAGTTAAATATTTTATAAAGTTTTAATAAATAATATAATATTATCTTATTAAAAAATATATTATATTATAAAAACCTTAATAATACTATAAAATCTTTAAGAATTTAATAAAAATATTATTAATCTATTATATTATATATAATTTAATTTTTATTAGCTTTAAATAATTCTAAAAAATTTTAAAAGATAATATAATATTTATTTAATAAAAAAAGTATTATATTATAAAAACCTTAATAATACTTTAAAACTTTTAAAAATTTAGTAAAATAATTATTAATTTATTATATTATATATAATATAATTTTATTAACTTTAAATAATTCCTTAAAATTTTAGAAAATAATATAATATTTATTTATTAAGAAAATTATTATAATATAAAAACCTTAGTAATACTTTAAAATCTTTAATAATTTAAAAAAAGAATTATTAATTTATTATTATATAAATAATATAATTTTATTAATTTTAAAAGATCTTAAAAAATTTTAAAAGATAATAAAAATTTTACTTAATAAAAAATATATTATAATATAAAAACCTTAATAATATTTTAAAACCTTTAAGAAATTAGTAAAAGAATTATTAATCTATTCTTATATATATAATATAATTTTTATTAATTTTAAAAGATTTTAGATAATTTTAAAAGATAATAAAAATTTACTTAATAAAAAATATATTATAATATAAAATCTTAATAATATTTTAAAATCTTTAATAATTTAGTATAAGAATTATTAATTTATTTAATATATATAATATAAGTTTTATTAATTTAAAAAATTATTTAAAGTTTTAAGAAATAATAAAGAATTTACTTAATAAAAAGGATATTATAATATAAAAACCTTAATAATACTTTAAAATTATTAATAATTTAATAAAGGAATTATTAATTTATAATTATATATATAATAAAATTTTTATTAATTTTAAAAGATTCCTTAAGGTTTTAAAAGATAATAAAGAATTTATTTAATAAAAAAGGTATTATAATATAAAAACCTTAAAAATACTTTAAAACTTTTAAGACTTTAGTAAAAGAATTATTAATTTATTATAATATATTTAATATAATTTTTATTAATTTTATAAGATTCCTTAAGGTTTTAAAAGAAAATAAAGAATTTATTTAATAAAAAAGGTATTATAATATAAAAACCTTAAAAATACTTTAAAACTTTTAAGACTTTAATAAAAGAATTATTAATTTATTATAATATATTTAATATAATTTTTATTAATTTTATAAGATTTCTTTAAGTTTTAAAAGATTATAAAGAATTTATTTAATAAAAAAGATATTATATTATAAAAACCTTAATAATACTTTAAAACTTTTAAGAATTTAATAAGAAAACTATTAATTTATTATATTATATATAATATAACTTTTATTAATATTAAAAGATTTTAAGAAGTTTTAAAAAATAATATAGTAAATATTTAATAAAAAATTATTATAATATAAAAACTTTAATAATACTTTAAAATATTTAAGAATTTAATAAAAAATTTTTAATTTTATTATAATATATATAATATAACTTTTATTAACTTTAAAAGAATCCTTAAAGTTTTAAAAGATAATAAAGAATTTATTTAATAAAAAAAGTATTTTATTATAAAAACCTTAATAATAATTTAAAATCTTTAATAATCTAGGAAAAGTATTATTAATCTATCTTTATATATATAATATAATCTTTATTAACTTTAAAATATTCCTTAAAGTTTTAAAAGATAATAAAGAATTTCCTTAATAAAAAAAGTATTTTATTATAAAATCCTTAATAGTATTTTAAAATCTTTAATAATTTAATAAAAGAATTATTAATTTATTCTTATATATATAATATATTTTTTATTAACTTTAAAAGATATCTTAAACTTTTAAAAGATAATAAAAAATTATTTAATAAAAAAAATATTTTCTTATAAAAACTTTAATAATATTTTAAAAACTTTAATAATTTAATAAATAACTTATTAATTTATTATAATATATATAATATAATTTTTATTAATTTTAAAAGATTATTTAAAGTTTTAAAAAATAATAAAAATTTATTTAATAAAAAAGATATTATATTATAATAACCTTAATAATACTTTAAAATCTTTAATAATTTAATAAAAGAATTATTAATTTATTATTATATATATAATATAACTTTTACTAATTTTAAAAGATTCTTTAAAGTTTTAAAAGATAATAAAAAATTTATTTTAATAAAAAAAGTATTATATTATAAAAACTTTAATAATACTTTAATATCTTTAAGAATTTATTAATAAAATTATTAATTTATTATAATATATATAATATAACTTTTAATAACTTTAAAAGATTTTTTAAAGTTTTAAAAGATAATAAAAACTTTATTTAATAAAAAAAATCTTTTAATATAAAAACTTTAATAATATTTTAAAATCTTTAAGAATTTAATAAAAGAATTATTAATTTATTATTATATATAAAATATAATTTTTATTAACTTTAAAAGATTCTTTAAAGTTTTAAAAGATAATATATTATTTATTATAAATAAAGATATATTAAGACCTTAAGGCTTATCTATATATAGCGCGCGGGCTGTATATATTTCCTCTATAACTCTCTTTAGCTTTTAAATCGAGTCTCTATACGCTTATAGATAGGTAATATACTTATTATTAACTACTAATAAAGCCTATCCCTAATATTATTTATTTAATAAAAAAAATATTATATTATAAAAACCTTAATAATACTTTAAAACCTTTAAAAATTTAATAAAAGAATTATTAATTTATTACTATAAATATAATATAACTTTTACTAATCTTAAAAGATTCCTTAAAGTTTTAAAAAATAATATAATATTTATTTAATAAAAAAGTATTATATTATAAAATCTTTAATAATACTTTAAAATCTTTAATAATTTAATAAAATTTTAAATAATTTATTATAATTTTTATAATATAATTTTAATTAATTTTAAAAAGTTTTCTAAAGTTTTAAAATTAATAGAAAATTTATTTAATAAAAAAAGTATTATATTATAAAAACCTTAATAATATTTTAAAATCTTTAAGAATTTAGTAAAAGAATTATTAATTTATTATAATATATATAATATAACTTTTATTACTTTTAAAAGATTCTAAAAAGTTTTAAAAGATAATAAAAATTTACTTAATAAAAAATTATTATATTATAAAACTTAAATAATATTTTAAAATCTTTAAGAATTTAGTAAAAGAATTATTTATTTATTATTATATATATAATATAATTCTTATTAACTTTAAAAGATTCTTTAAAGTTTTAAAAGATAATATAATATTTATTTAATAAAAAAATATTATATTATAAAAACCTTAATAATACTTTAAAATCTTTAAAAATTTAGTAAAAAATTATTAATTTATTATTATATATATAATATAATTTTTATTAGTTTTAAAAGATTTTAGAAAGTTTTAAGAAATAATATAATATTTTCTTATTAAAAAATATATTATTTTATAAAAACTTTAATAATATTTTAAAATCTTTAAGAATTTAATAAAAGAATTATTTATTTATTATAATATATATAATATAATTTTAAAGGATTTTAAAAGATTTAAAAAAGTTTTAAAGGATAATATAGTATTTACTTAATAAGAAAGTATTATATTATAAGAACTTTAATAATACTTTAAAAAGTTTAATAATTTAATAAACGAATTATTAAATTATTCTTATATATATATTATAAACTTTATTAATTTTAAGAGATTATATAAAGTTTTAAAAGATAATATAATAATAATTTAATAAGAAAGAAGGATTAAGTTACTTAAGTAATCCCTAAGGAGCGCTAAGGGATCACTCTCTGAGCGGCAGGTGAGCCGAGGGCGAGTAAAGCGGCGAGCGGCTAATCAGAAAAGGTAGATAGGCGACAGGTTTTTCGCGCTTGACTACCTGTGTACCTATGTTCAGTAATCGGCCAAGCCTAGGCTTCGTAATGCATGACAGGCGGGACTGCATGGGAAAGCAGGCCACAAAGCTCGTCCTCTACATCCTCGACCGAGGTCCATGACTCTTTAGTATCCCCGTACCCGAACCTCTTCTACTGGTGTGTGCGCATGTCATCAATCTCTTGACCTTGTGGTCTACGTCCCTATATACAAAGGGATCCTCTCGAGGAGGGTACGGGTGGCTCATCTCTCATTTGGCACGACCTCGGCTTCTTCATCCCGTCCAGTACTTGGTAGTCGGGAGGTCGCGTTGGACGCTGCTACTCACTAGTCCTAAAATCTGCTGGTTTTCAAGTGAAGGAGCCGACAAAATTACATACCGACCTCCGCGAGCTCCGTCCTTCGCAACAAGGCGACGCTGTTTTCACGCTCCAGATCATCTAGTGACACTCCATACTGTACTCTGACAACATCCGTCAAAATGCCCTCCATAATAACCCACAGCTTCACCACCACTGGTAGTCAGAAACCGTACACCTACCTCACGGCCGGGCCAGCAACAGGCCCTCTGGTCATCTTCCTCCACGGTTGGCCCGCAATCGCATTGACATGGAAACCACAACTACACTCCCTCTCATCGTTGGGCTTCTACTGCGTCGCGCCCGACTTGCCGGGCTACGGCGGCACCTGGACGTCCACCGACGCGTCGGAGTTTGCGCTGGAGAAAATCGTGCCCGACCTGCTGGAGTTGCTGGCCCACCTGGGGAGGAAGCAGGCCGTGTGGGTCGGCCACGATTGGGGGTGTGGCCCGCTCTGGGCGCTGGCGAGCCACCACCCCGAAGTGTGCCGTGCCATGGTGGGCATTTCGGTGCCGTACTGGACGCTGGAACTGGGCCTGCCGACACTCCTGACGCTGATCGACCGCGACCTGTACCCGGAGAAGGAGTTCCCCTACGGGCAGTGGGATTATCAGGTCTTCTACGAGCAGGAGCCCAAGGCCCTGGACAGGCAGTTCGAGACGAACCTCCCCGTCCACATCAAGGCGGTGTACTCGCGCGGCAACGGCACGGCGGGGAAATCCCCCGCGCGGACCGCCAGCGTGACCAAGCATAAAGGCTGGTTCGGCGGTCCTGGGGCCCCGGTGCCGGACCTGCCGCTCGAGAGGACGGTGCTGGACCAGGAGCTCCTCGACGCCCTGGTGGCGAGCGCCAAGAAGAACGGCTGGCACGGCGCCACGGCCTGGTACTTGAACCATGCCGCCAACCGGAAGTACACGCTCGAGAAGAGCGTCAACGACGGCTTGTTGAAGATGCCCGTCTTGTTCGTGCACACCGAGTACGATGCCGTGTGCCAGACCGTGTATAACCCGAAGCTCATGCAGGAGATGCGCCAGCGATGCCAGAACCTGACCGAGTTTGTGGTCAAAGCGGGTCACTGGGGAGCCCTGGAATGTCCCGAGAAGGTGAATTCAGGAATAGTCGACTGGGTCCGGAAGGATGTCAAGGAGTGGTGGCCGGGCCCAGAGTTGAAGAGTCGGCTGTGAGGAGGAGGCGACACAGACACGGATAAGGACCTCGACAGTGATGCCAGCTACCGTACGTACGAGTCATAGTAGCTCAATTACTCGGATAGTACGCTGCCTCAATCTCTATTCCCATTCCCATGATGACTTTCAGATGCTCGACTGCATCTGATGCATACATGGGCTTGTTGTTATGTGCACCTGTAGCGATAGAGCACCATTACTAAATATCGAATCGAGATTGCTAGAGGGACATGTATTGCGTATCACCCTGAGCTGGCAGTGGTTCTACATAAGAAGCCACCTTTCAGGGGAAGTTTAGTTCTCTCTTGAGTCTGCTGGATCCCATATTCTTACACTAGGATATTACTCCGCTCGAACCATGTCCCAACCTCTGCTTGGCCCTCGTACCTGGTCTGAAGGTTGATGCACCTCATCGGTCGTGACAAGCAGCTACCTCCAACGTGGTCAAAGTCCTTACTAGCGATGCAGCTGAGAGTTCTCGACCGGGAGCACTGGTTGCATTGAGTTCATTTTGCACCCTCCTCGCTGGGCTCATAAAGTGAGCGGTTGGGTTGTGGTATGTCGGGTCGGCAGGAAGATGAGCTGTGTTAATCAATTAGTCTGAAGCCGCATTGAGGATCGTCTCTGGTACGGTACACATTCTCACATGGTCAAGCCGGAATCACGTATCTTCTCCGCTACGGACTGGTGTACGATATGAGAGCGGCCAAGCTTCCCCGGGGCCTTGCACAAACGCCGGGTGCTTCGTTCACTCTGGTAGTCTCGTTGATACCCAGCGCCTGCTCAAGGTTGCTAGGCTCAACAGACTTGCCATGGTGTCGGCATAGCTCGACACTTCGCCCAAGCCGAGCTCAGGATCGCACAGCTCACGCGGACAACGGTACTATCTGGCTAGAAAACATCGCCCGCCAGAAATAACGGCAGCTACACACGTGTTGGTACGGAACTTGTTACAACCGGTCGACACTCTGAGATACAAATATCGTTCACCCTGTGGAGGATATCCCTGGAGACAACTTGCCCGTGGCTGATCACAAAGAGTTTCGGTTTAACAACACTTAAAAATGGCTTCTGGAACCACATCCTGGTCTTGAACCAAACACCACAAACTGAACATTTGCTAACGAAATCCACTCGAACCAAGATATCAGCTTACCGCTGTAACCAGTCAACAATAGAATTCTCCGCCCAGAACATCGTGTTGCCCTGGCCCGGATCATTCTGGAGGTGGGCAGAGAACTCTCTGTCATGCTGGATGATTTCTCCAGACCCTGGCGGCTGAGGTGATCCAAGGGGACTGCGCTCCAGACTGCAGTCCTGGCAGCCAGGCGTTTTCGGACACAGAGTGCACCTGACGATGCACTTGGTGCAGGCCTCAGCCAGAGGATTGTTCTCCTCCACGGAGCCGTTCTTGTCTCGAGGTTTTCGCTGTCCATGAGAAGCATCTCGTTCGGTCTGTTTCTGAGCGCATTCGGGTTGTCTGCCTTCGGCGACCTGGTGAACTTCCCGCTTCTTCGACCATTTCGCAAGTAATATTGATAGCATGGATGCTCTGGTCCGGCACTCCCTGTCCCCTAGCTTGAGTCTCGCGATGGCCGTTTCCAAAGTTGTCGATAAGATTGTCTTGGACTCAGGACAGCCTGTTTCCCGGTAGTGTTCTCGGTGAAGAAGTGCCTTCACTTGAGAAGCGAAGGCAAACGCCTGCGTGAACAGCATCCAACGTGGTGATCCTTTCATGCAAGGCAACACTTGAGTCTTTTCTACCAACCATGCCGCCATCTTGTAGGCTTGAAGTGGCGTATTGCAGACGTAGAAGGCGGCGTATGTGTAGAAGTAGGCAACAGTGATCAGGGATTGCTGGGCCCTGGGCTCTTCATCCCTGGACTCTTCGTCCAATGCTTGCTGAAACTTGAGTATTAATGTTCGCTTGTCAAGATATTGCTTGTCCCAGTACTTGAAGTAGTGTGACCACATATTCAGAATCATCGCCTTCTCCTCGCCTTGCAAAGCGCTCAGAGTCTTGATCGTCTTGTAATATCCGATCCGGAGGGTGTCTTTGAGATCTTCCCGTGGCACTTGGCTGAGCGATGTTACCATGAGACGTAATGGATGACTGTCCTCATAAGATTCGGAGAACACCTTGCTTAGTTGGGCATAGAACTTATCGAGGGCTTTCAGCTGGGAAGCCCTACAATCAATGCTGCGTAATTGCAAGCAAATACGCCATAACTTGACCATGAACAATGGGTCGTGCTTCCGTGCTGTTCGATCAAGCCCCTCGAGGAACTCACCCAGTGTGATCTTTGCTTCATCGACAGAATGCGACTGAACGTAGACAGACACTCCAAAGCACTGATCAGAGAGTAGTTGCCACGCATCCGAAATGCTGGTACGATCGCTGGACTTGACGAAACCGGTAGAAATTGTGGTCCAGCCTTGTCCCTTTGTATCAAACAAGTGGTTGACGTAACAGTCCACACCGTAGAGTATTTTTTCCTGCATTTCGTAGCGTGTCCCCGATAAAGTTAGATCAGGTCGGACTGTTGAAGTGATCTTCTTCACCAACATGATAGGATCTTGATATGTATTTTGCGGGGCATCTGGCTTAGCACGTGGTCGTTTCCTCGGGGAACAGCATTGATGGCTGGTTCGGCTCGCATCAGCCTTGCTAGACCCGCGGGTTTTCACCAAACCAAATTTTTTAAAAGCCCTCTGGAGCATGTTCTCCCTAGGCTCATCTCAGCAAAGATCCCATCTCATAGGCTTAGACCACCGGGCTGGTGTAGAAAAGAAAATTCGGGATGTCGGACCAAGACTTACGAAGCATGCAATTGATACAAGAGGCACGCAATCTCACGAACTACTTCCCGTTTCATGCCCTCTCGGCAGCACAGTCTTTCCAGGATTTCTTTCATTGTGTCCCATGCTTGGCGTGATGGCGATGGTATTTCAGCACCACATGTCGCGCAATGGGAAATCTGCTGTCGCCTTGCGGGACTTCCTTGTTCGTGCGAAGGGAGGATGCTTCCGGTTTTTCTGCGCTTGCTGGGTGGTAGAAGTAGGCTCGCACTGGTTTCATTCATCGATCGAAGCTGCGAGGCGCATGCTGATGTTGTTTCGAGGATGTTCAGAAAGTCATGATTTATGCCTGGTATTGCGTGCAATCGACTGCCGTCGTACAATGGGGCCGCTGAGGCTGCCGGAAAGTTCTCGGTCGGAGTTAAATTGATATCTTCGATGGTGTCAAAGAGAAAGTCGTTACCCTCTATCTCAGGGAGTCCATGTAATGGATCGAACCGCGTATATTGATCATGCGAGGCCCCATTACCCAGATAAGACGTCGTCTGTAATGAACTGTCGTCATCTAGCCGAGCAGTTTCATTTCCAAGGGAAGCCCCAACGGGGGCTAAAAAATCATCTCCGGCTGTGCCAAAGAGAAAGTCTGTATCGCTCGTCTCGGGAAACACAAAAAACTCCTCGAACACTTCGTCTTCATCATAGCCCTCGCCGGTGCCGTCCATGTCGGCTGTCTCGATGGTCTAGGGGGCGACCTTGGAGAACTGTAGTGAGGATCAGTCATATTTCTATCCGTCGCTGCTGGTTCAACTCCCCTGTTGGCTGGTGCTCAACGAGGACCCTCGGTCAGATGCACGGGCAACAATTGCAGGGAACAATGGCCGGGTGAGCTGACCCCGCCATTACAAGAATGTTCCAGCCCAACCGGCGAACCTATCGTATTTGGCAGAGTATCGTGCTTCTATTGAGTAGCCTGTGTTCGTGCAGGTTGGTGTCGGGCGGAAAAGTCACTGGACCATGATCGAAGCAAGGGTGCATGTGCACTTTGGGTCACCCTGATAATAAGGCGAAAGGGTTGGGCGTTGCTCGCAACCTCGTATTGATGTGATGCGTTGGACGGAGGCCGCTTCGCGTGGTCGCCAGCTGATTGGCTATTGTGCGGGAGCGCTAAAAGCGAACTTTAGTGTTTTTGGCCAATGGAAAGCGCCGTGGGCTGGTGGAAATTGTCTTAGTATTCTCCGCGACAGCAATGGATTCTCATGCCGTGGAGAAGAAGAGATGAATGCTCGACATATCAAAGGTATAAGTATAGCCTTCTTCGCTGCCTCGTCCATTGTTACCACACCTTCAACATCCATCATCAACCTCAAGCCCACAGTCCCGTCACTTCCTAGTGGTCTTGTTTGTTACTCATTCTCATTGCACAAGTCCACATCTTGTCCTTGCATTTGTCCACCATGGCCACTAAGGCGTCATGCTCAAATTGGGATGCTGATTTTGCTAACATGCCCTTGCCGGGGGAGCGGACAACGGAGCCTGATATCCTAATCCCATTTGAAAACTCACACGCTCAAGAGGTCACAACTCCATCTGAGAATGAGGATGAAAGTGACCAGGCTTTGGAGCATGGAGACCGCAATATCATGACTCCACTCAAGAAGAAGAAGGAAGGCTCGACAGGGTGGAAATGGTCTCTCACTCGGCTGAAAAAGTTGATCATCGACTCGAAAGGTGCAGCTTCAGCCCCTGTCGTGAGTTTTGTGAAGCACTAGTGAGCGAACTCCCTGGGTTGTTTGTCAGATCGCTGACCAGTACCAGTCTCAAGGGTACGAAGATGATTTTCGTTGTCGGCCAATCTGGGACCGGGAAGTCTACAATGTTGCAAGAGCTCACTGGTCTTGACTTGAAGGTCGGAGAAGGGATGAAGTCGGGTATCGCCCCTAGTGCTGGCCCAGAAAAAGCCAATCTAGGCTAATCACAGATTGTAGGCACTTTGCAATACCACGTCTGCCCGGCCGTCATCGATGATCAACAATACCTCTTCGTTGACACTGCGGGATTTGGCGCAGCAGACATGGACAACATGTCCAACTTCCAGGACATTATCGGTTGTATCACAGCGCTCGGCTCTTTCGTGGATATCGCCGGTTTGCTCTTCGTCTATGGCAAGCCCGGCAACCGCATCATGCAATCAGATGCCCAGACCATGCAATGGGTTCAATGCTTTTGCGGGCCCGAGTTCTTTCAGAAAGTCACATTCGTCACAAACCAGTGGGATACGTTCAGCCCTGATGCATTTGACGAAGCGTGGGTGCGGATCCGCGATCTGAAAGCGAATCACAATGTGCAGCAGATCCTGTCCCCACCGGCGCGGTACCACGGAGGTGTCCTTTACCATCATGGGTTGCGCAGAGGCGAAGAGGGTACCCGCGAGTACTCGTCCCTACTTCCTAAGAAGCGGCACGGAGCTCAACGAGGATTGGAGTTTGAGGACTTGATTCGGCGTCAATACGCGAACGGGAAGCCTGTCAAGCCACAGATCCTTCGTGAGCTGGAAGCTGGAATCCTCCTCCAAGACACAGAGGCAGCGAAAGTCCTGAGAGCTGATCCGGTCGACGTCGAGATTAGTATCCTCGGAGATCGAGCCATTATGACGAAAGGGAGTAATGCTCGAAATAATCCATCTCAGCCGTCCTATCGACCCGCAGTCGCTTCTCCTCAGGGCACCACAAGTCCCCCACATGCCCGAGAACGGTCATGGCTCGAAAGTATCTGGGATTGGGTCGAGGTTGCAAAGCAGGCAGCGATGTTTTTCAGAGAGGCCAAGAAAGCCAAGCAGGAGAACCACTCTGCTCCTCGACCATCCTGGTTTTCCTTCAACAGATTGCGAGCATGGTGGTCGGGCTCGCCAGACCAGTTTTGAACATCAGTCCAGTTCTCAGTCCAAGTACACAGGCATTCGCCGATACTGGAACAATGTTCTTGATGGAAGCCCCCCAGTGAAACAAATATTGACAAGCACGCGATGTTTTATAGCATTCATAATCAACAGGTCGTACAAAATGTCTCTGGATCGCTCATTTTCACCCGCATAAAGCATGGTGAATTGTGCTCTAGTTTCATAATTTGGGTGTTAAGCCTATCCTTTTGACAAGACCTTTAGAGGCATAGGTCTCCGGTTGCAAGGCTCGCAGGAGGGGTGCGGGAGATAGACGACGCCGCAACCAAGAAAACGAATCGCACAAAAGCTTTCCTCGACAGCAGTGCGGAGCGCTATCCACAATCTTCAAGGCAACCTCGCACACGAACTCTTCCCCTAAACTTGACTTCCTGGGTAAAGTTCTTGAATCCAACCGGCTCCAGCTCTGCAAGGACATATTTCACGAGACCTCAAGAGAACGCCAACGCTGAACCACGCTTAACCAGCTAGCCCACCCCAGGTGGATGCTCTGCGCTCATGACAGTTGACGCCGTCCTGTGGACGGATGCATCTTCTGTGAGCTCCGTCCACCAGACTTCAAGCTATGCGCAGAGGGAGGAAGCCGCCAAGCCGAGCTCAGGTGCTCACTTCCGTGTACAACAGGTCAGTTGAGTTAGGAGAACGCCCATCATAACCGGCGGCAGAGGCACACACTTTTGCCAGGGAACTGTCCACACGGCCGATGCTTTTAGATGCGGAGTGCATCGATCCATACATTTCGGAGGCTATGAAAATGTCACTTTGGGGCAGCGCCTCCAAAGACCGCAGCGAGGTGAAAAGTTTGATCCCTCACTCTTCTGTCGTGCACGGCATCGTAGACCGAATATCTTTTCGGTCTCGAGCAGCAACAAAGAGCCAGATCATGAGTCCGCGGGGGGAGAGAGAGAGAGGAAGAGGTGTTGTTGGTCGCTTTGACAAAATCGCATACTACAGCCGGTCATTCGAATCAGCCAGTCGCTCGGGAGGTCGTAGTGACCCGCTGTACATTCCCTCGAACCAACTGGGGGAATTCAGGGCGGGTTTCAAGAGTTCCTGCAATGTGGATGTGATTTATGCTGGAATCCCAGAGAATGTTGAGCCTGTCGCAGTATCGTCAACATGACATTCAACCTCGATCCTTTGCCGCCAGGACCAGCAAGTGCGATATTGCCTCGAAGGGATAGGGCGCCGTACTTCGAGCCGTGCTTAGTGATCTGGACGTTGCCTTCTCTGCCGGGGGAGCTAGCGATTTCGTACTTTTCCACAACAGTCCGTACCTCCTGGATAATGAAAAAACATGAATACGGCGTCCGCCACCCGAGATTCCGGGTCGTAGAAACGTCTGGCCACGATCCCAGAAAAACTACTTCTCCTACAGGACGAGCAACAGCGTAACGCTCCCGAAGCGTCGAATGAGCAGTTTTTCCGGATCATCATTGCCCGAAGAGTTTTTAATATGGATAGTCGTGAAACTCCAAAGACCAGATATTGCGTTGGTAGTTCTGAGGATCCTTTGGACATCGAGCACGGTCTAGCGTCAGGATCGGCTGTCTCCGTTCTTTGGCCCCTCCTGCTGAGGTTAACATAACCAGCGCGTTTGGCTCTGGTGAAATGCCGAGACTGACCTAAGTCCAGAAGGACTGCAGACTGGGGAATCACCCAGCAACATGCGAGGCAGTGTAGCTACCTTAAAATCTGGGTTGTGCCCGCAGGAACGGCTGACGAGGAAAGCAGCCTATGTCTATGATTCGTATCGGAGAGATCGCTGAAGTGATGCAGCCAGGGTTCTTTGCTGACGAGCCCTGCGACCGGTTTCTCCGGCCCCTTGGAGAGCTTGATAGGAGTAAAGATCACGCCTTCGGCTTTTTTGCAATGTGTGGAGGATGAGAGAGCCGATCATCCTCTGGGCGTTCTGCTACATCGCTGAGTTTGGACCAGATGCCCTTGAATCGGAGTACTTCGTCGGCGGTGGGACGATGAATGCTTTGCCATGCGAGCATCTTCTCAAGCGTATCAGCGACAGATCCGGGACGAGACTTCAATCTGCGTACGATCTCCTTGTGAGCGATGCTGTTGACGCCCTTCTCCCACCTACAGGGTTCTTGAAAGAACAGTTGATACGCCGAAAGCCCCATGGACCAGACATCGACCCGGCAGTCATAAGCATCGTGTCTCAGGCTCCTGTTCTTCTCGTACTTGAGCCTGAGCACCTCGGGTGCCAGATAAGCAATGGTGCCGCAGTAGTGGTCGGTTGAAGTAGTGTCGAAGGTGGCACTGCCATAATCAATGATAATGGCATGCACAGGCTGGTAAGAAACGAGCATCATATTGGTAGGCTTCAGGTCCCTGTGCATGATTCCGTGCTGGTGGAGATGGGCCAGACCCTTCATGACTTGGTGGAAGGCGGACAATCGGATCTCAGCTGGCCTTTTCGACAGTGTCAGGTCGAGAAATGTCTGCCTAGCCAAAGGTGAGTGCACCAGATACACGTCATTGATCTTGGATTTTCCAGTGCTGTATTCGTCGCCTCCAGAGTAAAAGTCCGCCATGAGATGGCAAAGATTCGGATGGTCGCCAATCTTCCTATAGATTTGGATTTCCAGCTGTATCCTTGCTACCGTCGCAGGCGTACGCTTGACACGTTTTATGGCAACTGCCCTGCCCGTCGATTTCTCGAAGCCCGCCGACACCACACCGCTGGCGCCGGAGGCGAACGGAGAGTGTATCAGAAACCCATGCAACTCATGGTGGTGTTCAAGGGGCGTCAACTCGAGAGACATGGGAGGAACATCGCCATCAGGATGGAGCTTAGTGAACAGCTCTCCCAACTTATCGCGGTAGCTGGTCTCGTTCAAGCCTGTGAACTCCAGATTGTATGACAAGTTGCCGAAGGCGAGCGCCGTGCGGACCGACCCCATGACTCGCTGCGAGCCCTCCATTCGCTCAATGCCGTTGACAACAACAGCCTTCCCCTTGCCGACAACGAGCATCAACGCGCCATTCTGGGCGTGTACTAGACGAGCATGCCTACCGTGGACATGATGCCTGTTTTTCTGGAGGGTCAACAGGAAGTCAACACCACCGTTAGGCAGATCCTTCCTACCAGAACCAAGCACCCAACCCAGCCGCGGGTGGTTGGTGAGCAGGTCGAGGCTGAGTCTATAGTAGCCTGCCAAGACCTGACCCTGCTGGAGCGGGCCTGTTGCATCGCTATTGGTATCGCTGGTGCCATCCCATTCTGGCGAAATTGCACGGGGCGCGTCTTCGATGAACAGAAATCTCCGGATGTGCGGGTTCCAGTCTGGTTCAAGCCGGGCGCGTTCAGCAATGGAATGAAATGCGAGGATTGCGTTATGATTGACAGGCACTAAACGAGCAAAGTCACCTCTTAGCTTTGCATTCGTCCTTGGACTGAAAAAAGAATCCTCCAGGAGCAGTGTATCTGGAGAATTGGGAATAGTGTCGGACCCGTCTGCGTCGGCATTAGCCATTGCAAATATGGGATGAATGCCACGTAGGAAGGATGGTTTGTTGGCGGCCAGCGGTAGATTTTATAGGGCCTCCAAAAAGGCGTCGAGACTCAGCAGGCAGACGCTCCGCGGGCATCACCCCTGGTCATCTGGTCAAAATCATGTCGACGTGTTCTTGGACTGCTAGGGGATTGGCCTCGTCCAAAGACATCAACAACAGCAGTCAACACTCGACACTCCTCACAGGATGCACAATAAAAGAGACTGCGCCAACAAACATGTTCAATGCTGCAACAAACAACGCCTCGTCGCGGTTGCAGTACGGCATCGCGGTTGTTCGCGGCCAAGCCCGGAGTTTCCCGTAATTGCCGGCTTGGCAGCGGCGTCACGTGCATCAGGGTGGCTGGCACCCAACAACAACGTCGTTTGTCTGATCCGACAACTCACAAAGTTGGCATCATCCACCAAACCACCTCAAAACCACCTGCAAACATGTTCACACCGCTCTGATGTCGGATGCGAGTAGTTGGAACGAGTCACGGACGCGATCCCCGTCTGTCGTCCCAGATGAGGGCATCCGCGGATTCCTCGAGGAGAAGACGGCAAACCTCTTCGCCACCCAGCTGCAGTCCAGATTGACCTCCCTCGAACAAACCAAAGAAACTCCGAAATTCCTCAGACGCAACTCCTACGCTCTGTATCTGGACGGACACTTCGCCCTCCTTGACCCCCGCGAACTCCAGCGCACCTCGCTGAGCCCTACCCCTCCTTCCAGTGACGACGATTGGACAAGTGCCGAGCGCACACCTGAACCACATTTCAAGGCAAGCACCAGCAAAGTGTGTCCTGACGAGAATCTATATCCTCGATTGAGGACCCACCAAGGCCGAATCGAGCGCAAGCGGCAGCGACGACACGACAAGATAAACCGCAGGATGGCCCACAAGCAAAGTCACCGCATGTTGCGGCGGTCGAAAAACAAATCCAACGCGCTCTTCTACGAGCTGGACTGGATAGGAAGGAATCCAGTGGCCGTGTGCCAAATGACGCCAGATCATTCCCAATCAAGCAACAAGAAAGGCTGAGAGCCCAAACTGGCAATGCACTTACCACAAACCCTCCCTGACAGGGTCTCAATGACCAATGTCCTTTGTTGCATTGTGCTTCCAGGCGAGAAATGCATCCCATTGATGGACTTTCTCAACTGCATATCGACAAAGATCCCTCCGCAGGCACGTGGGCGGCCGCCCCACCGAGCGAGCCATTGGTGGCGCAGTCCGCGAGAGTGCCACACGTCAAGCAGGCCTACTACCTTCAAGATCCCAAGACAGCATGGCCATATTGAAGACCCGACTCCACTGTCCCACTGAACTCGGCTCTCGTTGCTGCTCGCTGCAAAACAGCAAGCGCAGGCTCATTACAGACGCTGTGGGGGCTGATAAGTCAAATCTGTCGGCATGGGCAATGGTCCTGTAGGCTTTCCAGCCTCCAATCCAGCTGAAATCTCCTCCCCTCAAGCGGGACATTCTAGGCTCATAAAGCCGTGGGATGGAAGAAATCAGGGTGGAACGCAGGCTTTACCAAGAGTTGGTGTCATATGACCTTTGCTTGGTGGTATTGTGGATGAATGTGAGCAGGAGAGATGCTGTACACGAGCACGGGCTATTGCCCCTCTAAACTTGTCTATTTGCTACCTCGTGCTGTTTTTCACTATTAGATACCCCCAAAATTATGGCGTTGGTTAGCGATTACAAGTACAATGTACCACTTTGACCAAGATTGATTATGCCTTATTTGCTTTGATGACCGTGATCTCATCACCCTTGCGCTTACGCAGTATTATACCATTCTGCTTTCCACTCGTCATTATAGTCAAACCTCACGCAGTCTACCCAGCATTCCCATCCCCCCAACACGGCTTCCCAATGCAATGCATGGCCGAACATTCCTTCCCATAGCAAACGGCCGCGGACCCGGACCTCACCACAATCAAGCCCAACGCAACGGCACTCAGCGCGCCCAGCACCGCCGCGAGGATCAAATGCCACACCGTGAACGTGAACGTCCGCGCCGTCGTCGATCGGCCCCGCCGGCCGCTCTCGGGCGCATACGGCCCGACCATCTTCTTTATAGGCTTGACGTGGTCGGTGATGGCGGTCTGCACGCCGCGCTGCAATCCAGGCAGACCGTCCATACTCCATGCGTTTTTGTATGCCCAGTATCTGTCGACATGGCGTGAGTGTCAGTGAGCCAGTTCAACACATCGACATACCGATATGCCATATATACAAGGTCAATGTCGTTCTCAATGCATATGCATCGCCATCGCTACCGGCATCGCCGTCTTCACGATGGAAGTTGAAGTGAAGACATGAAATGGCAGTGCAATCAATGCGGAAAAAGCACAGGCCAAAGCAGGAGAGTGGTAAGCAAGCAAGGGTGAGGTGGAAAGGGTATTAACTCACCGCTCAATCCCGTCCTCCCTCTTGCCCTCCCTCTCGCTCTTGACGCGCTTCTCGAAGAAATCGTTCAACGTGGGTCGGAAGCTCACAAAGTCATAACACGGCATGCTGAACCCGCACGACGTGCCCACCTGATGAATGTCCACGAGGACGATGGAGCGCGTGCCCGGAATGATCGTCACGCCCTGCGACTGGACGATCTCGTTGAACGCGCGCGTGCCGTATTCGAGGGGCGTTCCTACAAAAGACATCCGATCAGTCATCGATTCGTGCGGTGTTTACGATTTGTACTGTACGCCAGCCATGGCAGCACGCATATCGGAATGATCATCACTCACCTTTGCCAAAGATCCTCAAAATCCGCGGCGGGCCGGAAAAGGCATTGAACATGACGGTGATCCTGCCGTTGCCGGGCTCGTGCAAATGACTGGTGGTTTCGATCCCACTGCCCGTGAGGTCCATGTACCAGAACTTGCGGATCAGGACGTCCTTGTCGTCACTGGGGCCGCCCTGTCGCTGCGACTTGGACTCCTTGATCACGCCAAAGAAGGGCCCGCCTTTGTCGGACACGCCCTTCGGCGAGACGTTGACGTGGCCGTCGCCCGACAGGGGCGCCGAGGCGATGTAGAAGACTTTTTGCTCGAGGAGCCATTGCACCAGCGACGGGGGAAACGTTTCGTAGAATTGGCCCATTTGGCGGGTTGAGTTGATGTCCGCCCGGACAAAATAAAATAAAAAACTATTCGACCTTGTTCTGCTTCTCTTCTCTGGCCCTGCTCAAGGATCACTACCAGGGACAGCACCTCAATCGGCTTTTAGGTTCTTCATACCAGTCTTATGGACGTGGGCTGTGGGAGGGCTGGGTTCCGGATCCGGTCAGCCGTTGGTACTGTACTGCGACATACACACTGTCAGAGCGGCAAGTCTCAATGCAGACCAAATCAATGATGACTCTTTTGCAACGGCCCTCGCGTTTGACGACTGTGCGAATACGAAGGCTGGCTCATCTGAGTCAACCGCCACCCCACTTCCATAGGCGAGTCTGGGGTACAGCAGCCGATATCGGATCACGTACTCTTCGTGCTGCGTCGTATCCACAGAATCTGTTCCTCGGCAGTACTGGAAAGGGGACAGTCATAGTCAACCATACCAGAACCCGAGAGGGTATCTGGAGACTTGCTTATACATGTGCAATCGATGCAATCGATGCTCCGCTACTAATGATGACGTCGACGAATGCTTCTCCGTGCACATTGAGCTCTAAAATAATCGTAACCAATTCGTAGCCATCTAAACCCTCGCACGTTTAGCAGCCTCGAGGTCCATGGCGTCCTCATCTTCTCTTTTCCGCTTGCAAAACTCCTCGAAGCTATTGCCTTCTTTGATCCAGACATCCTTGACCTCCCAAGTCCGCCTGTCCCATTCCGCAGCTTTGACGGACCACTCTTTCAGAGCCGCCTCGTTCTCTTCACGGTTCTTGCTCGTCCTGTCCGTATAGGGTTTTTTCCCTTCCTCAGACAGGCCAGCCCACATCTTGCCCAGCTCGACGCGCACTTGATCACGTTCGGACTGTTTGGTCTTCCTGCCGGTCCGCGATCGCTCCTCTGCCAGTCGAGTCTTGACTTCATCCCAGTGTTCACCCGAGAAGAGGAGGAAAGAGTTCACATTGGCCTTCACTGGTTTGACCGGTGGCGGACCGAGGTCATCGTAGATCCGAACCCACATAGCTGCATCCCAGGCCTCATGGAGTGTATTGTCCTTTTCTTTAACAGGTCTCGTGAAGGTACCAGCAGGTAGGAGCTCGTCGCCCTTCCTTTTCCCGCCTTGGGCCATGTGCGTCTCCATCAGCTTGACTTCGACTGGAGCAGTTGACTTTCTCGCTGTGGCGGTGGGCACAAGCGTGGATGGCATAGTGATCGGGCCAACCATCGACTCAAATACCTCATGCGCGGCACGAAGACCCGACAAGTAGGCGCCGTGGACTGTTGCTGGATGAGATGCAATCGTGGCCTCGCCAGCGAAGAACAGATTCTGGATGGGGGCGGCAATGAGGTCATAGTCGCCAGGTCTCGCTTCGGCCGCAACGTATGAGTAAGTGCCTCGTGCAAATCGATCGGATCCCCAGCGGGTGACGATCGACTCGACGGGCATTGGCACGTTTGGTGCGCCAAATACATTCCGCAGCTGGGTCAGACACTCCCCAATTAGAATCTCGTCGCTGACCTTCTCGGCTTCGTGCGCGGCCTCACCTGCCATGAGAGCAATGAGGACGGGTAGCCCGCTTGTGTCGATGCAGTTCCAAAAGAGATAGAATTGACCTCGACCCTTTTTGTAGTCGCTCTGATTTAAGCCAGCATTATCGCGCGGGGCGCGCAGAAGACCGAACATGTCTCTGTCCACGTCCCAAAATGGCCTCTCGAAGACGAGGATGACCTTGTTGAGTAAGCCGAAGCCCATCCTTCGGATGGCATCCCGCTTCCACTGAGGCAGAGGTGGTTCGAACTGTATCGCCTGTTCTTTGAGCACTCCCAGCGGCGCAGCAAAGACGACTTTGTCGGCTTCGATCGATTGGCCGTCTTCACAAGTGACAGTTGCCTTGCCTTGTGAGCCGACAGCACTATAGCGGATGCTCTTGACAGGCTTGCGCAACCGGACATCGAGGGGTTCTGGATGGCGCCATATAGCGCGCGGGACTTGTTGGTAGCCACCGACGACTTGGGCGTGTTCTCCTTCGAACTCGTTGCCGACGTCCTGATCCCAACCTCTTAAGCTCAACTTATCCACGTTGGCTGCATTTGCATATTCGAGGTTCGCGAAATGCCAGTTGATGAGGCGGAGGGCATAGGGTTTGAGGTCGAGAAATTTCTGGTACTGGTCAATGCCGGCATTCATGACCGAGCCCAGAGACTGATTGAGCTGGGAGGCAAGGTCATCCAACTCCAAGGTCTCGTGCATCTGTGTTGTCTTTCTTAGTAAGAAGCCAAACTCTTTGGCTGCCTGAGCGGCAGGAAGCTGAGTCTTGGTCTCCATGCTTGTTTCGACTTCTTCTTTGGACTTATCGCCTTTGGCAGCTCGATGGCCTGCACCTCTTCTCTTTGACTTTCTGCTTGACAGCAGTTGATCAATTGTGCCGAGCGCAGTAGCTTCTTCGAATTGTTTGATCGTGATGGACTCCTCTTCAGGAGGATCACGTCCTGCCTCAATCAACTCTTTATCGCCATGTGCAGTTCTCTTGACAGGATGTTTGAGCCGATAGTGACCCGTTCGATCGAGGACGTCATTGTACAACCTTTCTATCATTGCGTCGTTGACTCCGTTTACGGGTGTGCCGTCGACATCGTAAAGGGTAGAGAGGTCTCGCAGGAGGTGGTAATCAAGGGCAAGTTGCCCGCGAATAATGGCATCGAGAGGGTTTCCGCGTTCGAAGCCGACGATGATATGAGCACCCATCTCAGCAGTGGGTCTCTGATCAGGTGATAATTTGGTCGATCGCATGCTGGTGAGAGGGTGTGAATAAATTCGCCCACCTATTCTCTCACGGCCTTCCAGCACGATGATTCGTGGAGGAGCACGGTCTGGATAGTGATTGAAGAGGTTTGTGAGCTGCCTTGCAGTGCTGAGGCCAGCCATACCACCTCCAATGACCACAATTGTCTCTCGGGCGGCGTCTTTCTTCCGCCCACGACCAACACTTCGGCTTATGAAGGGTGACTCCACGCAACCAAAGTTGATGTAGCCTCTTCTCACAAGCCATTCATAGGCGAAACAAGCAAGACGGGTCCAACGTTCATCTCTTGCACAGCCGATGGCCTCATCGAGGCTGACGCTGACACTTGGGTTGCGGGTCCACAGTCTGAGAATACCATTTCGAATATTGAGGTAGACCGTGACATGGGAGTAACACAGCTTGTCCTGCAACAGTTTGTGCTCATCTTCATGCAAGGCAAAGGGATCGAGCCTCGAGGCTTCGGCAGCAGCCACACACTGACTGGCATATTCGGAAGAGGGGAGCCTAGGAGGAATGGATGATTTGGCTCGAGCTGTTGTAGAAGCCTTCATGAACATGTACGGGCTTACGTTGTTCTGACTCTCATGCTTGTCTTCTGCTTTCAGTGTAGCTTTCGCCTTCTGCTCTAGGACGGACGACGCAACCGAAACCGAGGTCATGGAACTGTTAGGAGAATCACGGGCATCGCTCTCGAGCTGCAGACTTCGAAGGACAGAAGCCGATACGCCCGGAGAGGCATCGTCGTCGGATTCGTCTTCCATTTTGATGACAAAATCGTCGTCTGACTGGTTGTCCATGACTTGATCATGACTGAACTCATCAGTATCAAAACCCACCATTTGACCACAACAGGTTTCAAGCGGCTTAGCGGCTGCTAGCATACCTTGAGAGACCAGCCTGAGACACCTCCGTCATCTCGACGTCCAGTATTGTGGTTGACATGATTTCTGCGGTATCTGATAATGCTATTGTGGCCGCCACGTAGACATCTGTCCGACGAACGAAGAATTGATATTGGCCACTGCCACACGGGAGATGTGGTAAGATAGTTCAGGAAGTAAATGTAATGATCGAAAATGGTCTTGCGATCGAGGATCTGAGCAGTGTTAGTGTGTTGAACACAATGTGAGGGAGAGGCTGTTCCGTGTGTTCAATACCTATTGTGCGTCCTCCGCATCTGATATGCTCCACTATTGACCGTTGGAATGAATGAAAGTCCCTATATCTGTCCATGCAACGGCCTCTTCGGTCGGTGCGTTGGTCCACGTCGTTCGGAAAAGGAGCGTGGGCGGGCAAGGGCGCATTATCAGGTTGGTGGTGGTCTGAGCGATGAGCGGGCAGGAGTGAGGTTGAGAGAAAGTCCCAGCTGTATTGCCGCCACTAAAATGGCCCATCTCGGCAATCCCTGATGACCCAGGATTGATGCAACTGCATCCCTTTGGCCACCCATTCTATCATCAATATATCCTCGAACTTGTCAACCAGATTGACGGAGGACAAGCGAGTCGTCTTCATTCATTCACAGGGCCATCCTCCTCGATGCTGTCGTGAGCCGTCTTCTCGAGACGATTGGCTGCAATTGTTCGACACCTTTCCTTTTCCCTTTGGGTGCACCCATCTCAGCACGCCCAGCCCCTCACTGCTTACAGCCTCTCCTGCGCTGTTGACAACATATCAACGAGTTACATGATGTGGAAAGGATCTTATTAAAGGAACATCTCGTTACACGTCCGAGCATATCAACCGTTGTCGGGGCCTACATGTCCATCTGATGGACGTCGTTGGTGCTTGTCTGTGAAAATATTTTACCCCCAGTTCTGCTGAGGTGTACCCTACAATCTTGATATACCCTTGGTGAGTCGTTAGGGCTCAATAGGTTATTGAGACAACAGTATCGTCAACGGGAAGTCCTTTTTTTTCCCTTGGGGTGTCTAAGAAGATAAAATGGTAGCTGTCTTCCCCTGATATAGACACTGCTTTTCACAAGCAAGTAGTCATTTCCTGTCGCCCGGTGAATCCACTATGCCAATTCCAGTTCTTTTTGTTCTTCCTTTTTATTGAAGAGTTCATCTGATACCTCTGAAAGCTGCTACCTCCGGCCATCCTTGGTTCCAGAGTCGCGGAGACATATGTCTAGCTGACACGCAGCTCAAGTCGCCCAGCGCCGACCGATCACACCAGTTCCTTTCGTTATGGCAGCTGAACAAAATCTTCATACCGCCGCCTTTCGATCCGGACTCATCCGGACCCAAGCAATCGATACTTCAACGGTACCTTGCGAGGACCACCTGGAGCAGATCAAGAGCATGAATCTCACATGATATCAAAGGTGGTTGTCATGTATGACCACGCCTGGAGGGACAAAATCGGAGGCTTCGGCGGCAGGTTCAATGTATCTGGTAGATGACCCAGGTTGTGATAGAGTGAAAGTTGAGAGCTTGGGCTCATAGTACAGCGCAACTGCGCAGGCGACCCGCCCCTCGCTTCCCTGCTGCCTCATTCCTGCGTCTTAGCGAGTCATGCAAACCAGGTACAGTCCTCAGTAACTATGGAAGTTATCAAACGTGCATAGAACTGATAAATGCACCTTTCACTTTTCTGCTTCTCGTCTTTCGAAAGGACCACTAGAAGGGGGCATGGTCTGAGCCTTGCCTCTGCCACCCGCTCGTTGCAGGCAAGCGGGGACAGTCGAAAGTGTCATCCACTCCCGTCAAAAACCACCAGCTTCCTCATCGCTGTTCTTTTGATATGCCCATAGAGCAATGACGCCCATGATCGTGCCTCTTGCGACTGATCTGGAAGACGTCTCGCTCTAAATTGAGCTTCCCGTTAATCATGAAATGAATCTGAGCAATCCAACAATCTATTGCACAATCCGTGCTACCACCACACCAGTTTTCAGACCTCCATCCCACTGTCCTCGGAACGCTCTCTGTTCCTCATTTGTATCGGCAAGAAGAATGGCCTCGGTCAAAGATTCAATACCGCATATCATCAGAACTGCCGCAGAGCCTCGTCAACAAGGTGTATGGTCGGCACGATTGAGCAAGATTGAACAGGTCAACTCTAAGATACGGTTATTGAGACTGAGTCTGCCGAAAGATGGGGTAGGTGCTTCTCTATTTTTTCATGCCATGCTTGATACGTGCAAACTGTAGAGAAATATGTGCGATCGACCCTTGGAGCAGCCGCCTCTACAACCTTTCAAATCTTCAACAAGGGAACGCCTCTTCCAAAGAGCGAATGAACAACGCCCACCATCGCCCTGTATCCAACCTTCTATCAGGAATTAAACCGTGTTGCTATCGATTCAGAGATGCGTTTCCACTTACCCATGAGATATCTAGTAGCCGCCTCTCCGCCACCTCCCAGGTCAATATGTAGACCTGTACATCCCGAATATCGATGTCGTTGGGGGCTTCACCATCACCTCTCCGCCTCAAGCCTCTTTCCAAAGCCAGAAAGATCCACACATTGAATTGGCAATTCAAGATTCCCCGTCAAATCCTCCCGCGGCGTACTTATGGCGGCCGGCCTCAGAAATCCTCGACTCGACATTGAGTTTCAGGGTGGGAGGCAACTTCGTCTACCCACCCCCAGCCCTCGACCGAGAAGAGTGCGAAAGAATCGACAGAGTGGTCTTCGTGGCTGGAGGAGTCGGAATCAATCCTATCATGAGCATGATTGCCTCCATGCATGAAGTTGGTGCCAATAGACTGGGTGGGATGACTCCGGAAGTACGCATACTCTATAGCGCAAGACCTGAAAAGAACGCCGAGACCAATCAAGAGGAAGACATACTGTTCGCGACCAGACTTGCCGATATTGCAAAGCACTGGAAACACCACGAGCAAGTGGATTTCCGGTATACGCAGTTCATCACGGGCGGGACACCCGAAGAGCCTACGGACGGATCCGAGGCTAAGCTCTCTTTTCCAGCTGCAATCAAGGTATGTCAATAGCTGGACGAGGACTCTGTGTGTGCGCCGCCTGGAAGAGGCATTCTGAATTGCTGTTGACATGACCACGCTTGACAGACTCGATTCCCCGAGCGGCCCGAAATCTACGACCAATTCTCCCATATCATGCAGAACTACGAGAGACGGAGTCCGTATGCCGTCTCCTGGCGGACCATGCACGGTCAACTCTCGCAGCTGTTCAATTCTGCCGGCGCGCCCGACCTGCTAGAAAGGTACAAGGAGATCGATCCCGGGCCGGGCCTTCAACCAACACGGTACAGACGTATTCAAGGGCACGATCTCGATAAAGCTCTTGGACCAGAGGGACGCAGAGGGTCTGTTGTCGTATACGTGTGCGGATTGCCAGCCATGACGGATCGGTTCGTCGAGTGGATCAAGAAGCAGCCTGGGATGGAGGAGAGGAGAGTCCTCTGCGAGAAGTGGTGGTAAACACAGGCATTGGGAAGGAAGAATGAGAAGAGGTGACCGCGTCCGTAATATATACGTTACAATCATCTTCACCATACTCAGTTCACCATACTCAGCCTTTGCCATCAGCCCCCTCCGCCACCACCAGCCTCGCCGCCTTCCCTGCCTCACCCCCTTCACTACTCGCACCAATCAAAACAAATCCCTTGTTCTCAAGGGGATATAGTTTTCGAATCGCAAATCTGTCTCGACAATCCCGGACAGAGTCATCCGCTTCTTGGCCACGCACGGTTTCACAGTTAATGGGCACTTCTGAGGGATGGGGTTGTCACACAGCACCATTGTAGGTATTATCGAAACGATTCCGGAAAAAACACTACTGTTCTTCATCGGACAGAAAGGTTTCACTTCCCTTCGATCCAATCACCGCAGTATAATGTGGATGAGGGTTCAAAGGACAGAGTTTTTTGCTACTTATGGGGGACCAGAACGCGTGTGTGTCACACGTTCACGTATGCCCGCTTCACTTTCTTGTAAGATATCAGGCAGGGGTATCTACAATATCATACATAGCCTGACTGACCTCTTTCATTTTTGATCGTGTTCCGAGTCTTCTGGAGCTCGTTCCCTCTCTCGCTCTCGCTCTATGCTATATTCAAGCGCTAAATGAGTCGGTTTTCTTCCCGTGCCTCTCAGCACATGCCGGACCAGGATCCAGTTTGCCGCTTCCCTCAAAGTTGCGCACATTGAAGGCAACCCCAATGTCGTCTTCCGTGCCACGCCCGACACAAACCACCTCTACGGCGACGCATCCGTCTCTCCGCCATGGTTGTGATGTAGTCCCAGCCGAGTAAGACAACCATTCGATCGATCAACTTTCGTGCCCACCCAGGACGACAAAAGCTGGCGTTCGCAGCTTCCCAACTAGCCGCACAGGATTCTGCCGTAGAGGGAGCAGTGGACACCAGCAAAATATGGCCCAGGCCCTGAAGACCTTGGCCGCAATGCTCTCCTCGACTAACTCGTTCCCGGCGTTGGGGGGTGTCCTGCTTGCAACGAGCATGCCGTTTGGAATTCAATTCGGTAATAACACTTGAGCGGTGCCATTGGCATCGCCGGTGGCGTCAATGTTGGCGATGCCGTTGCTGCTCTCGTTCCTGTTCTCGTGCGCGTTCTCGCTCTCGTTCTTCGGTGATCCACTACATCCCCGTGACGACCCTGCCGCCATCCACGATAATCTGCTCATCAACCCTCTGTTTCAGGCCGGCCTCAGTCTCGGCCCATTCCAGCCTCTTCCACGTCGTGATCCTCGCCTCATTCATGTCCATCTCGAAGAAGCGCACCCGTCGATGATAACCGTAATAGCCGCCATAGCCGCCGAAGCCGGCGCCTCCGCCGTAGCACATCCACAGCGCGGGCTGCTTGTCCCGACCCAGCGAGGGGAGACAGTAGTCGTTGACGTGGTCGTGGCCGCAGCTCACGAGCAGGACGTTCTCGTCGAGCAGCGCGTCCTTGAAGTTCGAGTTATACGCCGGCGCAGTGGGCGGCTCGGTCCAGTTGCCCACGTGGCTGAGGCCGTCCGGGTTCCGGTACTCCGGAAGGGGAATGTGGATGAAGGCTAGGTCCATGTGGATGTGGGTGTATTCCTTGTGTTTGCGGCGGAGGGACTGGGCGGTGGTCTTGAACCAATCGATTTGCGAGGCCTTGAGCCAGTCGTAGCCGTGGTAGTGGTTCTCGTCCGGCGAGTAGCTGTGTGTGTCGAGCAGGTACAGCGTCAGGGCCGAGTGTGAGGTGCCTCCCCGCCCCAGTATCTCGACATAGTAGTTGCCGACGCCATCGACGTCCTCGGGGCCGGCGGTCGACATGGAGAACGGGAGGCCGTCCATGATGGCCATGCTCTCCGCGCGGTTGAGGTTGCCTTCGTCGTCGTGGTTGCCGAAGATCCCCGCGTAGGGGATCTGGTGCCGGGCGAACATCTCGCTGTATTTGTAGATGGCAGACTGGGCGTCCGGCGCAGTGTCCCCGTTCACTTGATCGCCCGTGAGGACCACGAAGTCCGGTTTTTCCTCTTCGATCATGCGGGCGATGAAATCCAGGGTGCGCGGGTCGGCCTCGCATGGCTGTCCTTCAGGCAGAGCGTTGCGGCATTTCCCCAGCCCAGTCGCGAGATGTAGATCTGCGGCTTGCATGATTTTGAACTTGCCGTCCTTGCGGATTCGAGGCACGGGTTTCTCGACTTTCAGCGCAGGGCCTCGTCGCACAGTTAGCCGCGGCTCTGCACTGTCACGGTCTGTGTCGAGGAACAGGGACAGGTCCTGGACCTGCCAGTTTGAGCGCGGGTCGACAGCATCGGCGCCGAAGAGCACATCTATGCCAGTGACCATCTCGTATTCGTGGCGCTTGGACGACAGTTTGACCCAGATGCCCGCGGGGCGGGACTCCCAGCGCTCATCTTTAGCAGTCGGGTCGACGGAGGACGGTTGCAGGCGCCCAATCCTCAGGTCTGTGACGACTTCTTCGTGGGCCGACAGGTCATCCTCCGGCTTGCGCTTGACGACAAGGTAGGCAGACGAGACGTAGCCTTTGCCCAGGTAGAGGTCTTTGTTTATGCGGTGCCATTCGGGCCCGTCGACGGTGCATTTACTGAAAGGGTTCAAGGAGGAGCAGGTCACGACTGTAATGTCTGTGACAACGAAGCCTGGGTGATGGGCGGGCAGATGGCTGTGGATGGCATTGGGGAGGACGCGGTAGCGGTTATCGAGGAAGACGACGATGAGGAAAAGGAGGACGCTTATCACGCTCAACTGAATGCCTGTGCGGACCTAAAGAGCATTAGCCATTCATCCAGCAGGGCACCATGAAGGGGAGGTGTAATCGCGGCCATACAATTCTTCTGGTCATGCTGGCATGGGGACAGACCCCGGCCCAAGTCGAGCCTCGTCGCTACAGATCAAGACCGCGGGAGATGTGAAGAGTCAGCACCTATCTCTTCGAGAAGGCATCGGGCGAAATAAAGGATGGGTGATTGCCAGGCTGCCGGCTGATTGCTAGTTGGCACATGGGGAACGGGTGCATGGCCACATGGCATCCTCGTCCTCCTAGAGAAATTGAGCGACCACGAACTGCCGGAAACAGCCTAGTCAAACCTGGGGAATACAAAATACTTTGTTGCAGAAAATCTGGCGCAGGCGAGCGAACACTCGACTACTTTACCGTGATACTGCAGTGCTGTGGCATGTCAGCGCTGTTCCGTCCTCTGCGAAGACTTCTTGGGTTCTCGAGGCCTCAGCACTGTGTTGGCATTTCCCCCTCCAAGCTCTTCCACGATGCTGCTGCTGCCCGCGACGTGACGCGCTTCGCCGAGGGCGATCGGGTCCTCGTCGATGGATTGAAACTTACCTTCCCCTTGGCGAGGAATGCCAAATACGGGCTCTCCAAAGGTCAACTCGAGTTCAATGACATTATCGGCAAGCCCGTCACGTCCACCTATGTTCGCTCCTCCAAAGGCGGCCTGCACAGAGTTGAACTTCCCTCGCTGGAAGAATATGTCACCCTTACGCCGAGGCTCGTGACCCCTGTGTACGCGAGCTATGCCTCTACGATTGTTTCCCTGCTAGACATCCATCCTGAGCCATTTCTCGAGGAGCACTCTGCGAATGCCGCCTCACCGCGCCTAGAAATCCTAGAAGCAGGGACCGGCCACGGCAGTCTCACGCTGCACCTCGCTCGCGCCATCGCCGCAGCAAACCCATCCCCTCCGACCGCCGAACTACCCAAGTCGCGTATATATGGCGATGCCGACGCCCTCACGCCATCATCCCCTGCGGGACATGAATGCTCTGAGACGTCCGCGCCCACACCCACACTGGCGCAAACCTGGTCGCAATGGAAATCTTCCCGCCGGGCGGTAATCCACACGATCGAAGCCGTCCCTCCGTACAGCACCCATGCCGAAAAGATCGTGCGCGGCTTCCGAAGAGGTCTATACTGGCCGCATGTCGATTTCTACACCTCCTCTCTCCAAGGCTGGCTCGCCCAGCACTCTCGCGGCGAGACTGGCGAGGTGGAGTATCTGGACTACGTGTGCCTGGACATGCCGGGTGTGCATGAGCAATTAAGACACGTCGCTCCGGCGATGAAAGACAATGGGAGATTGCTCGTGTTTGTTCCTAGTATAACGCAGATCGGCGAGTGTGTTCGGGTCATTGCTGAGGAGGGCCTGAGCCTGGAGATGGGCAAGGTGCTCGAGCTTGGAGAGGGCATCAGCAGCGGGAGAAAGTGGGACGTAAGGATTGTGAAGCCAAGGAAAGGCTCTGCCTCTCTCATCAATGGGGAAGAGAAGAAGGACGGTGTTGAGCCTGAGCCAGTCGCGGTCGAGTCTCCCAGAGGTGGGCCAGATGGCAGCGACAGCGACAGCGACAATATCAGCGAACCTGAGACCCCAGGTGAAGCCGCTCCCGACGAAGACGTCGAAAATCTACCCCTACCACTTCCCACGTCTAAAGATCAATCTCCGGTCATGATCTGCCGGCCCCTCGTCGGGGAACGAACCTTTGGAGGCGGCTTCATTGCCCTGTTTAAAAAGATCTCTCCTGCTTCAACAGCAATTGCCGCAGAATGGCGACAAAGCCAGACGGGCAGGGCGAAGAAGCGCAATCGTTAGCTACATACTCGGTAGCTAGTGTACAAAAAAGGGGTATGGGATGTATTGGGACACTTTGGCCGAACCGCCACAGATACGAGGCATCTTGGTTGAATTGCTATAGACGTGTGGCACATTAGTCGAAGTGCTACAGATATTATACCCTCACATTGGTTCTAGTGCTATAGACATGGTGCACATTATTCAAAGTGCTACAAAGATAATAGTGCACCTTGGTTAATATGCCACGGATATACTAGCAAATTAATCAAACAGTAATAGGCATGATGCACCCAGTGGAAGTGCTACAGACAAGATGTACATTATTCGAAGTGCTACAGATATACCAGCACATTCATGGAAATGCTAAAGACATAATGCACATTGTTCTAAGTGACGCAGATATACTCACATCCTATCAAAGTGCTATTGACATACCCTAACATTAGTTAGAGTGCTATAGATATATCGGCACCTTAGTTGAAGTGCTACAGACATACCCACGCATTCATAAAGTGCTATATGAATACTCGCACGTTGGTCAAAGTGCTACTGACACACTTACACTTTCGCTAAACTGATATAGACATGCTCGTATATTAGTGAGAGTGCAATGCAGTGGTAGCATGCTTCGACTTTTTCGAAGCCGTGGCATCGCAGTTGAGTCGAAGTGCTACAGAAATCATAGCATTTTGGTCGAAGAGCTACGGACATGCAGCATTATGTACATCGGTTCAAAGTGCGGATGAGTGAACCAGCAGTGAACATTTCCGGCGTGGCCCTATGTTTCTTCAACACTTTAATATTTAGACGTTTCAAATTAGCACCTCCCGTCTCCGCCCGTCCCATGTTGCCTCTAGAATCTTTGAACTCGAAGCTGAAGTGACTGTACAAACAGGCGAAAGCTGGCATGCCGGAGAAGCACACAACAAGACCTAGTCATGCATGTTGAGCCGAACCGAACACCTTGCGCCGCGAGAAGGATGCCAGTCTTGCTCTTCCCAATTCTTTTCGCATCGTCTTCCGAGACCAATCCACCCCTGTGACAGCTGATGCAATTGCTCGAGCGGAAGCCGATTCTATCCACCGATACCCTCTTTACTTCAATGTCGCCGGCACACTGGCCTTGGCCTTCTCGAGCACACTCTCGGCTACGGGCATAGCCCGGCTCTTCAATCCTTCCGTCAGCGGCGTCGCGTTCTCCTTCAACTTCCGTGCTGCCTCTTTGAGCCTCTTGGCCCGCACGGTGCGGATGTAGGCGAAGATCAAAATGAACAAAAGCTCGACTCTCTCCTTCGTCATCATGAGGAGACCCTGTACAAGCAGGCCTTTCATGAGTTGAGGACCGATGCCCTTGAACAAAGCAAGAGGTCCTTCATGCTCGATGATGTACTCCATGACCTCGGGGAAGGTCTTGAAGGGCTTACCCTCTCGTGCTGGGGGAGGGCGGGATTGCAAGCCGACCTTCGCGACGATCAATGGTTGTGTGCATATCGTTGCGATGGATTTGGAGATTGCCCCCAGAACTGGACGAGCACGCTGGTCAGCAACACGAATAGAGAGTAGCATACGAGGCGTGTGCTTACGGAATGCTTCCCAAGGACGCAGTCTGGTCTTCTCCGGGAACATAATGTCTTTCAGGCGCTGATAGGCGCCATATGTGATTGCTGGGTTCACACACAGCACGAGAGAAGCCTTCAGTCCTCTCCACAGCCCGGTCCAGCCGTCTTCACTGTCAATGACCTCTTTGCCGGTCGCAAACAGGCCCTTTTTGTGGCCTCTCGGTTGTGTCTGTTGCCGTGTGGTAATCACGGCAACAGGTATGGTAAATATTTGAGCAATTGCACCTGCAACTGCGCCGAGCGACAGTTCCGCAGCTGTGTTGGGATGCGCTTGTCTGTACTTGGTGTATAGCGACCGCACCACCGAGTACCAGTAGAAGTAGGCAAAGTTTGTGGAAGCGACGCCGATCAGCGCACCGTTGATACCCGAATACAGGCCGCTGATGCCATCATGCTCGACAATCTTCTTAATCGCATCGAACGTCGACTCGTAGTGGTGATGCTCAGCGGTGTGCGTGTGTATCTGGCCCTTCTTCTTGATCTGGACCTGTAATCTGGTCTTGACGCTGCAGTCTGGTCAGCTTGCGGTCCATCACCACGTCCACGGGGAGGTTAGAGTAGTACATATCGAGCGGATACACGATTGCATTCGCAAGGACGGCACCGGTAGCGCCTGCAACTGCGCTCTCCCATGGCGCCAGCTCCCCGGGTTTCGTCATGGCTTTTCCTGAGGGAAGCTCTGAAGCTCTTCCGTCTGCTCTTGCAAGATGCTTCTAATACAACCAGTATTATGACGTTGAAAGGAATGTCGGTCCACACTACTAGAGGTTGTAGGCGAGAGGGTAGGCAGTGAGGGGAGCTGGGGTCCTGAACACCAGAAGGGAGGAGTAATGGCGTAATTAATTTCCTAGATACAGTCAGTAGATATGCATCCTGGCCAGTTCCTCATCTGCCCGAAAGATCCTGGACGGATCTCGCATGAGAATCCCGTGGGAAATCGTTTGGGCTCGCTGTGAGTGGCTCGGTCGTGGGCAGCTGTCACTGTCGATGTGAGCCGAGGTTGTGGCAATCCGCAAAGCCCAAGTTGGCGACCAGCCACGCTCTCTGTCTTCCGAAGCCCGGGCCGTCTCCGACATTTTCCCATGGTGGGTGGGTTGCCGTCATACTACATGCCGTAGCCCACGCAGGATGAATAGCAGACGGACCAAGCTCGAGGCGCAGGCATCGGCCGTCGAGAGGGCGGTGCCTTCTCAGACCAACGACCAGGCCGCGCTGGAAGCCACGATCAAGAGCGCAGAGCTGTATTTCCAGGCTCTCCGCCTTGCTGACAATGCCAAAGACAAGAAGAGACTCGACGCTAAAGTCAACGGGCTGCTTGCGCAGGCCGAGCGCCTCAAGCAAGGTCACGATGCGGACCCTCCCACTACCAAAACAGCGCGCAAAGAGAATCTCCAAGAACCAGTCTCGACGCGAAAGCTGACCACGAGGGAGAATATCATCCTTCTCGAAGGCGGCAAACTGAACGGATGCAAGTTCAAGCCATGGACTAGTTCGCCGACACCAGATGAATTCTCTTGCCGTGACGACGAAGCGCCTTTCACCGATTCCTGTAGTCTCCCTCTGTCTGCTGCTCAGCTGGAGTCGTTTGACGGCTGGAAGCGACCGCGTCAAGCCCTCCCGTCAGTCTTCAGCCACGCAGGCGATCAGGAGGTTCGTGACGAGGCGGCAGTCATGCACCTGCCGGTGGCCATGGACCTTGTACAAGACATGACCTCGGATTGTTCAGTCGTTGCAAGTCTGTGTGCCTTGACTTCAAGAACGGAACGTGGCTTCCCCAAGGTAGGCCTCGCTCTATCCGTGGTGAACTGCAATTGATTCTAAGCAGATTCTCCGTACTCTGATGCATCCCTCTGACGACACAACGGATCGACTGGTCATCTCACCGAATGGAAAGTATATTTTCAGACTATATTTCAACGGCTGCTGGAGAAGAGTGGAGATTGATGACTATCTGCCCTCGTCCAAGACCAGCCGGGTATTACATGTTATTGACCGGCGTCATCCACGACTGCTATGGCCGGCCTTGGTGGAAAAGGCGTATTTGAAGGTTCGGGGCGGTTACGACTTCCCAGGAAGCAATTCAGGCACCGATCTAGCAGTCCTTACCGGCTGGATACCGCAACAAGTATTCCTGCATGACCACGACGTGGAACCAGACTGCTTGTGGGAAGAAGTTGTCAAGCATTTCAACGAGGGTGACTTGTTGGTGACCATCGGAACAGGCAAATTGCCTCGCCGCGAACAGCGACAACTCGGCCTCGCAGCAGAACATGACTACGCCGTGTTGGACATCACTGCCAACGGCGACACAAGGGAACTACTAATCAAGAACCCTTGGGCTGATGGGGACGTTTGGAAAGGTGCGACTCGACGGCGGCCCAATACGACTGGACAGACAGAAGCACATGAGGCAGACGAAGACAATGCCATGATGCCTGGTACGTTCTGGATGGATTTCAACAGCGTCTTCCAATATTTTGAGAACATGTACCTCAACTGGAACCCGGGTATATTTTCCCACAGACAAGACATCCACTTTTCGTGGACCCAGGACAGCCCGACCCGGGTCAGCAACGTGATGGTTGACAACCCTCAGTTCGCTGTCACTGCTTCGAAAACAGGCGAGATTTGGTTGTTGCTCCATCGTCACTTTCGCACAGGTGACTACTGCGAGGCAACGGTCGGCAAAAATGGCTACATCAGCCTCTATCTCTACGCCCGCGATGGCAAGAGAGTCCTCTCGAGCGAGGGCGCAAAGATACGGGGGCCGTTTGTTGACTCTCCGAACACGCTCTTGCGGGTCCAGGCCATTGCGAACGCAACCTACACAGCAGTTGTCGTGTCTCAGAATTTACCCCCGGGAAAGCTCAATTTCTCGATCTCAGCATTTGCTAAGAGCCCCGTGGCATTAACAGAGGCGCAAAATGAATACCCCCAGAAGTACGGGCTCGGTTCAGCCTGGACAAGATCTAACGCCGGAGGAAACTCGGACTCGTCTACCTATTTTTCCAATCCACAGTTTCAACTCACATTGGACGCCCCACAGAAGATCGCGCTCGTGCTACGCGTGGCCCAGCCTGCGACGTCGATAGAGCCGGTGACGGCTGCCAACACGGCGGCTGATATCAGCGTCAAGATCCTGGTGGTCTTCAGCAACGGTTCAAGGATTACCCGGCTGCGGCCCCGTGATGTCCTAGCGCATTCAGGGGATTATCGAAGAGGGAGTGCAATCCTGGAGACCGAGTTAGGACCGGGCACGTACACGGTGATATGCTCGACCTTCGACACCAATCAGTACGCCGAGTTCTGCCTGGATCTGCACTATTCTACCTGCGCAAGACCACAGCCTCTGTTCCAACTACCAGCAGAGCATGCCGGACGATTACACATCCAGTCAGCAGAGGCGATTTTCCACAATGGCACAAATCGACTGCTCGCGCCCCTCACAGCGCCACGGATGAGCCGCGTCACATTCATTGCTCGGCCCGACGCTCAGAACACCAATAATGCAGACAAGGCCCACTCGTCGCTTTTCAAAGCGACGCTCGAACAAGGCCAAGGACCGTACAAGTCCATCATTGCCAGCAGCGAAGACGATGACTCGTCTTTCAGCAGTTTATCCTCTGGTATGAGAATGGACGATGTAGACTTGAGGCCTGACATGTGCGGGCCGGCGACTGGAGGTCTGTGGCTTGTCCTGGAACGACTTGCCCCCCAAGAAGGAGAAGAGCAAGGAGATTCAGGTGTCCGCAAGAGGGGAGAGATCCTGAAGGTCGACATGTATGCTGACGAGAGGGTTGAACTGGGTGCTTGGGGACGAGGAGATGGATGATTGATAGCCAGACACAGCTCAGCTCCAGTACGACTTCCTTTTTTCAAAGAAGCCTTCCTCTTTTGTCTCTTACGACTGCTAGCGACCAACATCTGTTTGCGTCCGTAGCAATGATACATCCCCTCAATTCTTGCAGCACGATCCCCAACTCCACGCTTTTTCTCTCTCCGCTCCATTACCATTCCATGCCCTTCATACCGGCGCAGTGAGGAGAGTGCAGCATAACCCACTCGTATCGCCATCCTCCTCGTACACCTACCTCTACCTACCCACCTCTGATTCCTCCCCCATTTGGACGAGTTACGCGGTTCTTCCTTCCTCTTCTGTTCAACTTTCAGTGCCACGCCCTACGATTCAGATTGCTCTTTCTCAATGATATGATATGTACATGTCTACGCTTGCGTTATCCCCTTGCAGGACAGTTGCTTGTTAAGAGTCCCCACTATATATAAGCTGCGCGTGCTATGTCTACTAATGTGTACGCTTCCTTTCTGCGTAACTAGGTACGTTGGTAGGTAAGCTGATTGATAGGTTTGGTGACTAGGGAAGTTGGTAGGTTGGTAGGTAGGCAAGTAGGGCAGGTAAGTAAATAAGTAGATAAATAAGCAAGTACGTAGGTGGGAAAGGAGATGATGGGAAGGTAATTTAGTACACGAGGTAAATGTTAGGTGGATATGGTAGGGTCGGTCGGTGTGCATGCCAGGGTATGGTTTCGTTTCTTTTTCATCCCCTTAGCTACCTACCTGCTTACAATACATTCCCAATAGATGGTACACAGGAGGTCATCACCCGAACACTACAGTACTGAAGCAGCCTCGCGTGGGATTACTCTAACTCGCCTGCCTCATGATGCCCTCCCTTAACCCAGGCACCGCGCCCAACATCTTCATGCCCAAGCCCCTCGCCCGACCCGCCAACGCGCTGAGCATGCCCTCGCCCGAGCCTCCAACCTGATACATCCAGTTCAAAGCGTCGACACCGCCGGCCATGAGCAACCCCTTGCCGAACCTCTCCGCATTGTACCTCTGCAGGGCGAACCCGTCGCCGATATCCATGCCGTGGTCGACAGCGTAAGCGATCGTCTCGGCCAGGGACGCCGCGTCCGCGAGACCCAGGTTCAGTCCCTGGCCCGCGAGCGGGTGCACCGTGTGCGCGGCGTCGCCTAGCAGGGCGACCCGCGGGCCAGTGAGCGCCGATGCGTGGCGAAGGCGGAGGGGGAACGACGCGAGGGTCCCCTCTTGGACCCCTGTGATTACTGGAGGTTGGCGAGCGCTACGCAGAAACGGGGGCGGGGGCGGAGTATGTTGCAACCGCCAGGAGAGTTCGTCCTGATGGAGGTGGGGGTGTCGCGACGCGTCCAAAGTGAACATGTAGGCGATATCTGTCTGGCCGAGGCGCAATGCTGCGTTGATCATGGCCACTTGAGCCGCCGGGGGTAGTGATTTCAGGTAGCTTGCGTACTGGGGCGTGGTGGACCAGACGAGGCTGGCGTGGTTGTTGGGCAGTGGCAAGAGGGCGATGGGACCGCCCAGAGCGGGGAGGAAGCGTTGGTACGCCGTTGCGCGGTTGGGCAGGGGCTCGTCGGAAAAGAGATCGAAGACTTCTGAAGACGTGTGGATGGTGTCAGATGCCGGCTGGATGGCAAGCGACGCCACGACACCGTGCCGGTCGTAGTCCCACCCGTGGGAGGATATGCCGGCGAAGGTGCGCACGGGAGAGTTGACGCCATCGGCGCCGATGAGCAGGCGTGTAGCAATAGATGACGTGGTCGGCGTTGCATCTGATGGTGATGATGCCGATGTCTTCGCTTGCAGACTTAACACTGGCCAGGTCGACAGGTTGAGGCCCTCTGGATCGTCCGCCCCATACGTGATAGAAGACACACTCGTATTTGAGAACAGCGATGTCTCCGCGCCGAGTTCGGCAATCCGCTCTAGAAGACCTCTTGTGAGGTTCGCATTCTCGGTCATGGTCGCCACAGTCCTCGGCGGGGCATTGTACTTCTTCGTCTCGGCACTCCAGTCGAACTGGAGGGTCGCGTCGTTGGCCGCATCCCAGACTTGCATCTCGTCGTACGCCTGCACGCGGGTTTGATCCACATGGCTCCAAGAGCCGGTTGACTCGAGGAATGAGACCGACGACGGTGTCAAGCTACTTGCGCGGTTGGAGTATTTGTCGTCTGGGGAGGTCCAAGCACGAAGTTTGCTGAGGTCTTGGGTCTCGATTAAGGCCGTTCTCAGGTGCGATGTTACGGATGACGATTTCAGAGCCGCGAGGAGAGCTAACCCGGCGGGCCCGCCGCCTACCGTTACGACATCGTAGATCTCGGGCTGGGTTGTGCTGGCTGATAAGAACCGCCGTCTTTGGGTCGAGGTTAGAGCTTTGCGGCATTGCAGGCAAATAAAGCGGCCGTTAGGAGGAGATAGCCTGGCAGGCATGTTGAAGACGGCGAGAGTAATTAGCTAGCAAGTCTCAGAGATGTGCAACATGTTTAATGAGCTTTGGATGAAAGCGTGGCGGATTGAAAAGGATGCTTCGTGTGATGAAGTTGACAGTCCTGAGCAGCCAATGACGCCAGCCTTGTCTCGCTTGTGGTTGTCAGCCTTGCCTTACATAACATTTGCTCGTTGTGTTTCGTTGTGATGGTCACGATCCAAATGACACGTCTTTCCAACGTCAATTTCTCCGCCCAACTGTTGCTTCCACGCTCCCGTCATATTCGCAGCAGCAAGAAAGCTCGCCAGTATCGGCTTGAAGTCGACTAGCATTTGTGCAGTCCAGCCTTGTTTTCGTTCCAGTCATCCTCATTCTATTTCCCACTCGACTCTCCGCCTTGATTCGTTTCAGCTTCGGCGTCATTCTCACCTTTGACCTTTGGTACATCCTCCTTGCTGACAGAGTCGGCCGTAGGTTCGCTGACTTTTTGCTTCTTGTTTGGTTCACCATCGGCAGCCTTCTTTGCTCGCGGCTTTCTCTTCTTGACTGGGGTTGACGCAGGACTGCCCATCACATCTCCAGTGCTCCCATCCGCGCCGACAATTTGATCATTGACGAGATCGAACCCAGCGGCTTTAACGATGGCTTTGAGTCTTCGTTGACTGATGATGAGATGGTGGTTAGCGTGTAAGCGCGAGGAAGGGATAGCAACATCGGTGAGCGCTTACGCATTTTGAGCGGTATTGATGCCAGATTCGACCGCGACAGCGGCATAGTCGGGCTTTGGCAGGGTGGTGTGCTTGAACACCGTCAAGATGTAGGCGATCTTGTCATCTGTAGACGAGGTTGCCATTGTGAATTGGTGGAGGTAGTTGCTGGTTGTGTAAATGGGTGGCAAAGGAGGTTTTTGCTGAATGGACTTACAGTGAGTGGGTCGGATTGAAGGGAGACAGGGTCAGAAGAAGGAAAGAAGAAGAGGACGAAGGGTGAGGTTGTCGGAGAGGAAGAAGTGAAATTGGACCTACATGCCAAGACAGATCAACTCGCGACCGCCTTGAGCAAAGTGAAGCTTACAGGACACCAAAAATGAGAAGGAATACAGAAGGACGTTGTTGAATTGATAGAGCGGTCAGGTATTTCTGGTCCCCCGGCAAATCAATTCTGCTCAACGTCTCCTCTCATTTCTGCTGCTCGGTCGATTTCATATCCAGCTCGACCTCGTGTCGACCTCATCGTTCAGTAGCTCAATCGCCTGAGATGTCTTCTTTTCACCCCAGATACTAGCACGTTCTCTCCTGAGGTGTCCCCGTCCGTTCAATCAGTGTCTCGCCCAGCTCCTCCTCGCGTCGGCTCACGTCGTCCCTGGCCGCTAAAAAGCTGCTCCATCACCGGTGTTGTCGTCCTTCGCGGTAGTGGCGTCCTGTTCTCCCGGACTATCGTCCTCCCTCTTTACTTCGCTTTCAGAATCCGTAGCCGGGTGAGTCAGCTTGGGCTTCTTGTTAGGAGTACTGTTCGCGGCCTTCTTAGCTGGCGTCTTCTTGGGTGTAGCGCCGTCCGCTTTCTTGGCACGACCTCTCTTCGGAGTGGCTGCTGGAGTGGCAGAAGCTGGTCTACCGTCGGCGCCAACGACCTGCCCATCTACCAAGTCAAAGCCAGCTGATTTGACGATGGAGCGGAACCTCTTCTGGCTGCAGAAAAGGTCATGGTCAGCAGAACGCAATGATGGAGGACCCTGAATCGGAGTATGACTGGGAAGCTTACGCGTTGTTGGCGTTGTTGATACCGGCCTCAACAGCGGCAGCGTGGTAGTCGGGCTTCGGCATCTCAGTGTTCTTGAGGACCGTCATCACGTAGACCAGTTTGTCAGTGTCAGTTTGAGCGGCCATGATATAAGGTGAAATAGTATTGTTGCCGAGGGTTCGATTTGGGATGAAGACTGTGGTCCTTAAGAGCGACTCCTGTTTGTCTTCGGGGATAGTAGAGACGGAAGTGAAAGAGAGAGGCTGAAGTTGGAAAACGAAGAGTGGACTGTAAGTGAATTTCGACTTGACACGTGAGAATTATGGAAGGCATTTAACGATGAGGTGAAAAGACTGGGGACGCAGCTGAAGGGATTCTTGCCCGAAAAACTGGTTGACTTCTCTCCCTGCCCTCTTATCTGACATCGTTGGATGGTTCGACTGACTTCACCTGGCCTCAGAGGACCTTACCGACTCACTTTTACTTGTTGTTATATCGCTTCAACGTGCATGCTGTCAAGATACTAATTGTACAGATGATCATGTCGACGATCGCCATTCGACCACCCTGTGGCTGTGTCGGGATTTGGTCAATGGAGACTATCCAATTGCAGTTCATTGATTCTGAGCAGGACGAAGACCCGGTCCGATCGACACATTTCCTGATTTCATCGCCGCGATCAATGGGCTGTATTTGCCGTTGACGTAGTATAGCAATACGCCCGCCTCCTCGATCTGGTGCAATTCATCGAACTTCTCGGCGACTTCACCAAATACCACGACATGGTCCCCAATCTCCACAGTTTTGGGTGCGATGTAATCACAACGGAGGAGAGCTTGTGGAGAGGTGTTGATGATCGGAGACTGGCGCCCGATCTGGGGTCCGAGGTGTGATGGCGCTGGTGCATTCTTTTGTTGTTCCACGGCGAACGACGCCAGGGATCCGTCTTCGTCATGAAACGGCGAGGAGGCGTTGCCTCTGCTGAACCTGCGAGCTATGCTACTGGCGCTTGCTGAGCAGTGAAGCAAGTGGACATTGAAATGGCCGGAACTTTTGATGGCCTCATATGTCGAGGATCGCTTTGTAATGTTGAATGACACGATGGGCGTTGGACGTAGTGTTACTGTATTGAATGAAGATACTGTAGCTCCGCGCCATGCGACCGGCGCGCCATCAAGGCTGATAGAGATATCCGTAGACGTGACGATCGCAACCGGGTGAGGCACGTGACGCATTATCTTTCTGACTCCGTCGCTCAAGCGGCTCGCGTGGCTCTGGTCCCCATGGACCGTCGCTACTCTGTGACTTGCGGGTGTCACCGTATCAGTCGAGGAGGTATGCTTCGAGCGACCCGTTGTTTTAGGGCGTACATGAATTTCTGGGCGACGTATACAACCCGTGTTTCGACCTCCATCAGGAAGCTCCTGCGAAGAATAGAAGCAGCGGGCAGAGCCACGGAAGACTTCACGATGGTATAGATGCCTCCTTTGTTGCTCGATGCAAGGAAATGCCGAACCCAAGTCGGCACACTTTGAAGCTGAAGCTGTCCTCCCCGCTAGTCGCGGACCGAGAGATGTGAACCAGGCTAGGTTGCCGGAGCCGCATAACAAGGTCATCTGCCCTTTTTGATCAACACGCGCACGTGGAGACAGAGATCAACACAACATGTCCACAGCTTCCAGATTATCACAAGCAAGAGCCAATCCGAGTTATGATGATAGTTGACTCAAGTTGATATGTGAATGAATTGGAGCACTGGCAGGAGTTGAATTGATACTTTAGTCGCCGAAGATGCACCGAATAAAGTCTTGGCTTGTTTGCTTCACTAATTCGACATCAACGAGCTGAAAATCACCTGTCCGGGCTTATCAAACACCACTTCTATCCAGGCGAATGAGTTCAACACATCCGCTAATCCACTCCATGAGTCCAGCCCGCATCGTTCACAGCTAGACTGCAACAACGGTTTCAACCATGCATGATCAGCCGGCCCGAATACCGTGACGGCGCCTACCATCTGAAACCAAAGCAGAAGCTGAGCGGGTCCATTTTCCAAAATGCCCACGCGTACCAAGCACTCTCGATAGGCTCCTGGCAGAAAAGTGTCTTGGATCTGGAGGTTAGGCAACTGCAGAAAAGACTGTGCGCAGAATGCGAGCAAGGCAAGCCGAATTGTTTCGTCAAATGAGAGCGCTGCGAAGCTCCTATGGAGAAGGCGGTACATGATTGAGGTCATGGCTTGCAAGAGAATCCTTTCGGGAAGTTTGTGTTTTGACTTGGCGGCGCGGTTTACCAGGCCACAAAATCTCCTCGTTGCAACCCAGACCATGGCTAACTCCTCGTCAATGCTGTCGAGGAAGGTCTGTGACTGATTTCGATACCCTGTTCCATCACTGACGTTTGGTTCGAGCGGTGATATCTTTTCTGGGAAGGAGATCAGAGGATCAGTCGGGGACGTCTTCCCAAAGAAAATAGGCCTTGAGTTGGTTTCCAGCGCTAGAGCAATATCGCATCTTTGCGAAGCGGTCAGTCTTAAGTCAATCAGAGAGTCACAGGGCAAATCACGGCAATGGCTAATATGCGTACCTGAAAACCTCCATGGCAAGCATCGTCCTGTTGCATATGCCTATTACTCCTCCTCTCAGGTCGGCGATCTTGAGGATACCCTCCACATGATGTTTGGCAGCTTCATGATCTTTTGTGGTGCGTGCATGGATCGCCAAGGCAATGACCACGGTTATGGTGGAATCCGATATCTTTTCCGTCTCGTTACCGGTCAACAACCTCTCTCGGAGGAGGCGGAGTGTTTTCGAATAATGCGGCGACGAGCAATCAAGCACTGGGGACCTTGCGGAACCAGGCATCAACCCGATATACACATGGGTGCCTAACGCTGCAGCATGGAGGTAGGCAGCATCATAAGCCAAATGCTCTACCATTCCAGAACCGTCCTTGTGGAACACAATGCACGCCTCAAGTGGGACAGTTGCTCGCTTTGCAACGGAGGAGACTAACGCACCAAAGGTAAGCACTTTGCCAATACAAGCTCAGCTTGAGGTCGAGATTAACTCACATTTCAGAATATCGGCCAGTGCGGCGGGCTCGATCTCGTCGGCTAATTGAGTGAACGACCAATCCGAACCGACTCTCCTAGGTATGACGGAGACGTGGTCATGAGCGGCACTGAGATCCTTGAAGGAGTCCCACACAGGCACGGTCTCCCAGAACTGCGAAGTTCTGCGCTTGCTTGGGCGAGGCTTGTTTTTGTTCTTCCCAAGCATGACATGCCTTCTAATGAGCCTGCGTGTTGCTGGGTCCCCGTTTTGTCCACCAGTCGACAGAATGAAGGGCATCTCTGCTTGAAGTGCGAAGTTGAGTGAGCGGCTGACCCTGAAGACCATCTCTGTCCACTTCGGTCCGGAACTTACTCGAAGTATTTGCGGTAGGCATCGTAGACCCGAAAATGTCGACGGCCCTTTTCGAAGAATGTCCTTCAACTCTCCGTGCTGCCTGGTAGCTCCGGATGCCTCGGCCCTACGGATTACACGCCTGCGAGTTGCGAAAGGTCAAGGGCGTCTGCCCAAGTTGGGGAGGAGATTGTTGACCCCTTTAGGCGAACGATCGAGAGCAGTGCAGAGAAGTTGGAAGTCAAGAAAACACGGAGTCGCGGAAATTCTAATTATGCTGTTGCCTCCAACGTTTGATTCGGGGAGGGGCCTTCATGCACGATATTGTTTGCCCGATTCGGGATGGCGCGACATTCCAGCAATCCTATTGAACGAGACATGCTCCAGGCCACACTAATGCATCGCAAGCCAGCGTCAGATCTCGCGCACTTGCGGCTCAGATCACCTTTCGGATTGCCCTGCTCTCCGTGCATGCCCATTGCGGAATGCAATATCAGTGCAGCACGGGGTTTAGTGTCGAGTCCTTCATCTCCGGTCCAGTTCATCACAACTCGGAGCCGGAGCGAGCAACCATGGGACCATCTGAGGGGCCAGAGAGCACATATATGATCGACTCCAAGTGCGTGGCTTGTTTTTCATCCTTACAGTCTCCCTCAGCATCGAACTCCTCAGTACCACAGACATTCTCAGATCACAATGCCAGGATCCAGGGACCTGCCGCCCCTCACCACGCCGTTCTTCCCTAGGGTTTTCATCAAGAACCAGTTTCGAGCCAAGATTCGATATCCGCCGAAGAGCACAGATCTCTCCGGCCAGGTCGCAATTATTACTGGCAGCAACACGGGTAAGGTTCCACGTCCGCGCTTGTTGGCGACCTGTTGTGGAGCGTGTACGGAGTCAGCGGGTGGCTGACCGACATTGCCAGGACTTGGGTTTGAAAGTGCTCGCCAACTTCTTTCGATCAAGCTCTCTCACCTGGTCATCGCCGTCCGGTCAGTTCAAAAGGGAAAAGAGGCTGCAAACAGGCTGAAAGCAAGCTTTCCCAAGGCAACCATTGAGGTGTGGGAGCTGGATATGAGCTCATACGACTCAATCCAAGCCTTTGCTCACCGTGCAGAAACTGGACTGTCCCGGCTTGACATTGCCATCCTCAATGCTGGCATCTACAAATTCAAGTTCGCCACAGTTCCCGGCACCAGACACGAGGAGACGATTCAAATTAATTACCTTTCCACCGCACTGCTTGCCGTTCTCCTTCTTCCCATCCTGCGGCAAAGGTCCCCGTCAGGCAGAACAGGCCGAATGACAATTGTCAATTCGGCGCTCGCTTTCACCGCAAAGTTCAAGAACAGGGACAAGACACCCCTACTGCCGTCATTCGATGACCAGCGAAACTTTGACGGTGCTGACTACTACGGCGTCTCCAAACTTCTGGGCCAGATGTTCCTTTGGAAGCTTATGGACTATGTGTCAGGAGAGGATGTCATCGTCAATATGGTGGACCCCGGTGCAATCGGCGGTACCAAGCTCGGACGTGAACTGCCAGGCCCTTTGGTGGTCTTTGCAAAGTTATTTGAGCTGGCTGTCACAAGGAACTTGCCGGATGGTGCAGCTGCATACATCGACGCCAGCGTGATGAGAGGATCGGAGTCTCATGGGGCTTTTATCATGGGTTGGGAGATCGCACCGTGAGTTAGCACTGCCATTTCTAACCCTTCTCTCTTGCGTCCCGCTGATACGTGTCTGCACCTAGATTCGCACCATTACTGTACACGCCAGAGGGGAAGCAACTTACGGACAAGTTGTGGCGGGAGACCATCGATGAGCTCAGCTTTGCCAATCCCCTGGTGATTTTGGAATCGATGAAGAGTCACTGACAGTGGTCGGCAGAGTCAGAAGGTGTCTTGATGGGACGGCGCAATATACAGGCTTTGCATATAGTTTTCTTTCTCACATACTCCATTGTACTGAGCTTGTGTCTTGCACAATGTAGCGTTCGAACACTGTCGACGCTTTGTAGCTAACTGCGCTGCCACTGGGAGCGATGTGCTGCTCCGTACTGTGAGACGGCGAGAATACCGAATTAGCCGGCTGATCTTAACTTGTTCCCTGTGACGAACATCAGTCTCACTCTCTTAATCTCAACGACATAACCAGATCGCTCGCAACAGTCGTCCATAGCGATCCTCGTGCACGCAACAGGCAATATGCAAGACATCGAAGAAGCGACGATTGTCTTTCGGAAGTCAAACAAGACGGTGAAGTGGTTAGCTAAGGATCGACTCACACTTCTCCAGCTGGCGGAAAAGTCTGGCTTGACGCCTGATTACGGCTGCCGGTCTGGCGCGTGTGGAACGTGTGAGGTGAAGCTCTTGAAAGGGGAGATCGACGGCATCCTGGAGGGCGACAGCGGCGTTCTCATTTGCAGCTCAAGTCCTGCGAGTGTTGAGGTGGAGCTTGACCTGTGACACCGAGGAGGTGAAGACACAGCTTGAGAAGTGCGGTGACCAGGGATGTTGTGCAGAGGGCAGCGGTCAATGGTCCTTTCAGCATTGTTTGCCGGGAGACAGTGCACCAGACGCTCCTGTCGCTCTTGCCTAACGACACCGCCGATGATGCGATGATGCGATGATGCGATGATGATGCGAACGCCGGGAGGAAATTGCACGGCGTTCCCGGCGCCTGCCACAACCTCAAAGGTGATTCAAATGGCCTTCATCTCGGCCACATTGTTTCTCCTTTTTTCACGGCAAAATTATGATACTGGTAACTCATCAACTCGATTCTTGGGCCTCATTGCCTTGAACTCTGTCATCTCCTTGGTTCTTGGATGCCCTATAATTATCATCCTAGCTGGCAACGATGCCTCTCTCCAGCCTCCGGCGCCGTACCGTCAACGAGCCTCTGCCACCGCAGCAGGAGAATCGAACACCGTCGCCCTACCGAGCACGTTCTACGACCGTTCCTGGCCTTAGTCCACGCAAGAGTCTGCAGTCTGTCTTAGGTTCCGTTCGGAAGAAAAGGTAAGTCTGATGGCATGAGGTTACGACAGGAGTTGACACTGGCGACAGCTCGCCCACCAAGCCAAACATCCTCGAGGAAGAAGTGTACTTGCCAACCGATCATGTGCAGGCGAAAGCTGGCTGGAAGCGATTTCGAACTCCCAGCCCGCACCCTGCGAAGGGGTCGCTGGCTCCCTCTTCATCGAGACTGACCAAGTCCGAGCCACCCAGAACATTCCTCGAGACTCTGGCCGATGCGATCCGAGCACCTACGTCGTTGTTCTACAAGGAGAAGAGACACAAGTCTTCCGAGGACGATGCCCCCTTGATGAGCGCCAAGGTCGATTCGCGAGCCAACACACCCTCACCCACCAAGTCATTGAGTTCCAAGAAGTCGGTCAGGTTTCGGCCTGGAAAATCAATCATTGACGTTGAGCCGCGAGCTGTTCCCATCGACATTCCGAACTCAACACCTGCTCTGCCTCCGATGCAGCTGGCAACGACTCCTCTGCTCCAATGTTTTGTGAGAGACCACCGAGAGATGATACCTAGCGGGAGGCCGCGAAGCCCACCGGTACTGGGTTCTACAGTGAAATTCCAACAAGCTATGGCTGAGGTACAAGCGGGTATCGAGAACAGCCTCCATTCCATTTCTCCTCTTGGCAGCCCGTTGTCAGAAATTGCCTCTCCCCCTCTAGCAGCAGGTGAGCCACTGGAGAATCCATTCGAAGATCCCAAGGAAGAGCTAGTTCTTGCCAGCAACGATAAGGCCGTTGACGTGTCAGAGACAACTTCAGTGGACACTAGAATGGCGACCACCTCTTCCGGTTCGATTTCAGAACGCGACCAATACGACTCTTGCCCAGACCAGGCCGGTGAGACCAGTTTTGGCGATGTGCTTCCTGACGTGCAACCCACTCAGTCTAACAAGGTCACAGAGCCCACTTCAAATATGCCGTCTCTTAACCTTCACGGTGCGAATTCAGAGCACGTTCACGGACCAAATACCTGCCCGAGGCATTCGTCCACCAGGGACCGACTGATTGATGAGAAATGGAAGAGAAAGCCTATTCATGAAGATTACCATGAGCTCTTCGAGCACTCCGAAGAGGTTGACGAGCCGAGCACTGAACAGATGAACCCTTTCTCTGATGATCATGGCTATCAGCACGAGAATATCTGTGCTGACTCCGCAATTGCTCCATCATCCGGCGTCATTGACGGGATGAAGCCTGTCCCATTGCCTGTCTCTGCGCTGGATAGACAGTCGGCAACCAGTCCGAAGAAGAAAGAGAATTGCTTCAAGACAACCCCAGAAGACGTGAGTAGAATCTTGATCGACCCTCGTGGCCGGACGCTGATACAGTAGCAGGACGCATGGTCACCAACACTTTTCCAGAGAGATCCACTGTGGTCAGCAGACGTTGCCCGTGGGCGTGGAACATCGTCTTCAGACAAGCATTCGAAGGACATCATGCCATCTTATCTTTCAGGAAGAGAGTCTTCGTTCACAGAATTTGAAAGCGACCTCGAGGTTGGGGGTGATACGCCAGCTTATGCCGAGGTCAGTAACGATTGCAAAACCGCCATGGAGATCGTCTCTTTGTTGACATGCTTCAGAGTAAACAGGCAAGCACCTATGACCTCTTGAGCGGGTTGAAGCAGGCTCCTCCACCATTTCCTGGGCGAGTCTTCTCCCCTGAGATTCACACTCCGCCACCGGCCATCGTTGCTTCACCATATCTCGCTTGTCGACCGGCGACATGCTCGATCAAGCTTGAAACTAACGAGTATGGACGTTGCCCTTCTGGCGACGCTCGCGGCTTTGAGCTTCAGCTACCACCAGACAGCCACAGTCGCATGATGGGGCCTTCTTCCGATTCTTGGCTCGATGAGAATAGTCCTTGTCCTTTCGACGTTGTGGTTGACTCCGTCCCCAAAGTTGATCACAATAGCCGCAATGCTGCATCAGAGAGCAGCGATGAGGTCGAGGCCAACGGCAATGCGAAGAGCAATGATGACTACGAGGCCAAAGTCGATTCAGAAAAGGTTCCTGGTGTGACGGTGGTTGAGCAGTTGGAAGATGCAGTGGGAGCTCTCAAGCAGCGTACGTCACATAAAACCAGCGTCTTCAGACGGACTACGCCTCGTAAAGTTTCCGGTGCTGGGCCGATCACACCTCGCAAGACCTACGGATCTCTTAGGACATCTAGAAAGAACAATATCTCGACCGATACTGTTGAAGCCATGGAGGAAGACGAAGCGATGTGCCAGGGACTTGTCTGATGGGTGGAGATGACAGTCTCTTTGGGGGCTTCTGCGAGGGTATTGGCATGCAGTGACTTGGAGGATGGACTCTACGACACACATTCTTTTTGGAATGACAGAGCAGCATTGGAATGAAGGAAGCAAGTGGTGGCTCACTGGAAACAGGATAGCGAGAAGTATTGGTAAAGTGCCTCGCAGACAATGTGCATGCGCGACAGTGTGGCGTGAGATGATGATTAGCTGGCAGTCTATGGAGGTCCTTGCTCGTCATCAGCAGATACTCCCATTCTCCTCGCCGCCTCCCTTGCCGCCTTGTGCTTCCTCACACTTCCCTCCATTCCGTAAAGCGTATCCGTCGTGCCGCCCGGCACGATCATTTGGAATGTCTCGGTGACAACAGCATAGTCGTAATATCCGCATCTCGCGATGGGCTGCGTCTTGCTCACGTCAATCTTGCCATCTTCGGTCAACACCCCGTCATCGATGTGAATCCCCACGACCTTGCCAATGACGACATCCGCGCTCCCCATGGGCGGATTCCCCGGCAGCCTCAGCGTCGTATAATACTCACACTCGAACTTGACGGGACTGGCCTTGACCATGGGCACCGTGGTGGCCAAGACGGTGGAGTACTCCTTCTCCAGGCCGGCGCGCTCGAACTCGTCGACGCCGTAGGGGACCTGTTCGGCGGTGACGTTGACGGCCTCGCGCAGCGCGTAGGTGGCGAGTTGCCAGCAGAAGACGCCGGTGGCCTCGACGTTGCGGACCGTGTCCTTTTGTTGGCGCGAGGGGGTCTGGTTGCTGGAGAACATGATGTCTGTATAGCATGGCGGGTGGGGGTCAAGGGTTAGTATTTGAACTGGTTGTGGAGTGCGGCGTGTGTGGATTGAGAAGGCGATCGGAGGCGAAAGGTGCGGAATAGACGAATTGTGAGACACACACACAGCCAGAGAGAGAGAGAGAGAGAGAGAGAGAGAGACTCACATGGCGGGTCGAACGTCAGGTTGTTGAATTGCGAAAAGGGCGCTAGATTTGCTTTCCCAATGCTATTGCCGTTGCTGTTGGCGTTGGCGTCCGTAGATTGTGATGCCTGGTCCGGTTGCGGGTTGATCGTGCTGATCCAGCCTATGGGTCGGGGGATCACGCATGCCTGAAAGAAGGGCGAGAGAAAGAGGAAGATGTCAGTCGTCGGTGGACGCTCACAGAGTAGGATAAGATATATCTTGGGTTGGTTTGCTTTCTTTTCCATTCGACTCCCTCGCACAGACTGCTCACTGGAGATGCCATACTGTACGGTGCGGTGCGGTGCGGTGCGGTGCGGTGCGGTGCTGGGATGGGGATGGGGATGGAGATGGAGATGTGATAGTCAGGCAGGAAGAGCAGCAGACACTGCAGGATTGGCCGAGGGAGGGACTCACCTTGAATGGATCGTGAGGGAGATTATGGTCCGTCTTGCCTGGTTCGTAGAACATGGTAGCAGGCGAGTCGATTCGATCAATGGTAATAACACTCCGTATATATCAATTATTATACTCTTCACTGATTTGAGAGGGAGCAGGAAGGTGGCGAGGAAAGAGTTGGTAAGGTAATGACGACGAATACAGACGCAGGGACTCTCAAGAAATTTCGCCGCGGTATAAGATATTGTCGATGGTCGATATGTAAAGGTGATCTGGAATATCATCTAGCTACATATTCAAATATATAATATCTGTGCCGCGCGCCCAATCTATTTCCTGGAAGCTGGCATCGGCAACTGCACGATGCGACTGATGAATCGCTCCGCAAAGGCGGATCGGGGGAACAGGGAGTGGGACGGGGGAATGCATTTCTGGAGTAAGCGAGCTACTTGACTCGGAATAGTGGGATGGTGTTTCCGCGCGACCCTGTCTACAGGCTGTACATGGCATACTGAACACACGTTTCGGCCGTATACTCTGGTTGCTCGTACTGTCCTTTCTCGCGTCCCTCTCACAGGTATGTGCTTGGATGAGAACAAAGACCCTGCAGAGTGGGATCTACTACGGCATTCTTGTACGATATGTCTGTACGTCCGTACGTACATATGTAAGACGGCTTGATAAGATCGGGGAGAAAAAACTGCGGATGTGGATATAAGCCTGGGAGCCATTACGCTTCCGAGCGCGAACGCTCGTCGGAGGGCTTCTTAGGGACCCATAACGCCATGTTGGTCTTGTGGTCTGTCAGGCCTCTGGAAGGGTGAGATATTCTCTCGAGTCCAGATCGGGCATCGTTGTTATTGCTCGATCCAATGCCGAGCACGGCTGGGCCAGTGTGTGTGTGTGTGTGTGTGTGTGTGTGTGTGTGTGTGTGTGTGTGTGTGTGTGTGTGTGTGTGTGTGTGTGTGTGTGTGTGTGTGTGTGTGTGTGTGTGTGTGTGTGTGTGTGTGTGTGTGTGCGTGTGTGTGTGTGTGTGTGTGTGTGTGTGTGTGTATGTGTGAAGAAAAGCACATTGCAATCTTGCTTTTGAAGAGCGTTCATATAGCTCATTGGGGCCCCTCTAGACCATTCTTGCCCTCTCCTCTATCTCTTCACCACCGAAGTTATCATCCCGGAGACCCTTCGCTGCGAATGACCTACCTTTCTTTCTTTCTTGCTCACGCTGCTTTTTGGTCTTGCGCGGGGCTTTGATCTTCGCGTTCCGCTCATCAGAATCTTGAGTTTCGGCATCAGACAAGATGAGACCGAGGTCGCGATGCTCAACCGAGACGGTCCAGCCGTCACTGGGTGTGATCTTCCAGGCAAGCTCCTCTGCGAAAGCCACGCTACGGTGCTTGCCTTGCTCGCACATGATTCCGATGACGAGCGTTGAACAGACTGGCAAGGACGAGGAGAGTCCTTCCATTGTGTCGTCCGTCTGAACACGCGCGCTGCTGAACTCGGCCATCTTTGCCCCTACAGCTTGAAGCATGACATCGAGCTTCGTTCTCGCGGCCTGATTGCCAAAGATCTCTTTTCGCAAACGCGCAGATACGCCGGTGTGCGTCTTCCGGAGCTTGGCGGGTGGGTTCTCGACACCTCGCACGGAAAAGATGAGCTGCTCAACAGCCTCGGACCCGGTCAGTTTGAGCGGCCCATTTGCGTGACCGAATGAGATGATTGAGAGTTGGAAAGAGTTCGAATTTCCTGGAGCCCGATGCTCTGTGGTGCTGTGTGTTGCTACATCGTCATCGATATTCTCGGTCCTGTCGCTCATATCGCATGTTCGTCACAGCGTCAGGTACGACTTTTTAAAAGTGGCAGATCTGGCCCGCGTGCTGTGGGTGTCTGCCAACAGCATGTCAGCTGGTATCGTTTCACCGGTTCTATGGGGAAAGTCTCAGTCTGAGAGTCTAGTGCGTCGGATGTGACAAGAGTCGAATCTCCAGCCTTGTGCTGGCGAAAAGCCTCGGTAATTCTTGGCAATTACATGACGAGGCTGGCTTCTCTGCTTGCTGACTGATTCTTACGGAATCATTGACTGCGGAACGACTGCCGAAGATTGTTTGTTAATGCTTTTGCTGAGCGATCTATCTGCCTCCGCCGCAGACAACTGCAACGATCTGGAGGGAGACAGGACACTCAAACCCCTTCATAAGCTACCAAGATGCTCATTATCCAATGCTGATTCTGCTCTTCGAATAGTGCTGTATCTTCGAGCATCTTCGTCCCTCGGCCCACAGGTATAAGTACCGTCATTTTCCTCCTCATGAGACAAGTCTGGTCTTTCTTGATCACCATCGTAACAGCAATCATCCTTGCATACTACAGCAACGTGGCTTCGACAAGGGCATTCTTGCACCAAACAAAGTCACTACTAAGCAACAGTTTACATCGAACCCTGCTAGCTAAGACACCAACCACATCAGCATCAACGCCGTCGTTTCTCGGCCTTCCACTGATCCCCTCCCACTTTATCTCAACAACAACAGCAAACATGTCCAGCACACCTCGAGAAATCAAATTCTCCTTCCTCGCCCGCGAGCAATCCGAGGGTGCAGGCGCCGTGGTTCGCCGCTCAATAGGCACCCCGAGGCTCCGACACTTTACGCCCTTTCTCATGCTCGATCACTTTCGAATCCCTCCTGGCGCAGGATTTCCTGACCACCCCCACCGTGGGCAAGAGACGATCACATACCTCCTCAAGGGCGGCGTCGACCATGAAGACTTTGCAGGCAACAAGGGGACAATCGGTCCCGGCGACTTGCAGTTCATGACGGCAGGCAAGGGCATCATGCACGCTGAAATGCCCGTCCAGACCGAAGACATCAATGTCGGGATGCAACTGTGGGTCGACCTCCCCGAGGAATTGAAATCTTGCGAGCCGCGGTACCGTGATCTCCGCGCGGGCGAGATCCCCATCGCGAAGACCGACGACGGCAAAGTCACAGTCAAGGTGATCTCCGGCAAGTCGCAAGGCGTCGAATCGCTGAAAGACCTCGCCTACACGCCGGTCTGGCTTCTTGACATCGAGATCCAACCCGGCGGCACAATCACACAGGAGTTGCCTCGGGGGTGGAACGCCTTCGCGTACACCTTGGAAGGAGCAGTGACGTTGTCCAACGGCCCGGACGCCGCAAAGGCAGAGACAGTAACACCCTACCACAACGTGGTGTTTGAACAATCTGGTGACGTGGTCACAGCATCCGTGGAGGAAGGCGCTTCCGACCCCGCTCATTTCATCCTGGTGGCGGGCCAACCGTTGGATCAGAATATCGTGCAGTACGGACCGTTTGTAACGACCAGTAAAGAGGCCGTGTACCAGGCAATGATGGACTTCCAGACCGCGAGTAATGGGTTTGAAAGGGCGGCCAACTGGGAAAGTCAAATCGGGAAGAGCATGGGACGAGTGCGATAGGAGACGGAACTGGCGAAATGTGAAACGTTCTTTGGCGTCTGGAAATGGCGACTGGGTCATTGATAGCCTACTCTGTAAAAAGGGAATTTCGTCTGAGGCTCCATGTGCGGGCAGTTGTCATGTGATATAGTCTCTAGTACAGCATAGCACGGCGTCCCGGTTCCTGAGAATATTCTTGGAAGAGACATACTTCCCGAAATGAACGGTCTCAATAACATGCATGGCATTCATTTCCTTTTTTCCGGTCATCGCAATTCGTGACTCTCTACCGTGTGCCAGTGTCTACGGCTTTCAATAGCTTTTCCAGACATAAAGAATCATGCCTGCCCACGTGGTCCATCGGTTTCTGCCCGCTCCTGTCATGCCCCTATTGCAAGGACCGGCAACCATGCGCAAAAGGAACAGAGCGGCACAGCGCATCCCATAGTCGCCACTGGCCGGTTCATAGCTTCCAGAGCATCGCCATTGCGGCCGTCCCACCAAGTTGCCCGTCGCCAAGTTACCCACTACCCGACGCGCTTGCCGTGTCCCGGTGCTTGACGTGGAGGCATCACATCCAAGACGGGGAGAGATCTCCCTACCCGGTCCCTAATTCTAGCCCTATTCGTCCAGGCCATCCTCGCCGGCTCCGTCATCACCGCCCACCGTACCAGCCATTCCGTCGTCGTCATCCTCGAAAGTATGCAGCGGCACTTCGTACAGCCGAATGACCGGCTTGTTCGGATCCTTGACAAGCACGTACTTGTGGTCCTTCGGGCCCGCATTCTCTCCATCCTCCTCATCGGCGGTGTCTGCAAAGTTGCGCACCAGATCGACAATCGTACGCACAATGCCCCATCCGTTGCTGAATCCCAGGTTCATCTGGCTGGCGAATTCGCGGGGCTTGTAGCCCATGACGCCGAGGATGACATGGTTGGCTGCACTCTTGGGGTTCGCTCGCGATACGAAGCCGAGTTTCATTTGGTCGGCCTTCGCGAGGATGGCCTGCGTCGTCCAGCGCGCGAGTTTGCAGCTGTTGTTCTTCATCTCGGTCGCGACGACGGCACCGCGCTGAGAGGTCAACTTGGTGCGCCAGTCTAGGGCACCGCCGCTGCCCTGGGCTTTGTGGTCGAATTCGTTGAGGGCCTTGAGCACGAGGAGTTGGTCTTCCCCGGAGATGTTGTTCTTGGTCGCGGCGTCGATTTCCGTACGCACGATCAGGTTGATTTGTTCTTCGTCGTTGTTGAGACTGATGTCGAAGCGGCGGTATTTGTACGCCTTGGAGGCTAGAGGATCAGTTTCATCCGACGCGCTGTAGAAGGGGTTCGGGCGGGGGAATTCGATTTTTGAGTTGGGGTTCTCGATCACGACCTGAAGAGCGAAGTTGTGGTTGATCATGGTCGCTTCGTTGGCGAGGTTGGACGGCGTGTTGATGCTGTCTGCTTTCACGCCGGTTTGTTGTTGAGAGGGCGTGGATGAGGTGTCGGCTTCGAGGGGTGCGTCCGCGGCATTCTCGTTCACGGTGACGAGGTCAATTGAGCTGTCGGGGCGCTTGTCTAGGAATATCTTGTCGCCGTGTTTCAAGATCACAATATCCCAGCTGTACACGGAACGGGTGGCGCACATGAGCATGGAGAGGATGTCTGAAGTTGCGAAGATGGTGGCTTCGTTTTTCTCGGCGAGTTCTTGGATGACTGGGTCGGCCGAGGTGGTCACGTTGTAGGCAGCGCGATCGAGGGAAAGGAGTTTTCGCTCCGTGTTCTTTACGGGAGGCTTGTCGTACGATCGGTCGTAGTAATAGAGAAAGCCGTAATTTTCAACATCCTCGCCGTCCGGAGTCTCGAGGTTCAGCTTGGCAAGTCTGTTAAAGTCGATTTCTTCTTTCATGATCCAGTCGGGCCGGATGTTGACCGAGGAGTCGCGATTCCGCTGCGGTTTATCGTAGTCCCTCCATCCGAATCGACGGCCGCGCCCACCTCGACCTCCCCTGTTGTCAAAGTATTGGCCCTGCTGCTGGCCTGTCCTCTGGTTTTGTCCCACTCTTTGGAAGCCTCCTCTGCCGCCACGCTGGGCCTGCCCTCGCTGGCCTCGACCACGGAAGATGGTAACTCCACCTCGGCCGAAACCTCTGGTTTTGGTGGTTGCTCTAGTGTTGTCAACAACGGAGAAGGTGGCTTCGTCTTCTGCGGACTGTACGGCGAATAGCGAGGATGTGCCTGCGCCGTAAACCTGTTGGTCTAGAAGAATCAAAATCAGTCTCATGCTCAGCGCTGAAGTTGAGGGGTCCTCTACCTCTGAAGTTTCTGCCATATTGTCTTCCACCTCGATCTCGACCTTCTTTGCCTTCTTGTGTCCAGTCGGCCATGCGGCCGAGTTTATCACTTTTTGAATATGGGGCGTAGGGAACGCCGTCCAAGGTTGTGGACGTTGTGACTTCGGGGCCCCATTCGTCGTTGACGCTCAGGGAGCCGACAGTTTCCGCCAGACTGATTCCAGGCATGTTGGGCGATGATTAGAATATAACAACCACCGACTTGTCGAGCAGGAAACGAACAGTAGCGGCCAGCTGCAATAATCGATTGCGATGCGATACACCAAAAATTAGCAAATGAAATCTTGGCGTCCTCGGGTCGAGCACAGTGAGATGAAGCGCGAATACGGTGGACTATCCCAACTGCTACAACTGCCGCTTCCGTCGGGCTCCCTGAACTCAAACCCTCAACTTCGCGCATTCATTCAAGCATCTCAGTCCTGCCGGCTCTTTTCAGCTACTTTTGCGAGCCCAGATAGAGGCCATGGATCGATGTCCGACGAGGCGATCCCTCTCATAAGCCGAACCACGTATGGCCAAATGCTTCCTCGTGGCAACTTCCGCAAACCGTGACCAATGTCCTGGAACCATACTGTTGCGATTGGAGAGCAAAGGGTGCATTGAAGCCTTGCAATGGAACCGGATATGAGACATTGGGAGCCTAAGTCTCGCAGCTTGGTGGACATGCTTCTCGTGGATAGGTAGGGAGGCTGGGACTCGGTCGAATGGCGAATCAGTAAATCAATTGATAAAGCAGCCATCCATACGCAATGCGTTAAGTGCTCAAGGTACTGTAGATAATACGCGACCACAAAATGGCATGACATGACATAAGGCAATATGCATGACCGGTCAGGAAACGACATTCTTGATGCTGCGCTTTTGTTTCCGTGCTCATCTCCCTCGCTCGTGCCATACTTCCCGGTAGGGAACCCGACCAGTTTTGACCCAAACGCTGGTCTTATGGACTATACGTAGTACACAGAACACAGTCCAAGTGCCGGTACGTCCATCTCACATCACCTCCGCCACCTTCAACTTTCCCAGCTCTGAGGGCGTCGTAGCCCTCTTTGCTAACAACTACTCCAGCACACCCGGGTCTCACATACAGCCCGCGACTCTCACAGTACAGCAGCATACGCTCCGGCTCGTCTCGAACTCCTAACCTATACCAACCGTGCCGCGCCTCAAGGCCACGAACATCTTGGTCGCCTGCTCGACTGCCTTTTGTGGATCTCGAACGTCGTGCCCACCATTTCGCCCACCCCTGCCACATAGTCGAATAGTGTGATAGGGAGGGTGCTGACGAGCTCGTACGTCGCGTAGAAACGCGGCTCCTTTTCACGGACGATTCTGATGGCGACGTCGGAGTGGTCGGCAAGGCAGGAGAATGACAAGCGGATGTCGGGGTTGAACGGCGCTGTCAACGTGGGCTCCGCTGTCGGTATCTCCTTCCCGGTTGATGATCTGGCCCGGGACACTGTCCAAGGAGGTGCTGGGTGGACGATCATGTACGACAGTCCGGATCCAGTGACATATTCCTCAATTCTGGCCTTTTGGGAATGGTATCCCAGCTTCGTGAGCTCGGGTTGCAGCACGGAGGTGAAGGTGAAGGACCTAAAGGGGAGGGTGGGCCTTTCGATTCCCACACGACGGCCTCGAACACATTCATTCCCAATGTGGATTCGTGGTGGTGAAAGGGTGGGCCGATGTAGGGGATGGTGGTGGCGGCGCGGATCACAATCTTCGCGCACTCCCCTGGGACGTACAGGTTGCTTGGATGACTTCGGAGTTTGGCCATTGCTTGGACTGACGTTCTCGATATGATTGGGAGTTCGCGAGGGCCCGGAGCGTGTATTGTAGGTTGCCTAAGAGCTGAGGGATGATGGTGCTGCATTGACGGCCCGAGGCACACGTGAGGACTTGATCCATTACCGCGCGTGGACATTGGTGTACAAGAAAGCCAAAGCCCAGTATCCCGCCACAGGGCCGTGCGACCAAGTGCTTAGCCGTGCAGTTTGGCGTAGGCCGCCCACCTCGGGGGAAATGTAAGTCATCAAGACAGCCACCAAGAAGAATCCGAAAACCCGGAGGCTTAGAAGCGCTTCGCTCCAAGCAAGCCGAAACACGGCTGCGTCACGAGTACATCTCCTCAATTTCTGCTGTGTAGTCTGTGCCCAGCTGGTCGTACGTCTCCGGCTTCGTTGCGAATATGGTAGACAAGGCATCACGCAGCTCGAAATCTTCCATTACAGCACCGAAGCCGTAACATCGGACCTTGCTTCTGATGGAATCAATCATGCCCAATACATCCTCTCTTGTTAGAGTGGCATAGTTTCGGTGGCCCTTCAGCGATTGCAGAGCCATGATAGGGGTGACCTGCCCACTTGGGATGGCGCTCCCCTTTAACGTCTGGCTCAGATTGAGCAGGTTATTCAGAATCTGCACAGATTCTGCGTCGGGCACTTTGTGCTCGTATGTTGGCTGCAGACCGCCGTTTTGCGCCGGGACTCGTTCAATATAGCTTGGAGGCGGGCAGCTGGCCATCAACGCATGTCCCGAAAAAAGCGCCTCTTCTTCGGTGTTAGGTGAATCCATTGATCGTCGCACGAGATACTCCTCGTGGTCTCGGCATGTCTGTTCGAGCCTGGGAATAATTGGTCAGTGTTGTGACGATTTGGAAAATGCCAAACTCAACACTTACTTCAAGATGAAGTCAATGCCCAATTGCGGCTCTTTTTCAAAGATTCCGGGCATATCGGGTGTGGCGTCCTCTTCCTGTTTGATGGAGAACTCTTGTATGTCTGGCCCTTGTGGCGAGCTTCCGTAGTGCGTCGTACCAGGCGAGTGGCCCGACATACTCATAGGAGCGCTGCTCAGGTAGCCCTGGGGAGAATACCCGCTTGCTACCGAACCGGGAGGGCGGCCCACCGCTCCATAGCCGGTCGATTTATTTCCAGCTGACTGCGGACTCAAGGTGCTCATCGAGGACGGAGTCAAGGAGTTCTCTTCTCGTTTCGGTTTCATTGCCAGCATAGCTTTGCGGTTCTCCAGTTCGTTTTCGAAAGCAATCCCTCGAGAGGCAAGGATTTCTCTCAAAGCCTGGATCTCTCGCTGCTGAGTCCCGATGATCAATTTCTGCTGCTGGATGGTCGAATCGCGAGTGTTCTGTTCCATGAGATATATTTCTCGGAGGCGTGCAAGCTCCAATTCCAAGGCCTTGATGTAATTTTCTTTCCGTTCCCGGTGAGTTCTGTTTTCCAATAAGTATCTCCAAAGATATTGAGAGCTGGAGCACGTACCTTTGAGCTTGTCGGTTGAGCTCCTGTCGTCGGGTCTGGGCTGGCTTGCTGTCTGGTTTAGGGCCTCTCCTCTTGGCAGGTTGACCATCTGTGAGTGGTTATTGCCAAGTTCCTTAGTCGGGGAAAGGAAGTGCGCACCTCTGGTGATCTTTTTCTGCATTACGCCGAAGCCTTTCAGATAACCCATATTAAGATTGCCACTTGGGCTGCTGTCGTCTCCAGGCATTCCACTGTCTGATATTCGCACACCGTTAGCGACCCAACTGACACAATCCAACGCGATGCTTGAGTCTTGACCGTTCCAGCAACAGCTGATGCCTTGCCAAGGGACAAGAAGATGTGCGCCCCGCGCCATGATCAGGCTGAAGATGTTGGAGCTGAAAACCTCGGTTTGCAGCTTAAACCGAAACAGTGCGATTTAACAATGTCGGTTACACATGAATGTGCAGGCAAATCAAGCGGGTGTAAGAAAGAGGATGTAAGACTTACTGTAGACGGCGCCTTGCGCATAGTCTTGACCTGTCCAACCTGAAGGGTCCATGTCGGGAGACTGTTGCATGTTGGGGTGCGTAGGGTTTGGGTGCGATGTCAAAATAACAAATAGTCTTCCTCGTGCGAGTGCGCTTCACGATGACGATTATTTCTCGATGTGCAATTTGTCTGAAGGTAGATCCGGGGCCGTAGCGACGTTGACGTCTCGTTCTGATTGGGAACTTTTCCACAAATGAGGCTCGGAAATGGCGGTAGCCGGTCAGAGTCGGTCCAGAATGGAAGGCGCGGATGTGGCTTTCAGAAGAGCCACGCAATCGCCTAGACCGGAGAATAAGACAAAACACTATGGCGGAGAAATCGAGGTGGGTAAATGGACATTAGCATGCCGTTCTGAGACTAATCATGAGACAAGCCTGGGGTTGCGCCTCAAGTAAGGTCGACACAAAGGATTGTGGTGACTTTAGAGCTGAAGGGGTGGAGGCGTAGGGGAATGTTTTATGGCGGGACAAGATTGCTGATCGTGGTGGGCGGACTGTGTGACCTATCGTCCCAGATCTCGCGGCCAGGTCGATGACAAGCCAAGTTTGCGAGCCGACTGTAGCTGGGGTTGGCGCTGGTGAAAGCGACGTGTTCGTGGGGTCTGCGGGATAGAGCGTTGAGAACTGAAACGCAGAAATAACGATAGGCGGAACCGGCTCCAAGGCAATGTTCACACACTCGGGAATTTCGCCTCTGTTTTTGTGCGGATTCTGGGTCCAGTTCGAGGCTGGGCGCACAGAAGATGGCAAAAGGCAGAGAAGGGTTCGAGGAATATTTCCTCCCGTTTTGGCGAAAACGCGGGTAGTGGAAGCCGGAAGCTATTCAGGTAGGACAGGGTCGAGGCACGATGCTGCGAGGTTGAAGCGGCGGCTGCACTATTCCCCCTGCATACAAGTTACGCCAGTGGCCGCTCTTCAGCTGTCTGTGGTGCGGGACGGGAGGGAGCAAGTGCCCGGAGGTTTCTCAGGAGATGGGATGATGGCTGATTGGCAAGAAGGATTGCGCTGGTTGTCGGAGGATGTTTAGGGAAGTGGTGTAGCGTCGCACAGTTGGGCGACAAGGCACGACGGAGGCGGGTTGTGCGACGCAAAGTAGTCGGATGCGCAAGCTGCGGAAGATGAATTTGGGCTTCCGTGGATGACTGATCTCGAGGTCAAAGACAGGGAACGAATATATGGCAGTGCATGTGGGTGACCTGTTCAGTCAGTATCCGAAGGAAGCTGGGGAAGAGCAGATATGATGTCGTGCGTCGCCAACAGATTAGTTGAACATCTCTCAAATAACCAGGCACAGCCACAATCATAGCATTGCACGGCTCGCTAGCCACTCGCAAAGTTGTGAGGGCAGAGTCAAGAATACGAGCGCGCTGCGATTGTGCCCCTCAAAATGCCGAATGCCGAATGAACGAAGCAGAACACAGACGCCACTCGAGGTTGAAGCTGACATGTCTAGAATGCTACGAGTAGGTCCTGTGTAGGTCTGTAGGCACTTGTTAGACCGTTCATCCGGACTTCCGCTAGGGTTGAGTTTGCCTCTTTTGCGGGCATAATCACGAAGTACTAATAGGGCTCTTAGGGCTGCCCAACTGAGGGTCCAGCTGTGCAACTCGTGCTTGGATTGTAGGAACGTCGCTTTCCATCAGTCAAAGAGGGGATCAACATCCGCACGTGAGCAGCGATATTTACCTCCGGCCCAACTTGCCTGGGCACACCCCTTGATTGTCGAATGCGGCATGGCATAATACAGAATAGTCGTGCGATGAATGTTCCGAAGTGCGCCGAAAAGAGAGCCTACAATTGCGTCCAAAATCCCGCCGAACAGAGCCCGAATCAGCCTAGGACTGGGGCAGTGACAGGCTCGGTATGATGCAAGCCAGGGCCCCTACGAATAGTACTCGTACGGAGTTCTCAGTCGGCAGTAATTAGGCCCCAGGTGGGCCCTCGGGGCGGGACACATCTGTCAGCCCCAGCCTTGTTAGAACTTCCAGAACACCCATTGTTTCCGTCAATTCTGTAGCTCTCGGTCTGTGCCTTCGGCGGGTCTAATACCTGAGCAATGCTTTGTACCCAGTCCTGCACGACTACAGAATTCTCTGGAGGTGGGTCGGCTGAAGCTTTGAAGATTTGCCAGTGAGCAGGAGCAGTGCTGTTAATGAAGCGACCCAGCGGTCTGAGCCTGTAGGCGTTTCTATGAGCCGCGCATATTCGCCTACATAATACCGAGTAGTGATCTGGAAAGAAAGAATCTCTTCAGTGTCCTCTCACCCTCCCCACCATCCCCAATCCGTACTCAAAGTCTCGGCTAAGTTGCCTGTCTGACAAATTCTGTCAACACTACGTCTTTCTTGGCATCCGGATCAGAATACAGAGTCATTACCTTCTCTAGTTTCCAGCGTTTGGATGTTTTCACAGTGAAGAGGATCATGCCGTCCTTGCTTTTGGCTCACTCTAGTATCAAGTTTTAGCCTTGATGTCATCGTGACTTATTGAAAGTTCCCGAATAATCGATCCTAGAGGAAGGCTTCTTCCATCATCGGCTGGCTTCGCAACCCTCCAGCGGAGCGACTTCACGTCCTATCACTTGATATACCATTAATACCTGCTTGGAGTTCCAGACTCCCTACAACAGCCACTCCTTCAATTGTCCTGGCACATACTGAGCTCGCGCCAGCGTCTGGGGTCCAACCTCTATTCGGCATAGATTTCACCCGTTACAGCAGAGTCCTGCACTCACTTGTGACGCAACATGCCTTTCATTACCGTCGCAAGTGCCACCCTTCCCAGTGTGCCCCTCGACTTTAGAGGGAATCTTCAGCGAATCCTAGAAAGCATACGGCTCGCTAAGGCCCAGGGAGCTACATTACGTACCGGGCCCGAGGTACGATTTCCGAGTTCTTATGGACCACGACTGTGTGGTGCAAAGTGCCTCATGCCCGCAATCCAGAATGAACATCGATATAGCTGCTTGCCAACGAAACTGACTTGTAATAGCTGGAGATTCCTGGTTATGGATGTCTCGACCACCACCGTAAGTCAAGCAATTCGATTGTCCTCAGCTATGATACACTATCCGCTGACTCCGACCTTTCAGTCGAGAGTGACACCTTCTTTCACAGCTGGGAGGTAGTCGCAGAGATCCTGAACGATCCTATCTGCAAGGACATGCTTATCGACCTGGGCATGGGCGTGCGGCATAGGGTAGGCAATAAGGTTACGAAGGCTCCGGTCCACACTGACACCTGCGCCAGAATGTGCGTTACAACTGTCGTATCCTGCTCACATACAAGAAAATCTTCCTCATTCGACCCAAAATGAGCCTTGCCAATGACGGTCTATACCGTGAAGCTCGACACTTTACGGCCTGGGTCAAGGAGAGAACTACTGAAACGTATTACCTTGAAAAGGTCATCAGTGACATCACTGGGCAGAAGACAATACCAATTGGAGATGCCGTTCTCTCTACACTGGACACATCGGTCGGGTAAGTGAAAAATACTTCCAAGCGAACCTACCACGGTATTCCAATTACTTCGAGTGCTAACAATTGATGTGCCAGGTGTGAAACGTGCGAGGAGCTCTTTACCGTAAGAACCCAATTGGAACTTAGATTGCAATCCCGCATGCACCTCTCTATTCTACCGGAAGCCCACTAGCTTTCGATCATCATGCCGGAACGAGGTCGCTTCAGCTCGACAGAAATGACAAGGAACCGCTAACCTGTGTACAGCCGTCCAACCCGTCTACGAACATGGGTCTCAACGGCGTAGAGGTCATTGTAAATTCGTAAGTTCTTTTCAAAATCATATCGTGTTGTCTGGGATGTTTGTCTTAGTATTTGCTATACTGTCAAGATCGGATTGCTGACACAACATTTGGGAGGACTGCAGCAGCGCTTCCCATGCCGAGTTGAGAAAACTCAACACCCGACTCAGCCTAATCCAGAACTGCACTCGTAAACTGGGAGGAATTTATGTTTATGCTAATGCTACTGGGGTCGGTGAGTGCTGAACTTGCATTGCAACCCGCTGCAGTTACAATGACTCTAATCGACGATAGATGGCGAGGCCAGGATGATGTTCGACGGCTCATCTATGATTCTGTGCAACGGTCGCGTGCTAAAACAATCCACGCAATTTTCTCTTAAGCCCGTTGAAGTCATTACCGCAACAATCGATCTCGAAGAAGTTCGCAGCTACAGAAGCAGCATTTCTCGGAATGTCCAGGGTGCAGCTCAACCAGAGTACCCACGAATCGAGTGTGACCTATCTCTGTCCCGCCCTGCCGACGAAATCTTCTTTTCCCGAACTTTGAAACTATCACGCGAAATCCCTCTCAAGATTCTCAATCCCATGGAAGAGATATACAGGGCCGAAGCTGTGTTCTTATGGCAGTATCTCACTCGGTCCAACGCTGGTGGGTATTTTCTGGCGCTTTCTGGGGGCCTCGATAGCGCTACTGTGGCTCTCTTTGTCTTTGCTATGGCCGACGTCGTGTTACAGTCTATCAACGCTGGGGAGGACAACACGCTGGCCGATCTACGTCGAATCACCGGCGAAAAGGACCTTGCAGTTAGCACACCGCAAGAGATCGTTCAGAGATTGCTCCACACGTGCTTCATGGCAGCGAAACATAGCGGAGACGAAACGAGATCGCGTTCCAAGAGATTGGCGGCCAGCATAGGTGCATATCATTCGGACATCAATATCGACGAGACCGTGACTGCGCACGAGAACATAGTGCACACAGCCCTGAACTTCAAGCCGAGATTCTTAGTGGAAGGGGGTACAGCTGCAGAGAACCTTGCCAGACAAAACATTCAGGCGCGGAACAGAATGGTGATTGCGTACGAGATGGCTCAATTGAGCACCATAGCTCGGAAGATGCCAAGAGCTGGAACGAGTCTGCTTGTCCTCTCAAGCGCCAATGTCGACGAAGCCTTGAGAGGCTATTTGGTAAGTTCTTCCCGAATCCCCCCGGGAACCCATGACACTGGTTGTCGGTGCTCTCTTTATTTTCAAGACCAGATTGCTGATACGACTCGAGAGGATTGCAGACCAAGTACGATTGTTCATCTGGTGATATTGCACCGTTGGGAAGTATATCAAAATCCGATGCGCGAGCATTTCTGGCATGGGCTCGCGAGAAGTGGAACATGCCACTTATCTCTGAGTTCATCGATGCACGTCCCAGCGCCGAACTCACCCCTCTCTCGGCGGGAATCCAGGACGATGAATCCGAGAACGAAATGGGCCTTACTTATGATGAACTCAGTACATTCGGAGTACTGCGCAAGGTTGAAAAATTGGGTCCATGGTCCTGTTATTTGAAACTCCTGGTTGAATGGCAGGATCTTGGATACGGCCCGCTCCAGGTCGCCACCAAGGTGCAGAGATTCTTCAGATTCTACGCCATGAATCGACATAAGAGCACGGTCCTGACGCCCGCCGTGCACATGAGTGCATACAACCCGGACGATAATCGTCATGATCTCAGACCATTTCTCTATGTCATTGACTGGCCATGGCAATTCAGTAAGATCAGAGAGCACGCCAACGCCCTCGCGAACGCCCTCGGGAACAAGTCGGGGGGTGAGAGCAAATGAATAATTAGAGAATGCATTGTCCCATGCAACTCCCCTTTGATGTTCCTCGCATTGACGCTTCATTGTAGAATCTCGTATTCCTGCATAGTGCCGATCCTCTGGTGACAGCCGTCACAGATGAAATGCTACAGTATTCAAGGGGGCCTCGCATGTGTTTTTTCCCTTCAATTTGACAATTCTTGCAGGTGCTAATGAATCGGCTCATATCGCGTGGAGAACGTCTTGCTCAATCCAGCGTGGGAGGTAGCTGAACCAGCTCCGTTCGACCATGCAGGATTCCGATAGCTATATACATAGTAAATGGCCAATGAATAGGGTCCGTCCAGGTGAATTCCTTGCGTTGGGAAGCTCGCTCCCTGCGATGAATGGTGGAGATGATTGGTGAGCTGCGTCGGACGAAAGAATGACGCACATTTCTTGATTCGCGTGAGATTTGGAATTCCGATCTATTTGCCCTCGCAAAGCGCCGAGTCACCTACTTGAGCAGGGCTCTCCAACGATGAGTGGACTCGTTGCTACATCAACACCTTCTTCCACGAATCGTGAATAAGCGCCGTCAACCGGGTGACGCTGGTTGCCTTTTGCGCTCTCGTTCCCGGATGCATTCGAATAAAGCCACGCGGGGCAGTCTTTGTGTCGGTGATACACAGCCATTATTACCTCTGCGGCCGTCAGATGAACCACGTTGCCACTCATTAAACATGAGCAAGCTCGAGGACTACCACTACAATGGAGTCGGGCGACCACGAGCTCCTGGTCCATATCACAGCGTCGAGTACGGCACGCGATGACAGACGCTACGTCGAAATCGCGAGAGCCGTACTGGATTTCCGCCCAGCTATCGTAACCAAAGTATCTGAATCCAGACTTCTTCCTCCACCTTCTCCATATTCAGAGCACAGTATGAAAGAGGATGATGGGTCTGCAGTGATCAGGTTGGTGCCCAACTGAATTGATGTGGATTGATATTTAGCGTCTTACTTGTGGCCCTCAAGTAATGGAAAGGACGGGCCTGCGTTGATGCAACTCGCATGTGCTCATTTTCAAACAAAGTCACTAACTGAAGGACAGAGGCTGGCGGCCAGCTCGACGGAACCTGCCTCGCCCGCGAACTGCTCCTGAATTGACTTCAATTGCCGATTCCATCTGCGTATCCTCTGTGGGAACAGGGCACCGACGCGCTCACTCCGAAACCATCTGTATATGCAACTCCTTCTTGGCTCCCAACAAGGCGAGCGCGGAAGGAAAGTTGTCTACGGATCTGTTTCTCCTCGACCCATCCTTCCCACCAAACCGAAGTACAAGCGGGAGGGCGGTATTTCTCGCCAATTCCAGCCAGAAAAACAAGAAGTCACGTACAGAGGGGTCTGATGGCCGGTATATGCATCCTGTCCCTCCGGGCAGCTTGGAGCAGCACAACCGAACTGCATCGTGTTCCCCAACGTCTTGTCAGAGTGCTCCGCCTGCCGGCGTAGTGTCTGCCGCAGATGATGCAGAGTCCACTCAGTCTGCGTCTCCTTCGCATATGCTGAACCATGGAGGCCTGCTGAAAAAGCAGAATGAGTCTCAGAAGTCACTGGCTCCATCCGTGATCGATCTGACCACCCCAGAACGGCGGGCATCCTCTTCTTATCCCACTCCAACCTCTAGCCCAGTGCACTTGAACCAATTCCGGTCACCAACCACACTCGAGGCTACTCGCACGGAGATTCCCACATCATGTCACAGCAGACCGACTCAAGTGGAAATTCCCGCGCAATGGCCACTGGTCCCGACGATGGCGGCGACACCACCATTTGGAAATCGCGTTAGGCAACGGCCTGACGTAGTCCGTCCTCTCCCGGAATTCTTGCCGCAGCGAAGCCAGCCGAGATTTACGACCCATATCACGGATGATCTGGACAAGTTTACACCTCAAATGTACCATTTCCGGCCGGCGTATGTGGCGCGAGACGTTAGGGTGCTGGAGCGGGGATACTGGCAATTTTGGGTCAGACTAGCAGAGAAACATCCACGGCCTATACTGAAACTCCTGGGGTCGACAGCGCGCCGGAAGCGTGACATGGCCGACACCCGACTGCCAAAGCACGCAACTTGGACTGAAGATCAGTTCGTCAAGGCATGGGAAAATGTTGCAAAAACGATCGAACTCGGTAAAGTCGGCTGGAGTACGTGGATTGTCAAAGACTCAGCCGATGACAGTCTGTGGAGGATCAGGGTGTTCACATGGGGAGAAACTCTTGCGCACATCTGGTTCATGCTGTTTTGGCAATCGAACAAGCTCACAGGAATGATGTCGATGGAGTGGATAGCAGCCGATGGTCAGATGGTTGTGCAGATGACCCCGGGGATGAACCTCCGTGGGTGTTGGGAGAGAAAAGGCCCCGACGGAGCACAAGGCGTATGGGGTTTCACACGGGGCCGTATGTAGCGGCCGGTGGTTTGATGGGTTCTTTGGTACATATTGGCTTGACGCTCGCATTGCTAATGGGGTTTTGATATGGCAGATGTAGATGAGTTTGGATGCCAGTTTGGATACCGGACGGTTGCATGGTCGGCGGGGGTGGATGGGGAAGGAGTGTCACGTGACAGAGCTTGGCGCCATCTGATTGGCTGGACAAGCCTCATGCAGGACGTTGAGCATCGTTGCTGGTTTTCCGCCTGCAACGGAATCTGAAGTGGCCATCAACTCGAAAATCGCATGTGAAAGATTCCAATGTTTCCTTCTATTGCCCTGACCTGACCTCGACATACCCTCATATCACTCCTGCCACCGGCAACGCATATCTTCGATTCACCTGTGGCCGTCTTCTGCACCGCAACCTCTGCTTCCCGGCGTCTCTGCCTTATTCCAGCAGCTCCTCGGCCCATTCCCTTTCTCGTCAACACTTCCCAACAGAAGTTGGGTCCTGCATCTACACCACCACTGACTCTCGACTTCACCTTCGCTCGAGCCCTTCGCATCAACCCAATGTTCCCGATCATTTGACGCTCGCTCCGCCTTCCTTCACGCATCTCGCGTCCCTCGGGGCACTCACCTGGTGCAGAGCATCTCGCCTCAGCCTCGACCATTCTCCAACCCCCGCCTATTGACCGAACGAAACCCCATTCTTCGCACCACCATAGCTCAGTTCGTGCTCTAACTACTGCTTGCACTCTACACGTCTAGGCTGCCGTGGCGCAGCCTGGTGGAAGAGGTGGAGGAGGGGCTCAATTGATGTTGGCAACCCAAAGGATGTCGTCCCATGGAGGACCACAAAACTTCCCGTTCGGTTGTATGGCCTACACCTCTCCGACTTTTCTTTATCCTCCCTTTGTCCTGTCTGACGACGTATTTGCTTACACCTCTGCGTCAGATCAACCCGAAAACCTTCATGGCATTGGATTACCCGAGTTCATCACCCCGGGACCTCCTCCCGGACAGCCTCTCCTCAATGCTCACGAGAACCAGGACCTCGACAACTTTCTTCAAGGCTTCGATGAATCTGCCGCCGCCAACAAACCTCTTCCCCATTCTCACTTCAACCTACCAGCCGAGCATGATCAGTTCTTCGATATGCCCCCAATGTTTGTGGGTTCAGACACGGCGATGGGCCAGAGGGCCGGCATGGATCCCGTTCAGCTGAACGGGGGTGGTTTCCCCTATGGCCATACTTTGCTCGGGCAGGACATGAACACAGTCACACAGGCAAACGCGCTCGTTGGTGGGATGCACGGTGCTGTGTACACCGATGCCGCGTTTCAAAATCCACTATTCGCTCAACTACAATCTGCAGCCTCGATGCAACCGGCGTACACTCAAGGATGGCAGCAAACTTATCCCGCTCAGAATATGGTAAATATGCCAGCCGAGTCTCGCCTGGGAATGGGCTTTGGCACCGACACGCGCTTTCAGTCGAGTGGCTATGCTGCTATCCACAACCCAATGGACCCGGACCTGCCTCAAGGCCTACAAATGAATAACCCCATTGGAGAATGGCTAGAACCAACCAGTGCAAGCACAACTCAACCTAATACACAGCCAAATACTCAACCGTCTAGTCCCAACTGGTCAAAGAAGAGGAATTTCGATGACTTTGCCCGAGATCAGCAGCCTCGTAATGGGTTTGTCGTCCCTGCTCAACACACTGGGTCTACTCAACCTTCTCCACCTCATTCCAATCCTCGTAGGAAACGCTCCGTTGTCAAGCCCGAGACAAAGGCGCCTCTCTCCCAACCGCCGACCCCACTTTCCAGCAGCAAACCACAGACACCCCTCGGGACTGAGACGCCTGATATTCAACGCACCCCGGAACAAGACGAAGATGCCGAGGCTGAGGAAGAAGACGAAGATACCATGGAACAGCCAAGGTCGCCGTCACCAGCGCCGTGGCCAGGCTCCAAACCTCGTCCACCCCGAAACACGAAAGCTCCTCCGCCCAAACCGCCTCGTAAGAAGGCCGCTGGAGCGACGCCGAAGCCCAGAAAAGCCCAAGCCAGCCAGAAAAGCACTTCTACTAGAGTTCCACTTAGCTTGGAACAGAAGAAAGCAAACCATACGAACTCTGAGCAGAGGCGCCGTGACGCCACAGCTCGCTCGTATGCTGAACTCTACGATCTTGTCCCCGAACTGGAAGACTTGGGGAAACAGAGTACTATGAAAAAGCTCGAGGTGGTCGTGGCCAAGGTCAGGCGTACAAAACTAAGGGTCGAGGAGCTACGAACGAAGCTCGGGATGGATCCGACAACTGGGAGACAGCTCGGTGGGGCCCCCGGTGGTGGAGGAGCAGGCATGCCACTGTACACTGACGGACCAGGGTGGCGCCAGTGACAAGCAAATCAGACCAGTCCTCCAACTCCTTCCTGGCAGGCCGTGGACAACAGTACAATTTTCCGTTTGAGCATGTGAGAATGCCACCCTCGGATCAAGCCCTCAGACGCTCCAAGAACCCGGTGATCTTCAGACTTGAACGACCCCTTGCTCACACTGTAAAAATACACACAACTACATACCTTTTACTTTTCTTGCAGAGATACCCCACTCCAACGTCTTGGAGAATTTTATGATGATGGATGTACGACTTGTCGGGCCGGACAAGCAGCGAATTCGGAAGTGGCGCGTTGAGTTGGCCAATTATTTCCCGTTGGACAGGAAGAGCAATCACAGCGTTCAGCAACACCAGTAAAACACAGCGGAGGGCGATCCAGCCAGATATGATACATGGGAAGAGGCAAGGAAGTTCAATAGTCCAAGCTCGACAGATGAATTCAGCCAGCTTTCCACCGGACTTGACTTCCACTTTCAATGCCGCAAGCGCCATAACCTACCGCCCGCCCATAGTTCTTTACGCTCCTGGATCACTTAAGCGGTACAAGGTAGGCGGCGCAGCGCGTGTCTGTACATACCCTGCCGCAACCGAGTTAACAGCGATCAGAGTAGTACAGACCAACCTTGAAGAACTAATGACAAGATCGGAGCTCGAGTTATGCCCTCCTTTTTTCTTTCTGGGTTTCTCTCTTCAAGACTGCTTCCCCCCCGACAAGGAGTTGGTTGATCCGCTTCTACATTGAACAACTCGATGACCACAATTACAATTATTCCATCGTATCTGTTCCCTGGAGCGACGACGCGGGGAAGGAAGTGGCATGGTAGTATGTAGATAGATCGGCAGCTCGAAGCCCTCCCACGCAACGCATCCCTTCTTCCTTCGGTCCGCCTGCATCGTTCAGCTTTGAGTAGTCCCTCCCACCTGGCACCCGGACCATAAGGTTGATGTCAATCAGCATGGATTCACATCCGTAGGGTCAAACCTCCCACTTGAACCTCTGGCATCTCTCCCTCAATGTCCTGGCGAGCATGGCCGCATCCTCACCCTTGTTACGAGCCGACGTATTCATGGCGAGCACCTCCGCGAACGCAACAGCTCTCTTGGCCCAGAATTCTGGTCGCATGACGCCGTCGCTTTCGGTCTCCTTGTCTTTCTCCCCTGTCACTGGCTTTGATGTGCCTCTTGGAGATCCGGAAGCCGAGGCGGAAGAGGGCGAGGTGGAGATCAAATAAAGGTCAATCGCCAGGTTGAACAATGTCGTGGCAAGCCATTGCATTTCCTCGGCCGGGGAGGGGTTATTCGACCGTGCGAAGATGAGTGCATGTTCCGTGAGCATGGCTAGGGTGCTGAGATTCTTCTTGCAGTAGGTTTCAGCTGCGGCGGTTTCTGGCGAGTCGGAAGATAGGCTCTTCGTCTCCTCGGCGGCCCCTGTTTCCAACTGGTCGAGAACAGTTTGTATCATACATCTTATCCATTTCGCTCCTTGTGCGGCATCGTAACTTGGGCAACTTCGCAGGCCGGTGATCAGCTTTGCAAGAAGATTTACCGTGGTGGAGGCAGGGAGAACAGGAGGCCCGGACAGGCCTGGATCCGATTGACAGGGCTTCCCTGTGCTGGCGGAGAGGACCATGTCGGCAAAGATCGAAAATGTCTTTTGTGGTGGATTGAGAACCATGGTTTGGTCGATTATCTGCTGGAGGGATGGTTCGTCGACAACGGTGGGCCCCTGTTCACATCCGCCGGTTGTGCTTGACCACTGCATGAATAGCAGGGCTTCAAAGGCAAGTGGTGCCAGCACTATTTGCCTTTGCGTCATGCCTCCGACATCCTCCTTGGTAGTGCAGTCAGCCGCAGCAGAGTTATGCAACGTGCTTATTAGGCTATGGATTTGCGTGTAGTTGTTGAACACATTTCGATATAGTGTGAGCTTGATATCCGCTGGCGAACATGGTGGTGCCTTGCCAGAGTAGGATGTCTTCGGCAGGCCTTCCGTCGTGCTTAACGGGGTTGTGGACCTTGCCTGGATGGTGGATAGAATGGCTTGGATGTATTTTGAGTTGATCTCATAGACGAGTTTATCGCGGTGTACTCCTTGCGATACATTTGTTGGGTATTGGATCTACCAAAATGTCAGTCTGGAGGGTGAGCAAGAGCGATAAAAGGACGTACCTGGCATGAATAATGCAACAAGTCGATCAGATACCTCGCCGGCCAGATCTTCAGATACTGCACGGCTGTGTTGTAACTTGTTTTCTCGAACCATCTACCCTCCTTGAGCAGGAGTTCGGTGTCTTGTCGTTGACCGTTCTGGTACTTTTGTGTCGACAACGCAGCTGATCAATATTAGATGGATGATTCAGGAAGCGGTTTTTAGCATTTACCGGACTTGAAGATCCCACATAGACGGGACAGAAGCTCCTCATTGACGGCGCCCGGTTCGGAAACTGCTGAGATCAGGAGTCGTGCTGTACACCTACGCAATCAGACAAGCCGATATGGTGACCAACTTGAATTACCTGAGTAGTGGGAACGCATCGATCTCGGTAGGCAAATTGTTGTTGTATTTGTCCAGAATTCGCTGAAGTAACAGGGCACCTTGGGTTTTGTTGCCGTACTGCAAGGCTTCCGAGGCCGCAGCGAACAGCAACCGATTTCGGCCGTCATGCAGTGTAGCTAAAGATGCGAGTGCCGACCGTGCTGATGAGCCGTTAACCAGGTGGTCGATACCAAGTGTGTTGCAAGCTGTACCTTCTTCTTCGTTGCCTTGCCGAAGCGCAAGGGTGTACCGCAAATACCGGGACAGAGCATGCAGTTTCCGAGCTGAGGACATCGCTTCTAATACCTCCCAGGCAGCATCAAGGTTGCCAAGGTCGATGTAGCACTTGGCTATCTTTCTGGCACTGATCAGCTGACGTCCTTGAATAGAGCATGCAGGGCTGCTACCTTTCGAGTTTGCCAATATTGTGGTCTCCTGTATTGCTGAACAGTGGATGCAGCGCAAGTTGACACCATCGGATCGTACGCTCTATCAGGCCATGGTGAAAAGTATGCTCAATCTGTTTCCAAAATAGCTGCGCCAATGTTAGCAAATGTCTGAAGCAAGCAGCTAGCACCTACCACTAGTACACCATGTGTAGCTTCGGCACTGAGGACGTTCCCCCAGGCTTGGTGTACCTTGTTGAACGATTCTTGGAAGTCACACAGCTTGAGCTGAACGTCATCCATGCCTTCGGAAGTCATGAGCCAGATCAACGTGATAATGGTGCTCTCTGTCCATTCTTCTTCACCATTTGGTGCCAGTCTTGTCACGATGTAGGCGTCCAAAACAATGAATGCTCTGACCACACTAGTACCCTTCAGTTGAAGTATCAAAGACAATTTATCCTGGACTGCCATACCTTAGTTTCTTCAAATGGTGTACGTAATGTAGGATCCTGCTACATCAGAGCATGATTTTTTCCCCCGAGGAGTATGGCACTCACAACTTGTGGTTGGAGGGTATCAAATGGACAGATCGAACAACCTTCATCAGCTCTTTGAACAGTTAGGGATATGCAGCAGGGATGGTGCGTAAAGGATCACGCATACCGGAATAAAATGCGGTTGCATTTGTTGTTGGGTCTTTCACGTACTGCTCCAACTGGAGCAGGATTACAGCAAGCTTCTGAGGAAATTCCTGTGTCTATCAGCTCCTGCCGCTCTGTCGCCGTGCAAGCCGAGGTGTTCATGCTCACTTCACAAAGTTTTTTCAGAGCCTCGATGGCTCCCTCCTGATCTTCCCGAGTGTCACTTGCTAGCAGTGCTCGGACTGCAGGATACGTGAGTACGGCATCTATACATGCTGACATTATTCTCCTCACCATGGGCGTGCATGAGAGAGAGCTTGAGCTCCACAATGTCCGATTCACCCATCTGGGTTGAATGTTCGAGCAAAATCTGACAACCTCTTCTGAGCCACTTCGCTGCTGAGCTGGCTTGTTTCTGGTTGAGTTGATCATGGCCGATCTCGTAGCATAGGTCGACGAGTTCTCCAACTCGGTCAGGTGCCAGATTATGCTGAAGTGGTTGCAGTTGGTTGACATAGAAATGCTCGGCCAGGTCCAGACGGTTCTGTCTCCATACCTGTCACCTATTAGTATGGGTTGTCGAACAGACCCAGGGATCCCACTAATGCGATCCGCAACAGAAGATATTGTGCTCGGAAGCTCTCAGTGGAACCACCAACAATGAGATCATCATGGTCGGGACCCTTTGAAAGCTGCTCTTCCTTCAAGGCCAACTGTTCGATGACCTCTGAGGCGATATCCGGGAGCCCAGCATCTAGGAGCCACGGTCAGTGGAGGGCAATTCTAGCAGATGCATGTCGTACCGAGACAGCTTTTACTAGCCTTGATAGCAAGCCTGAAGAGTCGAGGATGGCCTGTGAGGTGTAAGTGAGGACGGCTTCGGGATCCCAGAACGCGGAACTGCACTCTTTCGCTTGATGGTTCCTGCACTTTCAAGCAAGAAATAGGAAAACGCTCTCACTGCAGCAAGTGTCAGAAGACTACTGTGTTTTTGAATCATGCATCCCACCTTTCGCAAGACTTGTGCGCGTCCACGGGCTATCGTCGCTGCTGACCAAATTGCAACACTTGTTCCAGAGCGCAACGCCCTTGCGGTCGAACTCAATGCGGAGCTCGGGAGACAAGTCTTTGCGCTGTAAGGGGAGGACGGCGAAATAAGAAGAAAAATCGGGAAAATCTTGGGCGGCGAGGTTAGCTTTGCTGTTGAGGACATGTTCCAGGTGGATTGCGAAGTCTGTTTAACTGTTAGTGAACCCAGGTGAGCGTGAGGGTCAGCTCAAGTCGAACCTACCGAGAATGGACTGCGCCCGTCCTGCCAGCTCTTGTGATAACATTGGTCCGGCAGGTACTACATTGATCAACTTGAGGAAGAGGGACCACCAAGTGAGTGCTGTAATGAATTGAAGACTGTCTGCACGTGACTGGGCAAAAGGTCATGCCAATGAACGGCGGTTGAGGCGATAACGAATGAGAAAGCACAGGTCTAAGGGAACCAGATCCAACATTCAATGTCTTCATATTTTCATCATCCTGTTGGGCAGTACACTACACAAGCCGTGCCCACGTTTCAGCGCGGAGCAGGGTTCATAGGTAGAAAATTACCGACAATCAAAGAGGGTCTGATGCGACGTCAGTAAACACAACGACTTGGTTGGGGTACACTTACATATTGTGATTGTCTCGCCTGATGGTGAAAGAGAAGCAGCAATGAATGGGTTCAGCATCTGCACCCGCAGTTGGGCTGCGCAGCGTACAGCTCGTGAGCATGGCTTTCTGCTGCTGATCGAAGCAGATAGCACAGAACTTCTCCCAGTAACTGACGAGCTGATCTTCGACGATGATCTCATGTATAGCAAGTTTGCCCTGCAGCTGTTAACACAAATCCGGACCCTCATAGGTCTTGCCACTCACATCACGCAGAGATTCGATAGGCGCTTGAATCAACTCGGCCATCTCTTTGTTGCCTCTAAAGATCTCACCTGTCCTCCTCCAGCAACAGGCAGGTATCGCCATGCTGGCAAATATTCGATCATACTCCATCAAGCTCCTCTCGAACCACATCTCAACCAGCACCAGCTCAATATCTGTCAAGCTCTGCATTCTTTCTCTAAATTTGGGGCGAAACTGATCAAGCTGCATCAGGATCTTGTGACGAGAATGCGGCTTCATATGCTTCTCCATGTACTTATTGAGTCGTGCATAGCCGTTCACGTAATTGAACGGTCGCAGCATTCCTGCGTCGTACTTCGCCTTCAGCAGCTTCTGCATGCGCTCTTCCGGTGGTTCTTGCCCGGTCGGATCTGCCGCCATCATGTAATACTTCTCGCGCGCCTTGTCAGAAACTGGCATTACGCTCGGTGGCCTCGATATCATCGCAGCGTGGAGTGCATTGGTCTGTTGTGTCGACAGATTATGGTTGACCTGGTCCGGGGGAGGTAAAGTATCGACACCTGTATGCGGGAAGGAAGATGCGGCCATGGAATTCATGAAGGAGGGGTCATTGAAGGGGCCTTGGAACTCTTCGGTGGAATACATGCCTGTTTCTTCGTACAGGCTGTTGCTGAGGAAATCGTTCAACAGGTTGAACTCGTCCGTGACCTCGTTGGCATTGAACATAAAGTTAGGATGGAACGCCTGCATGTCATGAAACCTATGTTGAGTACCAAGCCATGGCTCGTTATAACCGAAGTCTGCGCATCATCAGGGAACCGACTTCTCCAGCTTTGGCGATTGACTTACGAGCCTGAGCATTACCATTGATAGCAGCACTCGGAGCGCTTGTACTCGAGTTGGATACGGCCATGGTGTCATTTGCGGGCGGTCTCAGTCCAATATTGTCATCTTGCAGCAGGTTGGGAGCAGAGTCGTCTATCAAGGCGGGGCCTGACAAGCTTGGAGCCGGCGGGAAGTCATCCGTTGGCGAAGACTGTTCGTCGGCCCCAGCCATGTCTGGGTCGGTCTTGGACTTCTTGTGATAGCCATGTCCTTCTCTTGGTTCGTCATGGCACAGATGCCCAATGTTTCTCTTGATACAGCGTTTGCAAGGTCGGTCCTGAGACACGGCCCCTCCGCAGAGGGTTGCGTTAGCCAAACATCAGGGCAAGATAAGGCGATGCGCTCAGCATCCAAGAGCAGGGGGTCGTACAGAATCGCAAGTCATATGCTGTGTATCCCACCGGCGCAGCAGTTAGCCCATCATCATTCTCGGCAAGCACTCTTTTTTTTTTCGGTACTCCGGGGTCACATAGGTCACACTGGCTTACCGAACGTCGGCAATAAACGCATGCTAAGAGGTGTCAATTCCAGAGGAGACAGAGCGCATTTGGGGCCGATACTGACCATGATTCACCTTGCGCTTCTTCTTTGGCTGGTCGGTAGGCGGAGAGGCCTGGCTGGAATGGCGGGGCAGGATAGGGGACGTGGCGCCGTTCGCATCTCTTGATAAAGAACTTCGGCTCTCTAGGGACTGGATCGTGCCATCGCCTGCACTGCCAGACGCATCTGCGAGATCTGACATTGGCCTGCAAGTTGCGAATCGGACGAACGCTTGGAGGATCAGGTCAGGAAACCGCGGGCAGTGCTACGTGTAACCCGATCGCCTGGGTTCATCGCGTGTCCCAAGACCGATTTGCGTCGAGCGCAGCAAAGACATTCAAGGGAAGAGTTCACTCAGGCGACGCAGAGGGTGTGGGTTTGGGGTCAGAGCAGCAGAAGCAAGGACCAAAGCCTCGGAAGCATCACACTCGCCCGCCTGCCCGGACCCGAAAGGCTGGAAGGTCGATCAATGAGAACCCCGCAATTTTAGCGACGCAGTACCAGTGCGTAGTCAAGGTGTAGGGGTGGAGTCTGCCCCTGGAGCTCGGCGTGCTCGGCTTCTTGCATCAATGGATTATTCCCCAGCACCAGAGCTCCAGGAAGGGCAGGCGAGACACCGAAAGACGTCGACTGCCTTTCAAAGAGCTTTTACACTTCTTCTAGAGACATACTATTGCCACCGAGTTCCTCCCTGCGCTTTTCCTGCACGTCTTTGTGGAGCTACCTGCGTGCTATGAACCCAACAGCTGTTGTAACAGATATTTCACTGTCCCCATGCAACTGGGAGACCCGCGACATAGACCTAAGCTCGATGATACTCTGGAAGTAGGAAACGCGCCCGGCTACCGACGACGACTAGTATCTAAACCGAAAATAGAACTGCCAGGGCCGTGCGGTTGAATGGTACAGTAAGGTGCGGTGGTGAGGCGGCTAAATGTTGATGCTTGGGCGTATTCTTTTCCTCCCTTTACTGCCACCCGGGGTGCTTTCCTCCTCTCGCTCCCTGGCTCGCTTCTCCCGCTGGTCCAGCACCAGACTCAGAACGTCGAAACCAAATTGTGGGTATTCTAGACACATCGCCTTGAACTCGTCTTCGGCCTCGTGACGCAGAACGTGTGATCGAGTTGCCCAGAATGCAGCAACAGGTTTGCGGATTGTAATGTCGTCAGCAGGGGTGTTGCCGTAGACAAATCTTGCGTACGCGATTTCTCCAACTGCTGTGGAGTTGATGCGGTGAATCTTGGAGTGTGCGAGAGTCTTGAGTTCGGGCATTCCGAGTTTCTGTGCTAGGGTGTACACCTGAGCATGCTTGAGAAGCTGCGCGCCAGTATTGTCAACGGCGGGTACTGATGGATCGGGTTCGAGTCCGTCTGGCGCATTCGCAAGACGACGAGGGAAGTATTCGCCGGTATACTGATACTGCAGGAAGCATCCTACCGCGTCCAATGACTCGTCAGGCAACTCAATCCTGAGCTCGTCGTCGGTGACCTGAGAGAGTTTCTGGTCGAACCAAGGTGATTGCTGGAGAATGGCTTTGTGGGCGGTCAAGGTGGTCTGATCGTCACCGGACCCGATAACCAGTTGGACAGTTGGTGACTTGAGGAACTCGAGGAAGATGGTTTGAGGGTTGATAGCAGCAATGCCATTTGCAGCGGCCTCGCCACCTCCTTCGCCTTCCGGGTTGTCATCGTCCGCCTCTTGCGCATCCTCTGCGGTGCCCATCTCAACATCAGCTTCCGCCGAGTCACCAATCTGCACGCTTTCCTCAAGGTCCGCCATTTTGCGATCAGGTGGAGCTCTGGGTCAGTTAGGGGGACGAGAGGCGCGCAAAGGGCCGCGCATAGCACTTTTTGGTAAAATAAACGATGTTAAATAATGCGCGGATGTAACAGATATAAAAACGAATGTGTGCGCCTAATACATTGGAAGGTAAGGGTATCTTGAAGGTAGGTGTACGTTATTCGACAGGCCTTGCCAGCGGAGGGGAGGTACGAGGTACAGACTGCGGAGTTGCTCAGCTCGACACCATCACGTGTTGCTGCAGCAACCAGCAAGGCGCGTCTAGTTCTCCTTCTAACACCACTCGCCGAGCTGTAGTTCTTCGCTCACATGTCCTGCACGATGTTGACTATGTAAGGCAGAGAAGCTTTTCTTCGTTAACGAGGCATACCTCATAGTTATCTTTCATACTGTTACCATCAAACGATGAAAGAAGGACTTGTCCATGCTTAGTTGTTACAGGTGAACTAAGTTGTTTTCTCTGGGCAGCAAAGACGTCCGCGCAGAATGGCCCAGTTGGACTTTCCATATCGCTTTGCCTTGCAGGCAAAAGTTTGTGTGCGGAGTGAGGAAGTTGCATGAGTGATCAGGGCTCTTTTGTGGAGATAAGGTCACAAGCAATAAACTAGTATTCACCTCTTCGTGCTCGTTGTGATGTGCTCGTTGTGATGCGGCTCACTACCTCAGTCGGCATCATCTGCGGACCATCGCGACCAACCTTTGACTTCTTTATCTTCATCAACCATCTTCATGGCTGATTCTGCTTCAGCCAGCACACTGGCAAAGCGCGAGTCCGAGGTACCGGTCAATATGCCAACCACTCCTAGGCAAGAGCTCCAGCTATTCTTGGACGCCGACGAGATGGCTAACTTATTTCAGCCATAGGGAAATGTGCTGGGACCTTTTCAACCAAGTTAGCAACAGCTCCTCTCTCACAATGCTCGGGAAATTCTTCTCGCCCCAGATAAATCAGTTCATCAGTACGTTAATACCGACGTGTGACCTTTAGGCCAACAAGATTCTGAAAGTTGGAGCTGAACACGAGGCGTTGGACATCCTCGTGAGTGACTAGTCCCTCGGCCGTCAGTGAACGTTCTTACCTTTGACAGTACTACCTCGAGATCCAGGAGCTGACTCCCACTCTGCGCATTCTTGTCAACACAACCCTTGCTATTGCCGATCCCGCGCCAGATAGTTGGCAGAAGACGGAATGGATTGGTGAAGCCAAAATCGTCCTGAGGAACGTTAGGGATTTCCCGGAGGAGGACGACGACGGCGGCCACGATTCGCTCAGGCTCTCCCTCGAAGGGAAGATCAGAACCGCCGAAATGGTGCTCAAAGAACAACACGGATATGGCGGCGAAATCGAGCAAGACGAGAGCGGGAGCTTTGAAGAAGACGAGGAGGAGGAAGAAGAGGAAGAGGAAGACGAGGACGCTGAAGATGAAGGCTGGGAAAACGAGAGTCATCGCCTTGGAGAATAAGTCACCCTCGATTGAAGACGGTTGAGACTGCTCTCTCTCTAGGCTGCAACTGTCTCGACGCGTTTGAGCTAAGATCCGCAGAGAGGCCTTTGAGGAGGTAGCTGTGGCGATAGTGGCGTTGGTATGCCATGGCAAGAATCCTCGTCGGCCTGTTATTGCCCTACATTAGAGGGAGTTGTCGAGTCCAGTGCGCGGGGGGCATTTCAAAGTTGAAAGCCCGCAAGCTCCCATGAGATACCGTATCCACAGATGAATCTCACCATTCTTTGGTCAGGCGCACCATTCGGTCTTCTCCTCCTGTACAGAATCACTGTCAAACAACGGACTAAGTGTTTTTGGACATAAAGGAACGTAGTTCGAAATTGAAAAGAGAGAAACAATCGGGCACTGGAGCGGTACTACGGAAACCCATCGGACTGGGTCGAGCAGAATATTTCCTTTTGCCAAGGCGTGTTGAGCAGCAGAGAAGGGATACATTACCCTGATCAGGAAGCGTGAGGGTCGGACGAAGAGATGCACTATCAACTCGCGACGGGGATGTGATGGATGAATAGGAAGAGAACTCGAGGGCTGACAGATTGGTCCACGTAACGTCGGCTCTGGACGCGGGCTTCAACCAGCGAAATCTGGAGAGTGACAACGGACCCCAAGGATCAGCCACCGCGACGACGAGTATCACTCCCTATAAGTCAGGCCGCAGCTCAATTCGTCCTTTTAAAATTGAGGAGGATTTTGCTCTGGTTTGTGTGCTCCTGCGCTCCTGTGTTCCGTCTGCAACACCTCATATGGCGCCCCCAATCTCCGGTACCCCGTGTTTTCGGAATTCGATGTGCCCACAGAAACGGCGAGGCTCACAATGGCGGGGATGCGACCAATGGCGGATCTCATCACAGGAGATCAAGGGAAGTCAAAGGATCGGCAGAACAAGCGAAGATAAACTCCTGACCCATGTGCTGATTGGGAGGCCTGTTCAGCCGTGCATATCTGGCATGGATGAGCCCCGAATCAAGGCTGCAGGAACGGCGAACGGAGAATGGCTGGCGGCCTCACTGGCGCGTTTGTGTATCGCTGCGAGTTCAGTCACCGCCGGCACTAGCCTGGTTGTGGCAATGGATGGCGTGATCATACACTGGAATGTTGCCATCTTCTGCCCACAGTATTATTGCTGCGTGTCGCTCGCCGACGTCGCATCTTCGCAATCCTCGCCCCCTCCGCTCTGACGTGCTCGTTGATTACTCCTATACTCCGTACATGCGCGACGCTCCCATAGGGAGGCTGACAGCGAGATCCAGTTGTGTCGAATTAGCCGCACCGCTCAGGCTGACCGCCCTGCCCACCGCCTTGGCTAATCTGGCGCCTGATACGACGGGGATTGCTAACCAGGTGAATGTCGTCGTCTCCACATACGCTATCGCCCGCCCCAAGCATCCGAGTAACTTTTACGGTCTGCAGCACCAGAAGTGATTCAAACCTGGTCGCTCGTAACCAGAACCAGCGTTCGCAGCGTCTGCCTCCGCTCTGGGCCCGTCCTCGTTCACCGGCTCGACTTGGTTCGGCTCCGTCATTCACTTGCCCTTCACCTTTTTTTTTCTGCCACCTCTCCATTCTTTTCTGAATTTGGCAGCATCACTTCTGGCTGCGGGACGTCTCTCCCTCCACGTTTTGTTCCGAAAACTGTATATGTAACCTCTGTCCGCCTTGCTGATTTCGCACGTCTCTCTCTTTTCTTTGACCTGACCACGACTACGCCAGGCAGAGTTCGGTTCCTTCGAAAAGTTGAAACAGGCTCAACATAGACAGATTCCAATTATTAGTTTGCTACGGTCATGGGCTCCTACAATCCCTTCCCCCAGTCTCCCCCAGTGTCGCCTCCCAATGGCTTTCAAGGCGCCGACGGGTTCTCAACCCCTCTGTTCCCTTCAAAGCCCAACATTCTCTTCATCATGGCAGATCAACTCGCGGCTCCCCTGTTGAAGATGCACAATCCCAAGTCTCAAATCAAAACGCCAAACCTGGACGAACTGGCTAAACGCTCTGTCGTCTTCGACTCGGCATATTGCAATTCACCGCTCTGTGCGCCATCCCGCATGTGTCTGATCAGTGGCCAGCTCCCCTCGAAGATCGGCTCTTACGACAATGCTTGCTCAATTCCATCGGAGACGCCGACATATGCGCATTACTTGCGTGCCGCTGGCTATGAAACCACTCTGGCGGGCAAGATGCACTTTATCGGAGATCAGCTGCACGGCTATGAGAACCGACTGACCGCGGACATCTACCCCGGTGATTTCGGGTGGGCGGTGAACTGGGACGACCCCGGTCGACGGCTGGAGTGGTACCACAACAGCAGCTCTATCTTGCAAGCTGGGCCTTGCGTGAGGACCAATCAACTGGATTACGACGAGGAAGTCTTGTACAAGTCAAAACAGTACCTCTACGACTATGCACGAGCACCCACAGGGAAACGGCCGTTCGCCTTGACGGTTTCCTTCACACATCCTCATGACCCCTATGCGATTGAGGACAAGTACTGGGACATGTATGAAGGTGTCGACATCGACTTGCCTGCCGTGCAGATCAAAGAAGAAGACCAAGATCCCCACAGCAGACGTCTCTTGCATGTCTGTGAAATCGAGGGCCATGACTTCACTGACGAGCAGATCAAGCGTGCTCGTCGAGCGTACTACGGCGCTGTCAGCTACGTCGACGACTGCATCGGCCAATTACTTGATGTACTGAAGAAATGCGGCATGGACGACAATACCGGTAAGCCATCTTCCCCACGCCTTCTTGATAGACTGACTGACACCACCAGTGGTCATGTTTTCCGGCGACCACGGGGATATGCTGGGCGAGAGAGGCCTCTGGTACAAGATGTCGTACTTTGAGAATTCCGTGCGCGTACCAATGCTTATCAGCCACCCCAAGCAATTCCGGCCACATCGCGTCTCTCAGAATGTGTCTACCCTAGATCTTATGCCCACGCTGGTGGAGTTGATCGGATCGAAGCTCGTCCCCGGGCTGCCAATGGACGGGTTGTCCTTGATGCCTCATCTCTATGGCGGAGACGGCGGCCATGATACGGTCTTTGCCGAATATATGGGCGAGGGAACCGTGGCGCCCCTGATGATGATCCGGCGGGGCGACTGGAAGTACATTACATGCCCAGCTGATCCGCCTCAGTTGTTTAACTTGCGGAAGGACCCGCTTGAACGGTCCAATCTCGCGAACAGTGAAAATCCGGAGATCCAAGCTGTATTCAAGGCTTTCGAACAAGAAGCGAACAAGAAATGGGACTTCAGGAAGATCACAGACGATGTTCTTACGTGTCAGCGTCAACGTCGCTTAGTCTGGTCCGCCTTGACCCAGGGACGCTTCGAGAGCTGGGACTGGAATCCAATCGACGATGGCCGCGTCAAGTACATTCGTTCTCAAACCCCTCTGGACGAACTCGAGCGGAAGGCTCGGTATCCCATGCATACCAACGTCCCGGCTAAGATCGCAGTCAACCACAAGGCCGAAGTCGTGTGTCTCCAACCGAAGAGACTGACAGAGATTGCCAGTGAACAAGTTCACTATCGCTAAGGGCAGCGTACGGAGATCTACACCGAGACATTTTCATTTGACGACGTGGCGTTCTTGGATACAACGGTCATTGCTTTAAAGGTAGTTTGTTCGTGAGCGCGGCGCTACGGAGTTGGCACTTGGTTCTACTTGGGATTCTCCGTTTCAATGAACGCACGTCCCGTCGGTGTTTGGCGCGGTCGTCTTACATGTCCAAGGGACAACCGGAGTCTTCTGAAGGGTGCGTACGGAGTACTTTCACGCTGGAGGAACCGTGGCCGGGTCGGCATGAGATTTTTCAGCGACTTGTGGCATTTCCACCCGGCCGGCACATTGCGCGTTCGTCACAACTGCTCTCTGGGTCAGGGCACAGAGGCGGTCGGCTTGAAGGAGGTTGAGTATCTTGCTAAGTATAAAGAAAACCCCAAAAACATCGGAAATCAATTGACCGAAGAATGCTCCATTGCCACTACCATTGTCGAAGCCTGCTCTTGTACGACGCGTTTGTCCGCTACCGCTGGTATCTCCTTCTGCGGTCGTTCTTTTTCCGCGTCCATCCCGCTAATTCCTTTGCTTCTGATTCTAATTCTACTTCTTACTAGTCTTCTATTCCTGATGGGGACACCCCTTCTATGCAAGGCAGCGCCTTGCATGACTCTGCGTCTCTTGCATGTCCTCTAGCTGCATATATTCGCAGTAGGTAGTCGCGGCACAGAAAGCGACAGGGATCAGGGATGACAGCTAAGACACTCACCCTTGACATCACGGTCAACTGGCCTGACTCCATCCAGATCACGGTCGAGCGATCACGGTTGAAAAAGAGTCAAACGATACGAAGTCCAAGTCCCTGCTGTTCACCTTGTGGTTGGACTCAACGCGCCCCCCGGACAGCTCTAGTGCAATCCACCATCTTTATGGCAAACAGAACATCGCTCGACCAATCGCTCATGGAATACGTGCATGGGCGTCGGCATTCCTGGCTCGATCAGTCTCGGTGACTCGGCGTCTCCTGCCGCAGAACTTCATTGAGGCGGCGGAACCTTTACCATGTGCACGGCCAAGCACATTGACTACGCAAGTTGTTGGAGGAGGCTTCTCCACGGGCATATGTGGCCACTCCCAAGGACATGGACACGGCCTCGCGAGGATCGGCAGTTTCCAGCTTGAGCGTCATGGAGAGTGGCACCGAACTTTACAGCATCCGTGGCGCATGATAAGCACCGAGCGCCCTCGACGGCATCGAGCATACGAACACTCGGCGCTAATATGAACAAGGTTACAAAACACTGGCAGGCTAACGAGCCTGGTGCCAATGGAAGATCCAATCAAGAGGCCCACATACGCTATCTCGAATCAGGGCATAGAATCCATGTGGGCCTAGGACACGAGACTAACTGGAGAGGAACTGACGGACGTGCTAAAATCGGTCGGGTCGTTATCAGAATGACCATGGTGGTGCCGTCAGGTCGAGGAACGTCGCCCAGTCAGGCGCTTCGGGATCCTCGGCTGCGATGCGTTGGACCTGCCACCGCCCGTCTACGAGGTTGTAAGCAAAGTAACAGAAGAGGTGCATCAGCAGCGAAGCAAGGAATACCGGCAGACATGAGGACCCGGCTGGACTGGCACGAGCATGTCACAGACTGACAGCACCAGACGTGCATGCAAGCCCAAAATTGCATCCACCCCGAGAACGACGTTTCGAAGGCCAGAAGCCAGAGGCCACAGGCCACAGGCCAGAAGCCAGAGGCCACAGGCCACAGGCCAGAGCATTGAACGGTCATCTGATCCAGTTTCCGCCTCCTCGTCCACCACTCCCGTTTCAGCGGTTGCCTGCACCTTCCGGAATGTCCGTCCTTGATCAATTCTTGTACCCGCCGATATGCACTGACTAACGGAAACTTCACTATCAGCAGACAGCGAACATCAGCAGAGGCAGAGCCTGCATGAGACGACTGCAGATACTAACGACACCGGCCCAACACCCAATCGCCAGCTCGATTTCTGCCAGGTCGTATGAAAGGGCCATATCCCTGTCGTCCAGCATCCAGACTCCCGAGAGCATGGAGTAAGAGGTTCTGACTTCATCAGGTAAAGGACTCTTCACACGACGTTGATCGTACATGTCCAGTGCTGATCGACGACAGTTGCGGTTGATCAGCACAGCCATGGCCTCATAGCTGAGTATATGCTGTAACAGAAGTCCCATGTGCACGGCCAATACGGTGTGGTCAATACAAGCCAAATGACGAGAGGGAGTACCGTCGAGATTCTGGGATACCATCAGGGCTCGAGAACTGGCAAGGCTCCACAAGCGCATTCACCCAGACTGCCGACTTGCGTCGATCAAATGTGGCAATGCAGCACGAGGCAAGGTCCAGGCATGGGCTGGGCTGGGCTTCCCACACGCAGTACGAGTACAGGTGTGTCTTGACCTTATGCGGCAAATGCACACAGACAGACATGAGAAAGGACCCAGCAGCTCAAGCCGAGCACAGTTACTTGCAGCAGATCAGATCCATGAGAGAGAACGGCCCGACTCCCCAATCTTCTCTGCAGAAGATACACCGACAGCCGGAGCGCGAGCGAGTGCGCAGAGGATGTCAGCGTGACATTTGACAGACACTTACTTCCCCGACCTGCCCCATGCAGGGCCTGTGGTACATATGATACGGAGAGGCACGCCGACAGCCGGAAAACGAGCGCAAGCCGTCCACCGACTCCCACCATTTCCCACACCAACATGTGCACATGATGGGCTTTGCCGACACCGACAACCGACATCCGATACGAAAGAAAGCGCTAGGGGTTTCTTTCCTCTCCGCCGCTCTGTCTCTTGCGTTACGCCGCGGCTCGCTACGTCAAGTCCGGTCCGAATTGCTGCACGATGCCATCACCCTCGTCGTAGGAAGTAGAAGGAGGTGTTTGGTAATTATGACGATGTTTGGAAATACATGTAAGGGTCTGTCTGGTGCGGGTACTCGTAAAGCCAAAGTGAAAGTCGTGACACCGCGCCAAGCTTTCTCAGGCGTGTACAGAGTGTTTGTACTTGGATGTATTATAGTACCTCCGAGTAGTCCGTAAAGTGTCCTGTGAACAATAACATGCATTACGTATTATGTTGGAGGAGTCATCATCTAGCAGTTAGTCAGTTCAGTCTACATTACTTTTCAGCCTCTACAAGTCCTTCCTATAGCTACATCGGGTATATAGCTATAGAGTAGAGCAGAGCAGAGCAGAGCAGAATCAAGTAAAGACAATTCGAACATCCGACGCTGACGAATTGGACTACACTGAATCCCATTGAATTGCTCATCTCTGCTCTTCGCAGCCGGGTATGCTAGATCCCCGAGCCTAACTCCAAGTGATGTGTTGCGTTTGTCCGCGCGCGCACGCGCATGGCCCGTCATCATCACATACTGCCTGACATGCTGGAACGAGAATGATACGCACGCACGCACGCAGACCAGTCGGTAGGGTCCATCGAGCCCTGCTCAGACTGAGATACAGTACAATACAGTAGGAGGGAGACATCACAGTGTGTCAGTGCCGAGATACAATATACGGTACAGCGGCCAAGTACACACATGTGTGGGCAGTATAGCCTTCTTCCCTGCTTCCCTGCTTGCCTTTTTCTCATTCCAGAGTTGGGGGGGAATCAGAGTCAGGAAGCCAAAAGACAGCGAGGGAATAGCATGGCACCTGCATATTCCTAAGCACTTTTTTTCCCGTGACCTTTGTTGCTGTGCTCATGCCTGTTACCCTTCATGGCCCGGATCTTCTAGCCCTGCTGCGCTTTTGCGCATTGCGCTCCCTGACCTCTTCAACCAACTTCATTCACTTGGCGTTGTCGCGTTGTTCACTTTGCGAAATGCAAATCATAGCCCAACCACTTCCGGGCGTTGACCTGCTCGGGCGTCAATCCCGGCCAGCCATACGTCAGTGGGAAGAAGAAATAAAACCCATAGAGCACGGCGGATAGTACCACTCCCGTGGCGATCCACGTGCCCAGCATGCTCTGCCCCTTGAGCCTCTCGTTGGCGGTTTGGAAATGTTTCCCCACCTTGTGCGTCGACTTGTTATCTTTCTTTGCGGCGGCGCTGGAGGGTGCCACTTCGTCGTCGAGCACGGGGTCGACATTGAAGATGAATTCGACGAGCGCTCCCGTCACGAGACACGATGCCAGGTGCGCGGGGAGATAATGGTGCAGGAAGAGTTGGCGTCCCATGAGGTAGAAGGGGAAGTAGTGTGCTGCCCAGCAGAGGAAGAAGAAGCCCGTCGAGTTGTACAGCCTTGATCGCGTACCTGCATTCTTGTTAGTGCGCCGTTGCCGGAAGGACGAAGAAGGATGTAATAACACTTACGGCGATCAAGCGCATCGATCCCGCGGCGGAGACTCAATTGATCGGCGCCGAGGATGCCGGCAAAGACTGCGAGGAGGGCACTCGCGATCCAATACCCGATCGGATTGCCGAGGAAGTAGATCTGCTGCTTCGTGCTGTCTTGAGTCCAGAAACTGACTCCCCTGAGCAGGAAGGGCCACTGGTAAGGTTGGGTCGCGTACGGATGGGACGCGGTCAGCGCATTGTTGTGGTAGAACATGGCACGCTGAAGTTCGATGTACTTGCGGTAGAAGGGCAAGGATTTCGTCTTCTTTGCCTCCTTGATCCGTCGGGGCGAGTCCTCGGGGATGGATGGGATATCATCCACATACCAGATGTTGGTGGACTGTTGGGCGTTCTTATTGCCGTTGATTTCGGCTTGCTTGAAGGCCCATTCCGGCAAAGGGGTGGTGTGCGTCCACATGGCGACTTTGGTCGGGTAATGGATCAGTTTGAACTGGCCAGACATGGATCTGAAAGGTGAGCCCTTCTTGCCCTGTTCGAGACGGATTTCAAACAGGGTGTCGTTGTGGCGCTCTCCCGCGGCGATGTCAAGTGGCACAGTGGTGAATTCTTGATTCGTGGGGTAGTAAGGCGATGCCACGTCGTGGGTGAGAAGGATGGTGTTTGTGACGACGTGGCGGAGTTTGACCACGTCGCCGTTGAGCACAGGCTTGCCGGTCCAGACAGATGGATCAGGGGTGGGCACATTGGGCAAGATTTCCCAGTTGTTGTTTGTGTCGTTGAAGGGATAGCCAGTGACTTGTTGGCCTTGGCTGGAGATACGGCCATCGTCATAGCGGAGGGGGTACCGGTCTGGATGGCTGTGGAGGTACACTTTCGTGTCCTTGTGGCGGAGGGTGATGTAGTCGTAGTATTGGATGTCGATCGACGCTTGGTGCATCAGGTTGTCACTGAGGGTCTCTTGGAACTCTGGCGTCATGAAGTCATCGCCAGGGCCGGATCTGTTCAGGATGGCGAAGTGGACCTGGAACCAGAACAGGTAGAAGAAGAATGGAATGATGACGAGTCCCACGGCTCGAGCCACGAAGTGCTTGCCGAACGTAAAGAGATCCAAAGCGCCTCCCTTCCGGTTGATGTCGAGCAGATCCCACAGATCGAGCAACACGGCACATCCGATGGTGAAGAAAGTAAATGCACCAACGTATTTTGTGGAGATGACACAGCTCATGCAGAAGCCGCACAATAGAAGCCATTTCCACCATTTCCTGCCAAACGCATCGTGCCGTTGTTTGTAGAATCGGACGTAGCAGTAGATGCTGAGGGAGACGAAGAAGACAAGTGTAGCATCGAGGAGGATCAGACGAGTCTGTCCGACGTGAGAGTTGTCGAAGAGAACCAATCCGGCGGCCAGAACGCAGGCTGGCAGCGAGTATCCGGATTCCCACATGATCAAGTAAACCACCACGACCGTCAAAGCTCCGAGGAAGGCAGGCAGACCTCTGAATGCCAGGTACGGCACATTGTTTGCAATGTAGGACTCGCCAATGTTGTCAAACAAGAAGTGCCCATCATATCCAACTAGCCATCCAACAAGGGCGAACAGAAGCTTTCCGAAGGGAGGGTGTACGTCGAAAAAGTAGGTGCGTTGCAGGTAGTAAGATGCGAACTACAGCGGTGATTAGCCGAGTATGAGCCTAGGTAGATGCATTCTAACCATACCTTTCCAAAATGCACCTCGTCGAAGACGACCTCGTTGGGATGGTTGATGCCGAAGAATCGAGTCGCAAAGGCAAGGATGGTGATGATACCCAGTCCTAGCTTGTAGTCCCAGTCATTTGGCACACTTTTGTTCAGCTCGTCAAGGGCTCTCTTCAGGGCCTCGTCATCCTCTTTGTCCCCGTTCACCACAGGCTTATTTTCCTTCTTGGGACCCCGCTGGCGCAGGGTCGAGTTGGGTGCCGACATCTTCGACGGATCGCGGAAACGGAGGGTTCGATCGCAGCGAGGGTGGATGGAAGCAGAAAGGGCGGGATTAAAGAAAGAAAGAAAAACGCCGGTGAGAAACGAAGGCAAGGAGAAGAAAAGGTCAGACGAAAGTCAAGACCCTCGAAGTGAATTGAGGCCGGATTGGAATCGTGTCCATAACTTTTCGGCACGAACGCGTCAGAATTGCCATTGAAAGGAGGTGGCCCGTGCGTCAGAGCCTCGCCGAGCCTTGTGGATAGGGGTCGGCACGTGACCAGAGACCTGCCGCTGTAAGGGCTCTGGTTGAGCTTTCGCTGGCTATGATATATATCCTCGTGTCTGAATGCAAGGATTCAATCCCTGATCGCTTGTCCTATCTAACCTAACTTCCGCTATTCATGAACCCAATTACCCACAGGTCAGTCATCCAGATCCAGGAGACTCAAGGTCTCCAGCTCCCGATTGACGATTCGCTCGAATTCGTCCTTGGTGATGCCGGCACTCCGGGCTAATCGATACATGCTCTTCATACTCGTGCTGATATGTTGTTTGATTCCAATTTCGGACGTCCCAAATCGTTCGGCGTGTTCTTCTAGGCGAGCCACCGCATCTGAACCTCTCGATGATGGCGAAGACGGCACCGGATGGGTCACTTCGACCGCTCTCTCGTCCGCTGGGTCGGCGTCAATCGCGAGAGAACCCTGGTACGGAGGCGGGTCTCGCTCTTTGGGTGGTTGAGAGTGCTGCGAAAGCATGTGCTGTAGAGCATTGCCGTTCAGCCGTGGCTCCGAGCTGTCTTCCACGCGTTCGTCTAGGTCGTGATTATCCATCGCCGGCTGAACGCTGCCATACCGTGCGTAGTAGTCTTCCTCTGAAGGCGCGCCCAGCTGGGGTTGCACCGATTCCTTTCGAGCAGGTGTCCTGCCAGGGGTGTGATCGTACATTGCCCAGTAATCATCTTCATCTGCCGGAGGCACCGATAGATTCCTCCGATTCCTCCCAATCGCTGCTTCGTCTGCTTCGTACAAAGCCTCGTTCACCAACCGCTCATTAGAGCTTTCGTTTGCTTCGAAGACGGAATCCGACCATGAGGGGTCTTTCTGCAGCTTTTCGTCAAATGGCAGTAATTCTGCTAGCTTCCACGCATTTCCCTCTTCAGTGCCTGTGCACCACAGATATATTGCCGTGAACGGCCAGTCGATCAATGCTATTTGGGCTCTAAGAGTCTCCTCATCAAATCGTTTGTACTTGAGCTGATGTGTATCGCCCACCTCAATCTCGCCGGAGACGGGATGTGGCTCAAAGACGGCCTCTTCAATCTTGTCTTTCAGGCGTTCGCCTTTGGTAGCATCCCAGCATAATAGCGAGGCCCAACTCTCACGAGAAGAGCCAGATGTGTGTATTTGCAGGCGCTGTCTGAGTATAGGTGACAGGAGGGGTAGCAGTGCCGGTGGAGGTCTGGGAGATGCGAACGAGGCAGGGAGACAAGCGAGGAGTGGAGGGAGCAGCGAGATCGGGTCAGGTGCTGGCACGAGCTCGACCATGGCTGTTTGCAGGGTTTAGTTTGTGTGGGCGTGGGCGTGGGCGTGTGTATGGGCGTGTGTATGGGCGTGTGTATGGGCGTGTGTATGGGCGTGTGAAACGACAGAGGAGCAGTGTGTTGCTGTGGCAGTCAGTGCTGGACAAAGGAAAGAAAACAGAACATGTGAGAAGGAGCTGAAACTGTGCAGGCAGGATCTACGTTCGGAAAGCATTTGATCGCGTGGTCGGCCGGTCCCCGAGAGCGTGACGGTAAGCATTCAGGCTATCACACGGACTGACTTGTTCGGTTTGGTTCTCGAACGAAAACTGAGGCTGAGGCTGGTTGAACGGTTACACTTCACCTTTCCATTCGCCCGGCCGAGATTGCATGGGTTGCGTTCCGCCGACGTCACGCGGCCATATATAATTGGCCGAACATGATCAGGCTGAAACCCACGTGCAGTAAGGCTGCGCGGTCTTCTCCACCGTTTGCTTTTGCTTGCCGTGACATGTGAAGGCTCAGCTCCTGAGTTGCTTGTAATATGCCAGGCTTTTCGAGCGTCACCAGAGCCAAAGCCTTGCCGCAGAGCCCAAACCTTGTTCCAAGTGGCTACCACAGTAATCACTGGACATGATGTCTGCCTGATCTTGTCTGGCTGTCAAGATACACTCGCGATGGCTGCCGCCGCACTGGCCGCAGCAGCGCTCGTTGACCAGGGGCTGCAGGGTCATATTCCCCGCATTATCTCCGACTCCGAATGCCTTTAATTATCTCGAGGCTTGTTCTGGCCGCCACAAAGCCATACTGAAAATTGCTAACCTTGCTCGCAGGAAGAATTGTTGAATTGAAGAGGCCGGGCAAGTCACCAAACCTGACCTTAGCACTCTAACGTCTCTGCTCATGACGTCTCCACTGCCAAAGAACGGGATCCGCTATGATCAACCTCAGTCACCGAGTGTGACCCCCGACACAGAGGACTCAGACGACGATTCGGATACAGAGCTACTTGTCGAGATCGCCCGAGGGTCAATTCAAGATGGGCCAAATCGTGCGGAAGCCGAAGCCCTCCTCCGCCTCAAGGTTGACCTTCGTCTATGCAGTATCGCGGGCATACTGTGCTCGCTGAACCTGCTAGACAGTGGGATTATCTCTTCGGCGGCAGTCACGAGCATGCTATCGGATTTGGACCTCTCTGGGGATCGGTATTCTGTGTCGATATTCATCTTCACCGTGGCGTCGGTGTGCTGCCAGCTTCCGGCGACCATTCTGTTGCGGTTCATCGGGCCGCGGTTGTTCTTCTCCGCAACGACTTGTACGTTCGGCATCATCACCATGTGCACAGCGGCGATCACGAGTTGGCAACAGATGATAGCATTGAGGGTCCTTCTGGGCATTTCCATGTCCGGAATCTATCCTGGGCTCACCTATCTCATTTCAACATGGTACACGCGGCATGAACAACAAGTGCGATTCGCACTGCTGCAGTCCGGTGAGATCATCATCCTGGCAACGGGGTCGATTGTCAACTTCGGCCTCAACCACCTCGACCATCAACACGGCCTCCGCGGCTGGCAGTGGATGTACCTCGTTCAAGGCGCCGTGACTGTCTCTCTCGGCCTCATCACCTACTTCTGGATGGTCGACTTCCCCGACCGTGCCGAAAACTCCTTCCACTTCCTCACCTCGGACGAGAAGGCCCTTGTGCTCTCCCGCATCAACGACGACCGCCACGATGGCGTCAAACCCGAACCGTTCCGTCTGCGCGCAATCATGATCCACTTTTTGGACCCGAAGCTGTACGCCTTCTGCATCTTGTTCTTCCTCCTGAACCTCGTGTCCACCGCGCTATCGTACTTCCTTCCCATCATCCTCCAATCCGGAATGGGCTTTTCCTCGAACAAAGCAATACTCCTCTCCTCCCCTCCCTACTACTACTCCGTCATACCCGTCCTGTTGTCGTCGTACATCGGCGACAAATACCGCATCCGCGCCCCTATCATCATCTTCAACGCAACCTGCCTGATCGTCGGATTCTGCATGCTCGGCTTCCCTACCCAGGTCACGGTGCGATATATCGGCACCTTCCTCGCCACGGGGGCGTACATCTCCAACTGGGCGGCCCTTAACGCCTACCAAGCGAACAACATCGTCGGACAGTGGAAGCGCGCCACCGTCGCGGCCGCAATTTCCGCGTGTAACGGCCTAGGTGGCATTGCGGGAAGTTATATCGTGCGGCAGGTGGAGGCGCCGCAGTATTTGACAGCCATCTGGGTTAGTATTGGGAGCCACGTGTTGATGATAGGCGTGGTGTGTGCGTGTACCGTGTGGTTTTGGTGCGCTAATCGGAGAGCAAGAGCCAAGCGGCGGCTAATTGAGGGCGTTGCAGACTTTCGGTATACCTACTAGCGTGTGGACGGATGGAACAATTAGAGCATACAAAACGAGACACATTAGAGTCAATCAAATCAGCACATCAATGCAGCGATAGTGTCAGTGTTCACTAAGTGATCGTACAGCATTGACCGCGAATGCGCGCAGTTTTCCGGCATCCTCGTACAACTCAGCCTCGTATTGCGTATCCGTATCCGTATTAATATCCACTAAGCCCAATCAAGCCACGAAATCAACACGACATCTCGCGTCCGTCACCGCGTCTGAGATGCGATAGCAAGGACACAATCCGTAGTACACGACCTGTCAGTTTCACCGACAACGCCTTAACAGATACCTTGCCTCCCGCCGGATTTCGACATTCAACCACCCTTCCACCAACAGGATGGGTGCCTCAAAGCCCGCAGCCCCAACCGCGAAGCATGCAGATGTCGACGCACGCGCCCGTCCAACCCTCGAACCACGCATCAAGCACATCCCCCAAGCGACGATCCGGAAGAAATGGAGACCGCTCCCCCAGCCATCGCAGGACAAAATCCACTCCATACTCTTGAATCTCAAAACCAAGCGCTCCGGCGCGGGAGGCAGCGCGCGCATCCCACCTGTCGGCAGACCGGGCGCGAAACATACAAGTAGAACCGCCGCGGCGGCGTCGAAGACCGTGATAGCAGAAGCTGAGTACGACAAGATCGTGGAGGATGTTGCTTCGAGGTATGTCCGCCGTTTACTTTTTAGAATTCTAACTTCCACATCTCACCGCTGCTTTCCCTTTCTAACCGACAACTGCCGCCAACCGACGCTGACGATCGTGATAGACTCCTCTCGCGCCTCCCTCGCATGCCTTTCCCCCCGACGTCGTCATCAAGCAGTAGCAACGGCGGCACCACCAATGGAACAGACGACTTCGACCTCTCCAGCACCCTCTCCAGGATCTCGGTGCTCCAAGCCCAATTGACATGCAACGTGCAGGCCGCGCGGCTCCTGAGCCGGCAGATCAGCAGGGAGAAAGCGGCGCTCAAACTCGACAAGAAGGACCTGAAGACGCTGGAGGACGGCCTCCGCGGGAGCAAAGAGGTGAGGAGGCGCAAGGAGCGGGGTCTGCATCCGCTGGCGAGGACGGGCGAGGGCGCAGAGATTGCACGAGAAAATGCCGCCATCATAGGGATCGAGACTGCCGGCCCTGCGGCGGATATTAGGCCTTTGTCTTTGTCCGTGGGGTTTCCGACAGCGATGACCGCGTCGACAGAGTCGACAGAGTCGACACTCGGCTCGGTGGATTCGGCCGATCCGGCGGACCCGGAAATGAACGCCCTGCTAGGACAGTTGCACAGTCATTTACTCAGCATGAGGAATAATACCGCGTCCCTAGTCCCCGTGGTGGACGCGGTCCAGGAGGCGAAAGTCGCGTTGGACAAGTTCGCGGCCAGGAACCTGGACGAGGCGGTGTTGAGGCGGTTATATGCTGCTTGATCGATCCGCTGACACGACACTGACACTGGAACGCCACCCCTACATGGATTGGTTACGACGGATAAGGAACGAGTGGTACATATGCATGCTACATGACTACAGCGGGAGTACTGGAATTGCTTCATCATTGCAATGCTTTCTTTGGGCGCATCCGTCGGGTACTGTCCCAATTGATTGTTCGGGCGAGTCCGGGGTAAAGTATAACGGCCATCCCACCCTCATATGTATGCCACGCACACGCATATGCACGCGTTATGTCGGGATCCCGGATCGCTATAATGATCGTATACCCAAGTCAACCCCCAGCACAGTGACATCCAAGCTATTCGACTTCGACAGGCGGTGGCCCGGCGCGAACCGGCGCATGGCGAACCAGAAGAAGAACACCATGATCATCTAAATACGATGACGGGTTAGATAACCTATGGGCCTCTGATTTGCACGGAGCCGGACAAGGGATACGCATGATGCTTGGTTTGGGGAGGGGGACCGGGGAGTGTTGGCGGAGTTCGGAGTTCGGATCTCGAATCTCACAATTCGAGGGACATATAACGTACCAACGGCACCGCGGCCACGAAATACCACTTCAGACTCGGGAAATGTTGGAACGCGTCGACGTTCATCCCGAACGCGCCGACCAGGAACGTCAGCGGGAGGAAGATGAAGGTGATCCAGCTGAGCCGCCACAGGCTGGCGTTTAGTTCAAGGGACTGTTTCGAGTCCCTTATGGTCACTGATTTATACATCTGAGAGGGGGCCCGCGAGGTCAGTCATCGGTCGCCAGTAGAGGTGCTACAGACACAGGTGCTGGGGGGAATCCATGCTGGAGAACCGCATACTAAAAAAGGCTAAAGAAACACAAGCCAGAGAGACAAAACTGATACGACACATACCAAGTCTATCATATGCTCCAACGGCTGCAGATAGTCCGTGACAATATTGTCTGCGAGGACCTCGAAGTCGTCGAGCACGGGGATCAGCCAATCAGTCCTACCAGCCGCCGCGCTGCCATTGGGCGCCTCCTCATTGTCATGTTCCCCTTCGGAGAACACGGCGAAATCATCCTGCACGTCCTCGATGACCTTGGAGTGGCGATTCACCAGTTTCAACATGTTGTGCAGCCGTTGGGACATGGCCCACACGTCGCGCGCGCGGGACGAATCCGAAGGGTGGGCGTAGATGTGGTCTTCCAAGAGCGCGTGAGGCTCGTGGATCAGCGCGATCTGGTCGCGCCACAGCTGGTACAGGCCGTCGAAGACGTGCGACAGGACGGCCTGGAGGGTTGGAATCGAGGTGGGCGGCGAGCAGGCCGTTGCAGCGGCGGTTGGCTCCGGGTTCAGTCCCAGCAGCACGTTCCCGCTGACGATCTCCCCGGCCTCGCCGGACGAGTACTCGCAGATGATCACCGTGTCGCGCTTCGCCATGGCGTGCAGCTGGCGGGAGCCGGAGTTGAAGCGGGTCACGCGCGGGCCTGGCAGCGCGGCGGAGAAGGCTCGCTGCATGTAGACGGCGATGCGTTGGCGGTAGAGCGAGGCATTGCCGCCGTGGCTCTGGTCCCGGTTATGGTGCTGGTTCTGGTTTTGCGCGCCCGGTTTCTCGGGCGCGACGACCAGGGAGCCGAAATCCAGCCCAAAGGCCGCGCAGATGACGCCTCTGGCCAGGTCGAAGGCGGGCCGCCACCGGATCGCCTTGTGCGATGCCCTTCGTAGATCACGGTCGTCTTGCATCCAGTCGCGGAAGCTCCGTTCCTCGGTTTCGGCGCTGGAGCCGGAGATGCCAAACGCGCCGCTCAAGTAGTTGATTGCTTCCTCGTTGTTGCAGACGTAGACCAGCCGGAGGAGAGAGCTCGGCTTGCCGTCCTCTTCCAGATATTTTCTTAATTTGGCGACGGTTTCGCACCGCTTCGGAGGCCCGCAGAACAGCACGCCTTGGCCATCTGCCGTTGTGTGATTAGCATGCTTCAACCAGATTCCCTCACCCCCCGGGTGTCCAAGAGTCCCTCACCAAGATCATATTCCAACACATACATGGCCTTTCTCTTGTAGACCAGGGCTGCATTCTGTGACAGGATGGCAGTAGCATAGCTGGTGGCAAGGCCGGCCGATAACTCTAAGCCTGTGAAAGCCCCAGGTCTGATCGCAGAATGCATACCCGCCCATCGTCTGAGGCGATCGAGCGGGCGATTTGCCCGACCTCGCGCGTCCGAGGCTGTGCGCGTAATGCGTAGCTGGACCTCTTCCGCATCGATATCCGTGTTTGCCCGCCGAATGATGGCTCCGCGCTGTTCGATGTCCAGTTGCTGGGCCTCAGTCGGTTCGACAAACGGATTCCTGAATTCCAAAGATTCCAGCTCCGTCGCATCTTCCACCGCGTCGGAGAAGCCCCTGACGCGCTTCCCCGGGTGGACTTCCAGCGGACATGGGAAGGTGTCAGCTTGGGTGAGTGTCGTTGACTGTGGGTTGGAGAAAACGTCCTTGAGGAACGACTTGGAGACCTCGTCTTCCTTCGCGAGCGGCGGCCGAAGCGACCGGCCTTCTTCGATGGCAAGCGAGAGTCGAGCCTGTCTCTGGTGTCTATCTGTCGAGTATTTTCTTTGTTTCGCTGATCGCACTGATAGCATGGACTCCCTCCGCGACGCCATGGAAGACCTCAGCCCGTGTGCTTGGACGTTGACAAAGACATTGTCGCGCCACCGGAAGCCTTTGGCTTCTTGGTCATGAGGCTGGCTGGAGGCGGGCCAGAACACGAGTCGAAATCGACCCTTGTCGCCCAGGCCGCCGAGCAGCTGCTGATTCGATACAAGAACGCCACCATCATGCAGGCAGCATGTACAACGATCGTCTGGGCGTTTGGAGATGGGAAACGGGACGAGTAGGTAGAGAGGGGAGGAAAGAGAAAATTCAGCCAAGGTTGAAGTTGTGTACAGTAGTAGTAATAGGACGCGTACCAGTGCTTCCGAGGGTTTAGGCGACTGGCCAGGACAATCTCTTATAATACATGAAACCTATCCCCACGTGACAGGATTCCTCCCAGGGTATCTATGTGTCCAAGAAGCGTTTTCCAGCCCGAGACGAAGTCTCCCGCAGCCTGTACGCAGCAGCTCGAGCACTCTTTCCGCCACAGCGTCAAGCCCAAGGCGAGGCGGCAACAGTGATCTGAGGAAAGCAACAGATCAACCTCTCCCATACGCCTTCCTCGGGAATTCATCCCAGATATGCTTCATCTCCCTAACATCCAAGCCCTCTTCATTGACGAGATTCCCCACAAACTCCACATCTTCACCGTACATCAGCCCGTTAAAGTGTCCTCTTATCCACCCTCCGCCGTCAAACTCCATTGCTCCATCGCAGCCGCGCCCAAACTTCATGAAGCCGTCATCCTGGTCTTCCGACCTCCATCCGAACGAGACCGCCCGGCCGCTAACTATGCAGGAGATGTCGTCCACGCAGATCACCCCCTCCTTGGATCCGATGTGGAAACTGCCCCAGAGGTGGCGCGAGCGCTCGTCGACCTGCAGCATGAGACTGAAAGGCTGGACTGGATGGCGCGGGAAGAAGTAGGTCCCGGAGATGGCGAAGTCTTCAGGTGTGGAGGACGATTCTCGCTGCTGATCGAAGTCGATGGAATCGTAAGATGGCGGCGCATCGCCCATGTCGACATCATGCTGGAACGAATACGGGGTGTGGTCATAGGACTGCTGTGAAGGGCTTGATGTGGGACGGTCGCGGTCCGTGCGATGAAAATGGTCGTTGTCCTTGCCTCGTCGCGCCGTCTGTCTGGCTCGTGGCTTGGGGGCCGCCGCCGTGCCTGTGGTTTTCTCGGGAGAAGAGCTTGGAATCGGACGATCCGTTACACTGTAGGCTGAATGATTACCTCGTCTTGCAGTCTGCTTGGACGCCTCAGTCCGCGGACGAGAAGCGGGAAGGGCGCTGGCTGCTGGTTTCCCACTGGAGCTCTTCCCCGCCGCCGCCGCCTTCTTTACAGGTACAGACTTTACCGCGGCCGTCGCAGGTTTAGGTTTCGAATCACTCGTCTTCGCGCCCTTCGACTTCGTTGTCCCTCCCTTCGGCGCCGTCGGTTTCGCCGTCTTCGTCTTCGCCGCCGCTCCCAGAGCCTCGCGATCAATTGTGATCTTCATCCCATCCATCTCAAGCTCCACTGTCGTCTTGCTCGTGCTCGTGCTCGTGATTTTCTTCGTTTTGCTCCCGACCACCTTCGTCCGGCTCTTGCTCGACGCCGCCGCAGCCTCCGCCACCGCTGCAGCAGCAGCAGCACCACCACCACCACCACTCTTCGCTCTCCTCAGCGCACTGGCGTACTGTTTCTTCATCTGTCCCTCCATGGCGACAATCTCCTTCGGCAGCGCCAGCGCTTTCGACGCAATCGCATTTGTCAGCCGCACTTTGGCCGTGTTCTTGTCCTTGGAGCGCGGCAGGCCATAGTGGATCAGCTGCGCTTCATACCAGTGCGCGACTTGGTCCTTGGGCGCGGACCCGCTCTTGGGGAGGAGGAGGTCTTTGAGGTCCTGGGCGGAGGCGCGTGGGTGGCGCTTGTTGGGGCCGAGGTCGACGAAGAGGGTGTCTCTGTAGATAAAGTCTCCGTTTCGAACTTCGGTAGCGGCCATGTTGAGGTTACGGTGATTTCATGTGCGCGCTGTGTGGGTGAGGAAGGACTGTCTACTCTGTGCGAGTTGATTCGTTGAAGTCTGATAGCTTCTCGCTAACACGCCATGGTGCCTGAGCAAGCAGTGGTGGGGGAACCGGGGTCAGCTAACTTTGTCGGGATGGATGATACGAGTTATTCCGAAGCTGTATTGCGGGACAAGGCTTTCACATACGAGGTACTCGGTACATTCAATCAACCGTCACGATCATATGGCTCAGGACACCTTCCAGCCCTCGGCCGCGCGCTTGACGCCCTCAGTAGCCGCACACTCAATTGCAAATCCGATACACCGAGCAATCCATCCCGGGCCCCAATAACTCAACTCCATACAATGAGGCGCCTCCAGCACAACCCCTCTCTCGACCCTCGGACAGCTCGTAAACGCCTGCGCAAAGTCCTCGACATTCTCCTTCGTCGTCTTCCAAAGTGCATCGTGCTCCGCCATCCCATACATAACCGGCCATTTCACGTCTTTCGCGTAGTCTAACCAGTAGTCCAGCCAGGTGAATGTTCCGTCCTCGATTTCACCACGGGACATCGAGTGGTCGAGCCGTGCTGTCAAGGCGAGGACACCTGAAGAAACACGTAGAGCAAGCTCTTCGGGGGTAGCCCCGAACATGGGTGCGTCTTTGTGTTCAAGAGGCCAGTTTATCCGACCTTTGACGGTCATGGTATCCATCATGTGTTTTGCGGCCTCACGCGGCCGGGCATGCACTGTGCCCCAGCCAGACATGACGAGTCCGCCACAAGGGTAGGAATGTTGCTGCTCTCGGGCATGTAGCGCTGCTGCGACTATCGAGCCGGGAGAGCCGAGTGAGTGGGCGAGGATGATGATGGCGGTTGCTTCTGACGTCGCGCCGTATTCTTGCCATATTGCGGGCAGGATATACTGGTGGAGGTATTTTCCCTCTTCCTGGAGGAACGTTGATCCTGCTGGGACGGGAGGGAGAGCGGTGCTGTCCTTGTAGCCGGGGCGATCGACGGATATGAATGGTACGCCAAGGGACGCTGCAATAGTCAATGCCGAGTTTGCAGTGTCGTTGGCGAAGTAACTCGAAAAGTAGGTTCCGCCGTGCAGACCGACTATCAAGGGCCGATAATAAGGGGTCGTTGATGTTCGGGGTGGAATCGACAGGATCCCGGACACCTGGGCTCCATTCGACAAAGATAGAGTAAATGACTTCATGTTGCTTGCTCTGAAAGTGATAGTCTCAGGTGCTCACGACTAGCATCTGTACCATGCTCGTCGCGGCGATACCAAGACGAAGTTTGACAATTACGGATTCTGTGTTTCTCGCTTCAGAGAACTCCGTGCTTCCCCCGGTGCGCAATGGCCATGTGGGATGGATCTGTAGAATCGCCATCCACAATCTTCGTGCGGGGTATCGGATAGGAACTCGGCACGTGGGTATGTCGGATGTCCCTCGCGTGCATGGCATCGAGCGTTCTATCTCGAAAGGTTAAGCCCCAGAAGGACCTGAATGGATTGCAGAAAGAGGAGCTTGGTGCGTTGCCGAGTCCCGCGGCAAGAACCCTTCTGGACCGGGTTGTAAGCTGCTCCGTGCCCTATTCCAGACATTCTTCGAGAAGTGCTGCACTCACACTTAAGCACTTGCTCCGTCTCGGCAGGTCTGCATGCCATCTGGAAAGACATCAGTCAGTGGTCGCTCCGGACAAGGAGCGGTATGGCCCCAAGCGTCCAAAGGGGTTCGTCCCAAACACAGACATCTTGAACCTGTACCCGTGTTAATCAAATGCAGCCCACGCTCAACTCGTAATCTTGCCCGCTCTAGGGTTGAGAGATAGCCTGTCGCGATTGCCTCAACGAGCAAGCTGTAATTAGAACGGCAGGCATTGTCGGGATGTCGAGTGAATTCAGTTGCTGCTCAAGCTGCAAACACTAGAATATGACGTGGGACATGCCAGCCGACAGCGGAAAGATTGAAGCTGGACCAGAGGTTCAAGACTTTTCGATTCGTTTCTGCAGGGTAAGCCCGCTGACGCCGCATATACTTCGCTTCAAAACCTCTCCAGAGCTTGATTGTCCTCTCTGTTCCTTGAACAATCCCTAATGCGGAGAATATGTGTCGAGATGTCCGCCAACCTGCCGTGTAAGACGCTCCCCGCTCGAGATGAAGAATCGAAGTTGTATAGCGATCGTGGTATCTCAATAATTGGCACCCAAGCAGTGGCAAATTTCGACTATTAGCGCTGAATATGTATTCGCAATTCGTTATGGTGCAGTTGGACTGATTACCGACATCCTTGACACATCACTTTGCCTGACCTCCTCACAGTCCACGGGGTCCCGCGTATGGTTTCTCGGGAGCAGTCTTAGTGCTGTACCACATCCTGGTAAACCTTCGAGTCCTCGTTGAGTGCCGATGTAGTGGGAAATTCACCAGGCACGTGCAAGTGACTGATAGTCGTGTGACTGTGCGACCGTTCCGCCGGCCTCAGAGTGTACTCAGTCGGAGCGGTCTTCGCGTTCCTGGGCCCGACAAAGACACCATTGGCGTCAAACAGGGAACCATTGGGCGCCTGGTAACCCGTGCTTGTAGGCACAGTCGACAAGGTTCCAGTGTCTGTACTGGAGGAGATGGTATTGGCAACAGCAGAGCTCGGTGCTGTGGTCGATTCACTCATTGCCCGCGGTTCAGTAGGTGCGTCAATTGGGGCAGCGGTTGCGGCAAGAATTGGGGCGGAGGACTCGCCATATTGCGGAATTGCTGTCTCCCGGTCCAGCCTTTGAGCGGCCGTCGGTGTACGGTCGCGGTCCCTCTGTTCTTGTTCCTGTTCCTGTTCCTGCTGCTCCTTGTGCCGATTTATCGTGCTTGCTGCCAGCGCGACACCAGCCGCAGCTCCTCCCCCAGCAGCGATTGGCGCCATCCATTCACCGTACTCACTGGCTCCGTCGTGAGGACCTGGATTCTGGTGGGCGGGAAATATGTTGGGATGATGACCTTGAGTGTACTGGTTGGCCGTGTTCAGCTGAGGAGCCGGTCGCACAGGTTGATGCCCTTCCGGTTGCAGATCCGTGTGTTTCTCCAGAGTATTCGCGAAAGGCACTCCACTTCCTGGAAGACCCCCGGCGGCTGCTATTACATCACGGTCTGGGTCAGAACTTTCTCCACTAGAAGGGGAAAGCGGAGCTTGTAAGCCGCGCTGAACGTTGAGGTCTGATGGAAATCGCCCACCTGGTGCTGGTCGTTGTTGTGGAGGACGCCATCCGGCTTCGGATCTGTTGTCCTCGTCGTCATGCGAAGCCACTGCGACACCCAGTCCACCAAGTCCGGCAACAGCGGCTGGATCAGGCGGACCAAGTGAATTTCTGCGCACAGACTGTTCACCGGAGAAAGCAACACGATCGGCCTCGTCATCTTCTAGGCCGCCTTCTGAGCTGATGATGCTGGCGGGTTTGAGGCTGTTGCCAGATAGTGACCGGGCGTGGGTTCGTCGCACAAACTCGTTGCGTTCCTCCCCTCGCTTTTCGGTAAGCTCTTTGATATCATTGTACCAGGCAAGCATCGTATCGTGAGACTCGGCTCTGAATACCCAAGCGTGGCCGCGGTGCATCGAGCCAGTTTGTCGGCCCTTGAGCATGAATTTGTGTGAAGAAGAGTCAAGCTCTGAATGGGAGCCCAGCTTCTGTTCAGGCAGATACAACGACATGATGGGTGACTGGAATGCAATCCGGTCTGCTGACTTGAATTCGTGCAGATGGGTTGGTGAAAGAACATACCTGTCGAACAAGTCAGTGTCCAGCTCCAACGGCCGCAGATAGGCTGGACTCACCACCCAGGGGTGTAGTTCTTTAGGTATTTGCTCTTGCGCTCCAGCATACCGCTTCTCACTTCGATGGCTGCAGGGTGATCCTTTCCCGGATACACAATATGAGACACTTGTCGGATTGGGATTCTGGGGTCCACCATCTGACTGTTATTCGTGGTAAACTCATCCCATTCATGATCTTTCGCCATTGCCAGCGGGCCTTCCTTCAACTTTTCAGCCGTGTCATTGTTTTCGTCGGCCTCACGACGCAGGATGCCGGCCAACACGTTGTACGCCTTTTGGATTTCCCCGACCACAATGGATTCCAGTTCACGACCGGAGGCTTCCAGGTTGAGGTACGCCTGTGTGAGTTAGCATTGACGGTCCCGAGAATGTTAACACGAGCAACCATACCCTGTGCAAATAGTTCTCTTCATCAATCTGCTTCTCAAGTTGCTTATCAAGCGATAGCTTGACGAGGAAAGGATCGCCCTTTCCGCTTGTTGCTGCTGCATCGTGATCGACCAAGCCAAGTGCTTCTTGTAGAGATTGGACTGCCCGTTTGGTGGCCTCCTTTTCCTTGTCGACTGAATTCTTAAAATCACCAGACAAGCTCTTGATCTCCTTGATCTTCTGTTGCAGATCGCTACGCAGACCGGTCAACTGTATGATGACTTCGTTCTCAAGGTCCCGAGCTTTGTTGGCTTCGTTTAGACCTTGTTTATGGAAATCTCGCAGAATGTAGGCGGCATCTCCAATACCGCCCTGTGACAAGAAGTTTGGCGGTATGGTGGTATTGTTGATGATGTTAGAGGTTGACATGAGCGCCTTTGCCCGCGTCTCGTAAGTTCTGTGTAGTTCGCGGAAATAGTTAATCAGGTCCTTGAGGACTTTGCGCCAGGCTGTATGGAAGTCAGCGAGGATGTTGACGCCGGACGGGGCTTAATAGTCTTACCTTGGAAGCGGGTTGCGAGGAGCTCTGTTGGGTTTCCGGTAGTTGGCACAGGACAGTAGAAGACACTGTTGGTCTCCGGCGTCTCCTCGTACTTCTCCTTTTCCCCTAACTGCAAGCTCCGCACTGAGCCAGCGTAGCTGCTTCTCTTGCTGGCGGTCCTTTTGATGCTTGCGCTCTTGTGTAGCGAAGCTTTCTTCTTCAGCGTGCCTCCTCTTGAAGGCAACAGGGTCTGCGACCCTGACATGTGAGAATTCGTTCGCGGGAGCTCTGGAGACTCGTGGTCTTGATTGATAACTTCATCGTGGAGATCGACGGCGTGCGCTACGGCGGCATGGTCTTGCAAGGCCGCTTGAGAATGGTTGAGTTGTGACCCGGTATCGAGGGGTTGGGTGTGTTGGGTGCCGACGTAAGATACAGGTCGAGAAGATATTCTGGCACTTGTCGGCCGCGTGGAATGTATCGAAGGGTCGGGACGAGCGCTTTGGATGGGAGAGACGGGGGTGATAGGTCTCGAAGCCATGGTGAGGATGTGGAAACGAGAAGGCGAGCTGGGTTCCCGAGCTCTCTGCAGACAGGTACTGGTTGGTGATAGAAGTGAATCTCGTTCAGGGAGAGCTATGTCGTGAACAGCGTCATGGTAACGACTGGAGTCGGCTTCTGGCGCACCTCAGTATGCGAGGGGTGGGAGACTTGCAGGCTAGAGGGTTTGAAATCTTGCTTGGACAGAGCTGAAATGGAGAGGCTCAAGAGCTTGGACTCGCCAGGGAAATGAGTTGCGAGGGGCAGAGGTGGAAGTGGATGACGTCGATCTCAAGGCACAAGAAGAAACATAAAAGTGATGATGATCGAGGGCGAGTGGGAGTATCGGCGTCGAGCTGTCAGGTCCAAGGCCCGAACGGTGACGCTTCGAGCTTGGAGGTTTGGGTGGAGGCGGGAGAGGCTGGTGGGCTTGGACCTCGAGTTGCTCAGTGCCACCGGGCAAAGCGGGAAGAGATGTCGAATCGCAGCAGCTTTACGTCGACTGGGTTGTGGGGAGCCTGAACCGGGAAAGCTGAAAGTTGGGTTTGGCGCCTGCGGTTGGCGAACCGGGGCAATGAACCGAGCTTGACCGACTCGCGATTGGCGGCGAACGGGCTCCAGGCTTGAGATTGAGTGCTGAGCAAAAAGAGGTGGGGTGATGATTGAATTACCTGTGATGCACATCATTATTGTCAGACACTGCGTGCTGGTTCATTATGCTTTGTTCCTCCGCGGCGACAGCGCAGATCGAGTTCGTTTGCTGCTCGAGCTCTGGGAGACCGTGCCATTGCGTTTTGTAAGCCGAGGATGAGCTTCCATGTAATCGCCAGGATATGGCCGCATCAGGGAAGCTGTCACTGCCCCGTGGTTGCATGGCTAGCCACAGGAACTATTTGATAGAGCCACACAGCATGCAGGCGTAATGGAGGCTGCATCTTTTAGGCGCGGGTTCTGCACTTTAACCGCATCGAGGAAGGAGCTATCTAAGCAGCCGTCAATTCTGGGCGTGCCTACAACCACGTTTGCATATGCAGGATGTCGCGGTATGTGACAGCGCGGAGAAATGCCATGAGAGCCGACGAGTCATGTAGCTATGACAAGAAGAATCTACTTCTCTAACAAGTGCCAACTTCCATTCTGTGGTAGCAAGTTGTTTGCCTGCGATTTGGAATGATGGCGGAATCAGAATACTCGTAGCTGTGTGGCCCAGGTTGTCGTCCAAAAAGGTAGAAAGCTCATCAGATCTCTACATCAGTCATCAATCATCATGCACCGGGCAGCCCAATCGTGCCAGGAGGGTTTCCCGGTCGTCGACACTACAGGACTGTAGTGACTTCGTAGAGCTGCATTAGCCACTAACGAAGCTGTACTCGGTCGCGAGCCTTTAATTTTGCCAGTGGCTGAATGGTTTCCCATTACCTTTGCACATGCTTGAACCCGTAAGATGTGCTTCCGTTTTGTCCTGTTCAAATTTCGTGCCATGCGCAGACAACTCACGATGTGTCGTGCAAGTTGTTCCAAACCGAATCCTCGGAAATGCTTACCTCACGGCAAGCCATTTGCCTGAGCGATAAGAATTGATCCTGTCAGTTGATCACTCGGCAGCAGGGAATGCTCCCATGATCAATAAATAATCACAAGAGACTCAGATGCGGATTACGTCGTGATACATAGCTGCAAGGCCTCATCCGATTTTCGCGCGAATACTTACAGTTCCTGCCTTGGCTAGACTTGCTGACTGACACACCTGCATTGTTGCGCTCATCATTGTCCCGATTTGTGTTTCCTCATTCCACGTCTGCTGTCGCCCACTTGCTGGCCTTTGCAGAGCTCGAGTTCATGGAAGATCACTGAGACGCCTTCCCTGCTTGTGAATGGTCTATTGACTTTGAACAGACTACCTGAGGGGCGGATGAAAATCTCCGCGATGATGTGCAGAGGAGCCAAGTCCGTCCAAAACCCAAACCCAGGAGGCTGACTGCCATATGGGCATTGCCTTGTTTGACTATTTACACAGAGAAAATTTGCCGGTTCGCCGATCCCACGACATCCTGCTCATTTGGAAGTGTGTACGCCTGTCCATCGCGTTGCTGTTGTTCGTTGAGATCAATCGGTTGGAGACAGCCTCAACTTCGATAACATCCATGTGAGTCCAGGTTACATGAGCCGACACGGATGCAAGCCTTTTATGCTCCAGGTGCAGACTTGTTTTCGTAATATGGCGGCTGGATATCATAGCCGTATCTGTCCTTGATTCTCTGCTTCCGTCTTTCGTCATACCCAGGTCCGTAGATGCCTGAGTCGTGTCAATCTACCGCCCAAAGGAACACTCTGGCGAATAAACTTACCTCTGCCTTCTCCTAGTTCGTTTATCGTTTCATTGAGAGGCCTTCTGAATCTTGCCTTGGCCTCATCTTTATATGCCATCCTGTCGGCGAAAGGCCTGTCTCCAGCTGACTCGAACATGGTGCGACCTGTGTAGCTGATTACACCCATGACGCTGCCCAGGGCCAGAGCGCTACCTAACGTCGATACCATCGATCGCCCTGCATGTGGTCAGCAATGGCGTCTCATGCGTCTCATGCGTCTCAATGTGTTGCCATACTCCAAAGACCATTCAGAGATCCAGCCAGGGCACCTCCAATTGTGTGGTTGACGAAGTCGTTCTTCTCACGCAGATTGGCCGAGGCAATGCTGGTGAACTGGAAAACACCTCCCATTGCCGCTAGAAGGGGTCAGAATATGTCTCGCTTCGACCGCTAGGATGTGCCAGCCATACTGAGTAGACCGATAGTCCTCCCAAAACGTGTGAACACTCCAAAAGCACCAATCTGTTCCTTTGCCACTGTGTTCTGCACCGAGGCAATGAAGAGACCAGCGGCACCTGTCATCATAGCCGACCGGGCGGAGCGACCGAGGGCATCTTGGGGCTGGTAGACTGGGCCATCGTCGACGTCAAGGTTAGGCTTCGGGTCGACCAAGTCCCCCATGGCTGCGGTCTTGACTGCGGAAGCTCAAAATGAGAAGCTCAAAACATCAGCAGCTGTAGGGAGAGAACGCGACTCGAAGGAGGATCGTGGAAGAGGACAGAAAGTGGAAAGGCTGGTAATTGACCCTTGGAATCTTGTTCACTGTCGTACGGAGTGTCTGCAATTGAAGCTTTGATGTTGGAGATGCGCAGGCGCGGCTTGGCATAAAATGACGCCTGCTGAAGGTTACGCGCCCCCGGATATGGAATCTCCAGCTTCGTCAGTTGCAGATCCAATACTATTTGCCATTCCTAGGCTGCTACCAATATACGCCGCAACAGCCAGTCTCCCGTAATGGCAGACCCATTGTACACTTCCAACTTCCGGTAGCTTCTCTGCATCTATGTTTCAGAGTGTCCGCCGCTTCTGTCATTCGTCCAGAGGCATCTGCGTCGCCAGCAGTCTTGGGCAGCCTTCCCTTCAGTCTCCGCGTCGTTTGCCCAAGACCGACTTGACCTTTCACCTTCCCATCATAGTAGATGTGCTTTCGAGATAGCCTCTGCTCGCATGACGCTACTTCAGAGGCCTCCCTCCACTTTGTTTCGCCGCTTCGATCCGCCAGCCCCTCCGCCTCTCGTGCTCGTCTAGTTGGCCGGTAATCCATCGCCAATCGATCTTTGATGGCCGGGGTACAGGGGAATATCCGGTCATTCATTGCGCCGATAAGAGGTTCCGGTGCGTAGAGAGAGAGACAGAGCAAAGCGAGAGGAACATCCATAATAACGGTATATGGCAGGGCGCACCGCTCCGGCACTCCTCGAGGACGTAACACTCTATGCGCCATGGCGAGACTCCCGAGACATTCCAAATCTGCTGGCCGACTCTCCGCTCAATTTCATCAATCTACAGTACCTCGCAGAAGCCCTACCTCTTCAGAGCTGCAGACACAAGTTCGGACTGAAGCCAAACCAGTCTCAATCACCTACGTCAGACGAGAGACCTGGGCCTCAGACGATATGGACTGTGGCGGCTGTCTGTCAAGGATGCCGCGTGCACCTCCATGTCAAGGTTGACTACACTATCAGATTCGAAGAGGCGCCCTGTCCAAGTCCTCACCACCCGTTACATCACCTGGTGAGGTCCGAGTTTCAAGAGCCTCTGGAAAGAAATGCATGGAGGCGCCTGAACCCGAACTCCCAAGACGAGATATACACGTACAAGTGCTCCTCCCATACTTGCTCCGCGACAGTCACCCTGCGTTTCAGTCCGCCTGTGCTGCGTCAAAGCGACATTCACACCCTGATCGATCCTGGGTTGCTCCGCCAAAGAACAGAAGATGCCTTTAGGGAACGAGGCGGGAATACCGAAGGAATGCGGCATCCGGGCCCTATGGATGTACTGCTTGACCTCCGAGCCTACCTGAAGAACTCATGGAAAGCAAGAAATGAACCGAAGTACAAGTCGATAAATTTGTCCAATAAGCGGTTTATCGTTCGGTTCGGTCTAGAAGGAAGCGCTTGCAGGGATGTGCTGGAGCATCTCGGGTTCCAACTGGTGGTAGGTTCAGGTATCGCTCTGTGCACTTGTGTCGAAACTGACCTTGTTTTTCCGTAGCCGGGTGATTGCTGGATGGTCCCAGAACCAGACTTTGACGACCACCAGCCCTATGAAAGTCCCGTCAATCTGTGGTTAGACAATGCCGAGCAGGAGTTGCTAACCCTCATCATCTCGCGACCTTACGAGGAACGTCAGCAACTCCAAGATGTGTCACCACCGGTGCCTGCTGAGAGGGAACTCTCACGGGCCCTGGGGTGTCAAGACTGTGCGTTGTCTCCCTGCAGTTGCATACGATATGCTAATCTATGCTGTAGATGACACACAGCCGTCAAGCAGGACTGCACATATCTCTCCAGAAATGCGGACGGCCCCGTTCATCGCCCTAGGTGCTCCGATGGATCTGTCGGATTCGCTTGTCGTCAAAGCGTATCAGTGGCAAATACAGACTGATCCGCAAAATGCACCTCTATATCTCACTAACCTCAGACACGTCGCAAGCTTGCGCCAAAGCCCTGATCTGGAAACTGAAGTGGTCATAGAGACCTCGCAGGGCCGATTTGACACAGAGATGTTGAACGACGCTTATAAGGCCTTCCATCTCCTTGGACAAGAGGGTTCGGTCAGCGATGAGGACATCATCGGCAGGTTCACCGCCCAGCTGCAAGATTCTCCAAGCCATGAACACCAGCTGCGAGACTACTTGCGGATCATTGGTGTCCATCGTAACAGTAAACGCATCACAGACACCGCTATGAACGGTGAGTAGATCAGATCGGTCGCGGCTACCTTAACTGACCACTTCGCAGTCATTGATAGCTACGAGTCGGCGCTTGCCTTCTTGGACGCTGATGCCTCGAATGATGATGAGAGCATTCAAGCGCTGTTTGCTGTCAAGGTTTGTCACTTCACCGGCGGCGCTAGGCAGCCAAACTAACAGTTTTCAGACCTCTGAGAACAAGACCCTGGAAGACCAGGCGATTAAAGCTGTTCGCTTGATCGCAAAGCACCGCCAAAGTCGATTTTTGTCCCAGTGGATTGACTCCGGATTCTCAACTGACTCCAACAACCTCATGGAGGCTGCTGAAGGATATCAGGTTCTCCAGATCGAAAATCGTGCGATCGAGGATGAGATGGTACTGCTTCAGTACAGCATGGCCGTTGAGGATAATCCTGGCAGCGTCGATCACTTCAACCGGGCCCTTACCGCCATCGCCCGTGAACGCAAGAGCTCGATCTTGTTGGATCAATTGCACAGCGCAGCGCCCAAAGCGCCTCAAGGCACCGCAGAAGAACCAGTGGGACTCGAGAATATCGGAAACACCTGTTATCTCAACAGTCTTTTGCAGTTTCTGTTCACGGTGAATGAGCTGCGACGGCTGGTCCTCGATTTTGACGAGTATAAGATGAGTCTGGATGAGAAAAGCATGGAAACAAAGCGTGTTGGGCAGCGGAAAGTCAGTGTCAAAGAAGTGCAAAGTGCGCAGAAGTTTGTCGATAGACTCGCATCGCTGTTTCGCGGCATGATCCAGACGCCGCAGTCTTCAATCAAGCCAGAGCAAGAACTTGCGCGACTGACGCTGGAGACCGAAAGCGTCAAGGAAAAGATGCGTCGCAGATCGACCCTCAAGTCCAACGAGCGGCCCAGCTTAGGCTCCATTGACAATATGCCTCTACTGGGCCCGTTACCGAAGGACGATTCTGCGCCTAATGGCGTGACAGAATCCGCGGTTGTCCAATCTCCTGCTGCCGCTGATGCTGTCCCTGATCCTCTTTCCACTTTCGATGCCTCAACACTTGATGCCGTGAGCGGGGCAGATGAAGTTGACGACGCAACGATGAACGACAACTCCAGCGAAATAACTCTGGTCTCGAAGCCCGACAGCGAACAGAATGCTGCTGAAGGGACAGACGAGCAGGAGCAACCAACCATGGTGGATAAAGAAAATGTGTCGCCGACCAAGCCTCCCGCAACGGTGGCCGTATCTCCTTGGACAGGCCAGCCTCTAGAGCCGACCCCAGCTTCAAAGCTCAATACCCAAGCACCAGTGTCGTCGGAGCAGACAGCCGACAAGGCGACTAACATAGACCCTCAACTTATGAGGTTCGCTCCACCTCCGGGAAAGCCACCGCCAGTGCCTCCCAGGAAGCCCATTCAAAATCCAACCACAACATTGGAAGAGTACGCGCGACAGCAGGATGTCACTGAGGTCATGAACCACTGTATCATCCAGTTGTCGTATGCAATGCGACCAACAGGCTTTGACAAGTCGGGCGAGCAACGTGACGAGATCCACGATCTGTTCTTCGGTCAGCAAATTGTCCACAGTGTACCTCAGAAGGAACCACCGGTAACAGTGCCATTTCTTAACATCATTACCCGTGTGTTCCAACGACCGAGCGATGTCTACGCTGCAATCGATAATGAATTCGACCTTCAAGACGCGCAAAGTGGTGCCAAGGCATATACTTCTATCGCCGGCCTACCGCCAGTGCTAAGCATAGCTCTGGATCGAGTGTCGTGGAACAATGAGATAAAACGCCAAGAGAAACTCAATTACCATGTCGACGTACCGGAGACCATCTACATGGATCGATACCTGGAAAGTCCACCGGAGTCCGAGTTGATGCAAAGACGGCAGCAGACATGGGAGATCAAGGCAGAGTTGACGTCGCTTATTGCTCGAAGAGATGAATTGGAAGAGAAATATGTAGGCTTGAAGCTTCACTCCCATTGCTCCAAGGTTGGCCACTGACATTTGTGCAGGCAAAATCGGCCGACATCCCAAGCCTTCTCGAAGATGCAAAGCTCGCCCTGGAGCACCTCTCCGAGATACCCAGCGACCAGATATCCGAAGGCCTGGACATTAATCCGAATGCCATCGCCACCTTAGGAACCCTTGCAGACAACGCCCGCTGTGAGCTTGAAGGTAAGGCTTGCCGCTCTCAAGCACCGTTGACTCTGCTGATCTTGCACAGCAATTCGAGGTCGGATTATCCAACTCACACAACAAATCAAAGAATCTTTCGCCGACATGCGCAAACACCCTTACCGTCTGCACGCGGCATTCTTCCACCGCGGCAGCGCCGGCGGCGGCCACTATTGGGTGTACATCTACGACCACAAGAAGGAGATCTGGCGGAAGTACAATGACGACCGCGTCTCCATCGTAACGAACAGAAACGAGATCTTCGGGAACCCGTACGCGCAAGGCCAGCAATCGGCCAATAACCCCCCGCCAAACCCGTACCTGTTGATCTACCTCGACGCGGAGAAGATCGATACCTTGGCCGAGACAGTCAAAAGAGAAATTGTGTTTCCACCGCCTGAACAACCGCCTCCTGTGCCCTCGCGGAACCCGCCACAAAATCAAATGTCGGCGATGCCGCCGACTCGAGATACCGGTAGCGGTCAAGGAGACGTGGAAATGCTGGAATACGTCAACGGTGGTGAGCAGGCCCTTTCCGACAGTATCATTGTCCACCCGCCGGAGCCGAGTATCAAGAAAGAAGGCGACTGGGATGACAGCGAACTGATTGCGGATAGGGCGATTGAGTGGTAATGACAACGACCAGGAGGATGCGTGGTGGAATTTGCAGCCCTTGCTTTGATGCTGGCCTCGGCCGCTGAACTGAGCAGCGAGCGAGGCTGACTGCGCGTTTGGAGTCCAGACAAATGATGCGAGAGCGCTGAGGCATTTAAAGCATTATGTTCGTGTACAATCAGGAACGGATTGGCTGGAAAGAAAAGGAAAGCATTGCATCGCGCAGACCATAGCTAGAGCATGGCGTCAATACAGACGAACATTGGTCTTCAACATCCCGTCATCTATGTCGTGGGCTCGACGGGTCACGCCTGCGCTGCGAATTTTCATTATTACAGAGCCTGAAAGGGACTTGACGGTCCCGTTCAACCATCGGCAGATAGATCCTCCTCCCTTGCCCGCAATGGCATGTCCTGGCCTTTCCAAGGCCCTTTATGCATTCTCTCCCACCACTCGATGCCGTGTCTGCACCCATTACTCGACTGAACATTTGGGATTTGGGCATCGCTATATTCATCTTCTGGAGGGGCGACCCCGTTCTCGATTACAAGGTAATGCCCAAAGAGGACGGACGCCGCTACTAGAGTGACGTGATGGGTTCCCAAGACAAATGGTTGGGATCCATCAGCTCCTGTAGCCGTAAGGTGAATCTTATCTCGACGGAGGCGCGCTGTGTCCATTGTAGCGCCCATGCTCGAATGGCATGCTTACCGGTTGCGCACGGCTGCTCGCTGGAGCGGATGGTCCGCTTGTCTACTGTTGTCTCGACGAGAGCTGGCGATGGACTAGTTGAGCCGCTGACCGACAATCCCCAAAAAGACATAGATCTGAAATATAATGAGGAGGCGTTCGATATGGTGGGATCATATTCATCGAGGGCCCTGATCTAGCTAGGTGGTAGAGGAGTCATATCGTTAGTATGAGCCGGCAGGGAATCTACCAAGCGCCGCATTTCTTCAAGCGACATGAGGAGGCCATAAATTGAACATCAAGAACCGTGATGCTCATGGACAACAGCGTCGTCAGGCCCCGCGGCCGGCTTTGCCTTTTGTCAACATATGTCAGTACGAAGGTCATGCACCTCCTGCCGAATGGGGGTTTGCCAGCGCTACTGCGTTGGAGGAACGCATCGTGGTTTTACCTCGAGTCACCTGTGCCGCATCGAGGTGGGAGTCTAGGCAAAGAAGAGGAATCGGCGCATTGTACCTGGAAAGGGTGTTGGCATCGAGGCCAATGGGTAGGTGAGCTAGTTCGTGCGACGGTACCCTTCGGATATGATTTTAAGTTCATAAGATACATGCCGTCGCTTTTGTCGCTGGCGTCGTGGTATTGATATCTAGGAGCCCTACCACCGGTATCACGGTTATAGTGATCGTTAGCAACCGATACCACCTCAGCCTGATCATAACATCAGCGCCATCACTCCCCTGAACCTAGCCAGCGCCCACGCTTTGAGCACCAGTAGTCTTTTGGAAATATTCCCACCCTTGACGCCGTGCCATGACCTATGAAAGCATGCCTCGTAGTTTTAGACAAGGTATGCCTCGCCCAGTCTTGCGGCAGGTCGCAATTGCGGACCAAGAGTCCTTCCGCTCTTCTTACCACTCTTAACCCATTCCCAGATGACCCGTTTCTGTTCCACGTCATTGCTCAGGGGTCTGGAATTTCTCGCAGGGTTTGCAGGGTCGATGATGCATGGGCCGTTGCTGTACGTAAATCAGACATGAGGTCACCGCAGGGAAATGAGAAACCTACTCTCGATAAACCAATTGAACCTGAGCCTTGCCTTCTTTTTGTCTCGAGCTATTCACCTGGTTGATGAATTGACTTAGCACGGCACGGTTTGGGATATGCGCAATATTGATATCGGGTTCGGCGGGCTTGGCGGCAGGACCAGTCTTCTTTGCTTGCACGAGACCTTTCGGCTCAGAAGGCTTATTCGTACTCAATGTGAAGTTGGGTGGGATGGGTACGTCACGAATCTTGACCGTTGGCCTAATAAACTGCTCCTCTTCGTCGGTGCTGTCTGATTCTTGAGCCGAATTTGGCACACGGGCGTTATGAAGGCCTGCACGGCCTCTAATCGTGAGGCCTTCCGGTCTGAGACCGCGGTTGGCAGCCATTTCTTCCATACGTTGCGTCTCCGCTCCAACGCTAAGATTGACAATCGAGTCTTCCGGGAAAGCTTTGAGTGACCATCTTGCGGTTGCCGCCTGGTTGGCAAGTTCGCAGTCTCCCACCAGGTGAGACTTGCTTGTGCAGATGCTACACGATATCCAGAGTCTCAGAGATTCCCGGACAGGGTTTCTGTTCGGCGGAAAGAATCGCCGAGGGCACCTCTGTTCGACGTGGCTCAGACCTCCGCAAATATCGCAAGGAACTGCGGCGTCTTTTGGGCTGTTCCGGCAAAATTCAGTGGTGTGACCTCTATCGCGACACCTTGAGCATCGCTGAAGCCGGGGACAGAGGCGGCTGGAATGGGACTCCGAACAATAGATGCACACAATCTCAGGGCAGTTTTGCTCAGCATGGCCTGGCTGAAGACAACTGAGGCAGATGGCTGGTTGATTGAGATCTATGGTGTCGGGGTCGAGATCGAAGAAAGCATATTTGAGTTGGTACTCAAGTTCTTTCGGGTTCAGATCCGCCAGTCGTGGGCCTGCATGCGGACTAGGATTCGCCACGGCAGGAAGACCGGAGGATTCGATGGAGACGATGTTGAGGAATTGTTCGGAATCGCCCTGTAGCTGGCTGTGAGCTTGATGCCCTGTGGAAGACAGTGACTGGAGTGTTTCTTGTGCCGAGGAATGAGCTTTTGCTAGACCGTCTCCTGATTGTGCATGATACTTTTCATCGACATCCATCGAGTCGGAAGCATCATCATGATCGGAATTGCCAACGTTAATGACCATCCCACCGTCCGATTCTTCCTCCTCGTCTTCATCCTCGTCTTCGTCGTCGTCTGAAATCTCGATGGCGTCATGAGCGGAAGCGCCTAGGCTTACAGCCATCTGGGGAGGGGAGGGTGATTTGCGCATGACTGACGGAGGGAGTGGCATCTTGCGAAAACCAGTAGCTAGACGGTTATTCCCATAGCCCGAACTGGAAGCCATAACGCCGCTCGTGGGTCCTGTCGACAACAGAGACACCTCTGGTGCTTGTGCATCTGCGGCGCTGGCAGGCTGCGAAGTCCCCGTGCCCGTGACCGAGCCGTGAGATGAGAGTGAAGATGATTTAGACGAAAGCGAAGGTGCGGCATGAACTTGACCTCTCCACCTCATTTGGCGGGTTGAACCTACAGCGGAGGTCCTGGACTCACTATCGTCATCAAGATCGGGCGCGAGTCCATGCATCTGGTGCCTTCTAGATCACGACGCGTGGTTAAGCAGCTGAGCGTACGGAGCATGGTAAAATAATCTGCCTCGAGCGAGATGAGTGCTCAGAAAGGAAGGTCCGGCGAGGCAGCAGCGCCGAAGCGGAAAGGTCGTGTGCAGAGTGTGGCTCGCTACGTATGCAGTGTCCTTTGACTAGGCGCTGGGCTTCCCCCATCAGCAATTCCCCCATGAAGTCTGGGATGTGAAACCACCAACATCGTGTCTCAGCGCATGCCCTTTCGGTCTTTTGACTCTCCGGATATTCAACACTCTACCTGCGCAGCTGCCAGGGCCTCTCAACTTGGATTCAATCGCTCCTCACATCTGCTTTACTCCGCCACGTCAGGATCCGGGCCATTCTCAGTCGTCCCGTGCTCAACGCGATTCGTTCCGCCTGCCACCACTTCAGGTACCGGCGAGTCCTGACGCCACCCTCAACACTCGCCCTGCTGACCACACGCAGGCCTCGTCTACTCAACACCAACTACATCTCATACCTCACGCAGATGACCTCCCAAACAGCACTCCACCGCACCATCTCCTTTGAAGCCAATGCGAGACTCGCACCGCCCGTCTCGTCCTACGATCCAAGCATGAGCACCACGAAAAGCGGCCGACGGAGGAGATCTAGCAGTATAATATACCAAGAACCTCCCGAGTCGTTAGAACAGATCAGCGATCAATCTGCTCTGCCAAACCTCAACTCGCAATGGGTCAACGCAAAAGGTACGCTAATGCATTCTCGTTGAACTGCGCCTTGCCGGAGGACTGACAGTGGTTTGCAGGAGCCTGGACGATACACCCCGTCATCATACTTGGTCTCAAGATCCTCTTCGATATAATCCCCGGTGTCACCCAGGAGATATCGTGGACCCTGACCAACATAACTTATATGGCTGGCTCATACCTTATGTTTCACTGGGTGCGAGGTGTGCCCTTCGAATTCAACGCGGGAGCATATGACAACCTCAATATGTGGGAGCAGATCGATAACGGCGACCAATATACCCCCGCGAAAAAGTTCCTGCTGTCGGTACCCATCGTCCTGTTTCTGCTGAGTACGCATTATACCCACTACGACTTTACTTACTTCACCATCAATTTTATGGCCCTCATGGCTGTCGTGATCCCGAAGCTACCACAATTCCACCGAGTACGGATTGGCCTCTTCTCGGACCCGCCCGACGAGTGATACTACAGCGATGGCTTTCTTCGACTTTGGAGCTGGGAACAACCGGGTTCGTATGGTGGCATTCGTCTCCTTCATTCTCTTCCTGAGCCGCACGTGTTCTTCTCGCTTGTCTTCTTCACCTTTACTTTCGGGAAGTCAAAATTACAACGCAGATTGTGATCTTGTGGTAACAGCAACCCTCACATCACGCAAAAGGTCATCTTGATCGAAGAGCAAACTTGGGACACAAAATGGCACATCAAGCCGTAACAAAAGGGGCGGAGAGGCAACGGATCGGGAGATTGTACTTTGGGCCCGAAGACAACTTAGATGGGATATTGCGAGACATGGCTGGGGACTACAGACCCATGCCTCCTGCGTTGACGGGATGATGTTCCTGGGATCCATCTGATGCTACCTGCTTTCCACATCAATGATATCCACCTTGCTCAGTCCGCATCCCTTCCTTTTTCTGTACATTGACACCTCAAACACTGGCAGACGTGAGCCACTTTCTTCGAATGGAGTTCACCTTCAATTCTTCGTAGGTCAAATATACCCTGCTTTACAGACAGAACATCTTATTTTTTATGCTCGTCACATCACTGTATCCCAAACTCCTTTCTCTGAGGAGTTTTCAAGCCTGTCCCTCTCTCACACAGCCGCCCAAGGCTGTGAACCGGACCTGACAGCCTTGGAGTTCCCCTTGATCTTGCTATGAAGTTCTCAGCCCACCCCACACATCCACCTTCACGTAGGAAGAACGTACATAACCCGACCTTCGTTGGCGGATGCCGTACTATGCTCGAGCGAACTGGATCTACGGCATCTACATCCAAGACAGCAAAGCGTCATCATTATGCGGCGCTATATCATGCCATATACGCCGAGTAGCTCAGCTCAAGTCACCTCAGTTCACGATCATCCGCCTCGACTAGCTTAGCCAAACAACAAGGAGGTCAAACAAAAAAGGAAAACAACAATATATCCATCTCTCTCGTATACGCCCCAAGAACTGATCGGCCCGTTCTCTCTCATTCTCCTCAGTGCCATGGCGGCTAGCTGGCGTGGATCTGAGAGCGGAGTGTGGAGCGTGGAGTGCACAGTGCTGGATTCAACAATCAGATGTCCGAAAACTGCAATCTGCAACCTAAGCTCCAGGATAAGAACAATGTCCCAGCGTTTCAATCCAGTTCAGGTTCGGTTCGCTGCTTATCTCTCGGGGGACCGCTCTACTCGGACCTCGCACGTCGCTTGCTCCCCACCTCCTACTCCCGGCCGGCAAGATATGTACATACCACCGACTGCTATAATGTTCTTGACGGAGGGAGCCAGGGAGCCAGAGAGGGAGGCCGGCCTCAAAGGGAAGGGAAAAAGAATGGGGACGGAAATCTCACGTCATATCATATCGTATAGTATCGTACCGTGGCATGCCGTGCATGTCACGCTTTATGCATGTGATGCAGCATTGAGTCGGGCCGGGAAGAGCCTGAAGCCGTGCGAATTGAAAGATTCCGGCCGCTCTTCTACTCCCAAAGGTTTATGAGGTTAAAAATCAATATATAGGTTGGAGGTCAGAGCCAGGTTAAAAGTCTACACAGCAATACTTCAAGGTCAAGCCAGCGTAACGCAGCACAACGTAGGATAATGCGACACTGTGTGTACAATGTCAGGAGTTATGATGTGACCATCAGGTGTCCAGCCTTTATCCACAAGTCCGACAATGCGTGCACATCCATCTTACAAATCTCTTCACATTTGTTCGGCCGGCCGCACGGAAGACCGCCTGGCCGTCCGAGTTCAGTCACTTTTGGGATTATTCATCGATAAGACTCCGCGAGCAGCTTTATTACAATGTTGGTTCCAGGCGGACCGAGCTCTTCAAGAAGCTCGATATTCTTTGCGTTATTCACGTCAAGTCCCCGGGGGCGGTCTGTACTGGTAGGGGTGGCGTTGGAGTTGAGGCTTCCGTACTGCAGGGTGGGCTTTGGGGCAGCTGTTGCTGAGGATCTGCGTGGTTCATCTGATGATTTCTCAACGCGTTGCGGCTTTGGCGACTTCCCACCCTCTCGTGCTTCACCCTGCGGAGGGCCCTCAACTTGACGAAGTCGCCTTTTCGCGTGTCCACCCCTCACCTCGAGCTCTTGCTCGTGTCAGCTGGTATGATGGTATGATGTGCCTTTGGCAGGCATGAATGTCGAAGAACCCAATTCGAGGACATGAACAATGCACGTGAGCTGTGGCTTAACGAGCTGACGAGGTCAATGTCAAGGCTCCTGTATCTGTTGAAATCCCTCAAGCCAGAGACTAACGGCGCGATTCTCTTTAATCAGCTGAAGCTTCGGGGTCACACGGATACTCGCCTTGGTATTCACCTTCAGGGACCATCAGTGCCTCAGTTTATCATCGGCACTTTCGAGTCATAGAAGCACACACAAGCAGGAGTTGGCTTCATAGTTGCGACGGTGCCTGGGTGCTACATTGCTTGCCAATCCGAGCCAGCGGTCACTCATTATCCAGAAATAAGGAATAGAGAACAAGGACAGAGAGAATAGGTGTTCGAAGAGTGGATAAGGTTGAGCCAAGGCACTTTGCCGAAAGCGTCGAACTGCCAGGCCCAAGAATGTAGCATAATCATGTAATTCTTCATACTGTGTGGGCACAGAGTCGAGGTATCATCTGTGCTGTGCACACGTACCATACGGCAAGGTGGTACGCTCGATGGATGTGTGTACGGAAACTTGAGATACAAGGTGAAGATCCTATTAGTACGACTTTGAACGCCGGAAAACATAGTACCGTTATGTACCATCGCACTCAACTTTTAGAGTCGACTCACGAGACGGCTAGACTTTCCTGCGGCCCCGTCTACATCATATCCACCGCTGTGGCATTACCGGGCTCGTGCTATGCTGTATCTTGGGCAGACCGAAGTCAAATGAACGTGGACTGGGAAGAGGCTTACTCTGCCGCGTCTGCTCAAGCTGCTGAAGGGTTTCTTCCTTTTCCTGTCTGACGGATTCCAACGCATGCGACTGGTCTTCCTGGTCAGATTTCTGTACTGTGCGTTTGAAGGTGATCTTCCGCTTTCGCCTGCAACAATAAAGGAGAAGCGCGATGATCAAGGCTAGACCTGCCATGGAACCGATTACACCCCCAGCAATTGTCCCAGGTGGTGTTGACTGCTTTGATGCGCCTGCTGCTGCTGAGGTAGTGGGCTTCGGGCACTTTGTTGACGTGGCGGTGGCTTTGGAAACGGAACTCGAGCTCGAGCTGGAAGTAGCATGAGCGAGATTCAAGGTTATGGTGGTGGCAGGTGCCATGGTTGTCAGCGTAGTGTCCGAGACGGAGACTGGGAGAAACCCGAAGGCAACAGACGAAACACGACCACTGTCGGCGTCTGATGAAGTAGAAGCAGAGCTGGAAAGGGGAACGCCTTGATCTGAGCTCCCAGGGGCATTGGTGGTTCTTGTTGCAGCTCCCTGGAGGATCGTTTGAGTCACGGTAACAGTGATTTGCTGTCCACACGAGTCAGCCATTTTGATGTGTAGTAGCAGTTATGACCTTGGAGTATCCGGACTAAGTAGATTGTCGTTGGTAATCGGGCAACAAGAAGCTAGGAATAATGTACGAGCGAAAGTTCTGCTGCTTTCCTTTTGTCCATATCAGTTGTGCAGTGAAAGGGGACCCGTCAACTCATATCTAATCAACTGCAACGCTAGTATGAAGGAGCTGGCTCTTTGTTGTTGGGAGAATAGGAATCATCAGTGAGGATGGACAATGAATTCCAAGAATAGTATTCAGACACACAACGGTGGCTTTGTCTGCTATTCTGGCGCTTCTTTGCTGGATTGATGTTGTAGTTAGGAGGAAGGTCCCGGTGAACGCGTCGAGGTCGGCTCACGAAGCTCGGACGACACGTGGGAAACTCGCCATCTCAGGACTCCAGGGTCGATTGAAATACTCCCTTGCATATTGAAACGCAGTTGAATACGAGTAGCTACTATAGGTACGTAAAACCGTGTAGCTTCTAGCTCCTTGCAGAAGAACTCTAAAGGATGGATGCCACGGGAGCCATGTGAGTTTGCACGCTGTTCACATTGTCCGGGGTTGAATGGAGAAGCCCCGTGCATGTTCGAAAAGGCAAATTTGGCGAGACTTTGATTGCGGTCCACGATGTTGACGGGTCCACTCGCCCAAACATGCACGAAAGAACAAGGTGTCAGGGAAGTACGTACACGACATGAGAAAAAGTCTCCACGTGTGCCTGGCTAACAGCTGCAGGACGACTGTATCCGATCCCTAGGAAAGTGTGGATGTTGGTGCATGAGATGGCTTTCGGCTCCGGCACGGTCATGAACAAGTGCAAATGGAATAATTTATGTTCCAAATCGGCAGTCGGAACAGGTGAGCCTAGGTACCTAAGTAGCATTCTTGCGCCCTGTACATAATCCAGACGAGCAGCGAGGCAGGCTTCACGGCCACAACAGGATCGAGTCGAGATGCATCGGGTACAAGATGCTGTGGAGCGAAGGCGAACTTCTGTCCGGATGCGCAGCCCTAATCGATTCACGCGAGCTCAGTTCGGCACCCAGATGGTTGATTCCTTGCCACAACGCCATCGTACAAATATTTGTTATGTGTGGGTCAAATATAGTGGATGCCAGCCGCCAGGGAACGTGTCACTTGTGACATGTCGCACAGGAAAGGCACAGTCAGAACTGAGATTGTGCGGCGCCTGCAGGCGTTGGCAAAAGCAGGTCGAGCTCCCCGGAACGCTCTTCGGTGGCGAATGAACTGGGAAATCGACAAGGATACAGATATCAAAAGTCCAGCTTTGCTCGCTTCAGAGTTGAATTGCTCAGGGGTTGTTAGATCACCCAACGCTACAAGGAGAAGGTGCGGGATGCCAAGGGTCGGGAATCTCACATCTCTATCTGCGTGGAGACTTTTTTGGCCCGATCGCCTATCTCAGTCCCACCCGGATGGGAATCCGGCACGACGAGAGAATGATCCCGAAGCAGGCGTGCTTGTGCAGCGGCCGCATATGTACAATCGTTGCGTTCGCGCTCTTTGGACAAACGGTATCGATCTACCCTGTCGTTATTGCCTGAGTGTCCATAGCAAAATTCCTGGTTGGGTAAATTGGCGGAGAAGGGACACGATCAGGCTGACCAAAAACAGAGCAATGCCTGGGTCGGAGACACCGAGACAATGATTGGGGAGAGGCGACTGGGGAAACTTGCCGCTCTCGGCGCCATGGACTGAATTCGCATGTTTTTGGGGAGGCCAAGAGACGCCTGTGCCTGTTCCTGAATAGAGCTAACAAGCTGGCCCGCACTCCGTTCATGATGTTTAGTGGACGGCACCTGGCACCCTGGTCGTCTTTAAACACCGCTCTAATGCGTGACTAGTTGAGATATGAGGAGCAGTTCTCGTACAACATGGGAAAATTGGTCGCGCTTGCATGTATTTCTTGGTGGCCCCAACACTCCCTCGCCCAATACGCGAAAAGCACGGACCGTGAGGCTACCTAGGTTATTCACCGATGTTTCCAGCACAAGACACAAGTTCAGGGCTCCAATTAGACCGTAAGATTAATCTGCGGCGGAGGTCTGGAACAGCACGTCAGGCAGGATGATGTGAAAAGAGGACAATCGATGGCGGGGATCAGTTGAGTTTGAAAGGAAGACACGAGGCGATGACGCGAGTCGATGAACTGAGGTCTTGGGTTTAGCGCAGGTGGCTTTACAATTGACAGTCAAACGCTGCGTTGGACTGGGTGACTGGACGCCACCGCCCACCAGCACGCCTAGCTTAGCGAGTGAAGGCCGATGCAGATGCTGTGGGCGAGCCGATCCCTTTCCTGATCAATCCATCTTCGGCCATTGAACGAACAGTCAACACTTGACAGCATTTCCCACGTCCAGTTTCGAATGCCGTCGTCCTGGCCGCTTCGGACTTTTCAACCACTGCGAATTGGCCTTTTCTGTCCACCGACATGGGCTCTCGCCCCTAGCCTCTGTTGAAACCCCTGCACATCGCCGCCACCTCTGGAGCTCCGCTGCTGAAGCTGTGTCTGTGCGTTTCCTTTGACAGGCACAGCATCCTTGGCTGCACCTATTACCGCTTCGTAGCATGCCTTTCCCCTGCCAGAGCATCTGTGGTGCCTTCCCGTTCATTCGCCAGAGCCTCTTCCGGACCTGGAGAGGTGGGCGGCCACCGCTGCATCTCCATGCAAGTCTACCTGACATGCGATTTAGCAGGTATGACCTGTAGAACATAAACCTGCCTCATGCCCGCGTGTCTCTGTACGGTGCCGCTTTGACTTCTACCACCGCTTTCACAAGTCTGGGGCAGGATTAACAGGACACCGCACCAGCACGGCCTTGACATTGATCTTGCTTGCCCACGCCGACGCACTTGCCTCTTCAACGGAGTCGAAGCTCAATCCACTTTCTAGTGCCTCACGCTCAGACATCGCTTCGCTCACTTTCAACGGTTGAGCCCCCGCTCAAAGTTCAAGCATATCTGGATTGTGCGTGGCTAGTCATCCCCACGTGTCATCGACCCATCCAGTGTATACGGTGTACAACCTCCCAGAAAAGCTCCGGTTCCCCAGCACATCGACGCCTGCGACGTAGATCACCAAACTCAGTCAGTATGGTTCTCTCACTTTCCTATCGCCGCCCGGTCTATGTCTCGTCCTCTCGCGAGTCGATCGAATCGGAGAAAGGCGGTCGAGTTGAGTCGATCAACTCCAACACGAGTTGCCCTTATGGAATCCCAGACGCCCTGTCCTTCGACCGGATCATCAGCGGCGCAACATGTCCCGTAAGCCACCTATCACTCTTTCAGAATGGGAAATGACCTTTGACCTGACGCCCTTCTTTAGCCCGTGACCACACGTGAATTCATGGATTTTCTCCGTTACATCGAACATGACGCCGAGAACCTCCAGTTCTATCTGTGGTACAGAGACTATTGCAAGCGCTTTGATGAGCTTCCCGAGAGCCAGAAGAAATTGGCTCCTGAATGGACCATCGAACAAGCATTAGCAGAGAAGAATGCGGCCGAGAAAGAAAAGCTCCCAAAGAAGATTGCAAGCAATGCTGCGGCTGTGTTGAAAGGAACCGACTTCGACCCGAGCGCCAAAGCAGGCATCCCTGAGGCCGCTCCTAACCCGTTCAATACTCCTCCGCGAACCCCTTCAGCTTCAGCCACCGATCACGACAGTATGGTTCCGTCTACCATCGGTTACAGCGAGGACGCAACCACCCTTCGGGCTGGGACCATCGACCACAGCAAGAGGACTGCGGCAGCCTTCGAAGAAGCTGGAGCTCTTCAGCCTTGTATGCCGTTCCTTCCATTGTCAAACTTTGTAGGCTAACGATGCTCCTAGTCACCGTCCAGCCATTCCGTGAAGAGATCTCTCGGATCATCGCAATGTACATTGCTGATGGCGGCTCTCGCTTGCTCAATTTGTCGGCCAAAGAAAAGGCTGTTCTGCTCAAAGCGCTCTCCGTCACGACTCACCCTTCAGCGTTCCGCGATGTCATTGCCACGGTGGAATGGACTCTTCGTCATCAAGCACACCCCAACTTTATCCGATGGACCATCTGCAATGGCAATAAACCGAGACAAGCCTTTGCCCGGTTTTTGGGTGTCGCTGGTATTGTCGGCGGCATCGTGTACGCCATCGTCATCACCCTCAGCTCGGCCAACCGAGGATGGAGGGCGCTGGCTTTTCTTGGCCTCTTCATTGGTGTCGCGACTCTATTTGCTGCCTGGAAAGGCATGTGCGTGGTAAGGCACCACAAGTTTCCTTTTCCTTCGACGATGTTGGCTGACAACACAGGTCCTGCACGGCATGCATCACAGACACCTTCGACCCTGGGAGCTCTTCGGCGACGAAGATCAGGGTTCCTCGGACTACGCGTCGCAGAAAGATTCATTCGACAGCTTGGGCTCTTCCAACAGCTACGAGGATGAGCCCTGGGTGGCCAGGTACGAGAAACGCAACATCGTCCGCAAAATCTTCGACAGAGAAGTCTGGATTCAGGAGCCAGCACTGCGCCAGATCCAAGACACCATTTTTGTACAAGCGCTCCTTACTGCCTTCATTATCGGAGCCATCACGACCGCAATTTTTCTGGCTGTAAGTGGATTTGCCTCTTAGATTTGGTCCGTTATTTCTAACCACTTCCACCAGGTACCACGCGGGAAGTTTTTCTGATTTGACTGATTGGCCGTGGCTCGACCGCGTCCCATCTTTTCTTGATTATCGGAGGTTCAATTAGCAACCAGAGATACCCTACGTGTGGAGGTATAATGTAGGAGAAAGTGCTGATTTCATTGAGTCGCTATTTGTGGCAGGAGATGCTGCTCGCGGCAGGCGGGATAGGGCGTACGTCCGTATGTATCAGTACTGGGCAGTACGGGATTTCGGCCAGGTGTCGGGAGTTTGATATGAATATCCAAAAGTTGGCTGCGTTGAGAGTCTGGACAACGGAAAGCGTTTGTCAGGGAAAATGATATGTACGACAATAGCATCAGGTGTACACAGTACGGAGTACATCTCGTCGTAGCAACTCGAGCTCGACATCTGAGCGAACACTTTCCTGTCGACACGTTGATTGTCCCCGCACGTGACGGGCAGTATGCGCGTTTCGACGCGTCACGCGTCACCTTCCTCTGGGGCAGACTTCGGCAATGAGAATTGAGGGCCTGATTTACGTCCACCTTACGTCCTTCGACAAAGACGCCCACATTTTCTCCGACCGAGTATCCTAAACCCGCCAGGCAGATTGGCGGGCATGGCTTCCCGAGGACGTCGTCGTTCAGGAACGTCTGATTCTGATGACGAGGAGTCTCGGCCTAACACGCCTGCCTCAACTGCACCAAACGACAAAAAGCGTATTCGAATGAGTGCCAACCTCGACGGCGAGAATGATGATGCAGAAGACTCTTCTTCCTCCTCCGGTGCGGAACGAAGGCCAAGGACAGCTGACTCTACGCTGCCACTGCGCAAACCTCAGGTCACCACCGGCCCCAGCAATCGTAATGTTAAGGTTCGATCGGGTCATCAGCCTGGTGCCATCGTTCGTGTCAAATTAACCAACTTCGTCACGTACACGTCTGCAGAGTTCTTCCCTGGACCGAGTTTGAACATGGTAATCGGTCCGAACGGTACTGGAAAGAGTACGCTTGTCTGCGCTATTTGTCTTGGGCTGGGATGGCCACCCAAGGTAAGTTGGCTACTCTTGTCTGCCTGATTACCTGGCTCATCCTCGACAGCACCTTGGACGTGCAAAGGAACCTGCAGAGTTTGTGAAGCACGGCTGCCGCGAAGCCACCATGGAGATTGAACTGCAGCGGAAACCCTCGATGCGAAAGAACCCCGTCATCACGAGAGTCATTAAAAGAGAGGGGAACCAGTCTACATACTTCATCAATGGGAAACAGTCGGTGGGCAGAGAAGTGCAGGCCTTGGCAAACAGCTTCAATATCCAGATCGACAACCTCTGTCAATTCCTGCCTCAAGACAAGGTCGTGGAGTTTGCGATGATGACGCCTGTGGATCTTCTTGCCAGCACCCAACGAGCTGTGGCCGGACCGGAGATGACCCATCTTCATGAGGAATTGAAACAGTTACGGAAAGACCAGAGCAAAGTCATGAAGAACGACAAAGACGCTCGGACTCAGCTTGCGCACCTGCAGAATAGACAAGAGGGACAACGGCCCGAGGTGGAGCGCTTGAGGGAGAGAGCAAAGGTCAAATTGAGATTGGACAGATTGGAACAATCTCGTGCGATCCTTCGCTATCAAGCAGCCAAGACAATATCTCAAGAAGCCAAAGAGCGCGCGCAAGCCATCACCCAAGAGCTAAAGCAGCTGAAGTCTGCATCTGCGCCCGCGCTGGCGAAGCTGCGCTCAAAGGAGGAGTACGAAGCGGGGGCCAGGGCGTTCAAAAACAGGTGCGAGAAAGAGTTGACGGATAGTCTGAAGGAATGTGAGAAGAAAGCTAAAGAAATCACTAAACTTGATGATGACATGAAAGAAAAGTCGACTCAGATCGAAGCGGAGAAGGCGGGCGTGAGCAAGAATAAGAATACCATCGCTCAGGAGCAAAACAAAGTACGGGATCTAAAAAGAAAGAAGGCTGAAGCTCCCCAGAACTTCGACGTGACAGGCTTGACGAACGAGATGCAGGTGCTGAGAAGTCGTATGGCTGCTCTCCAGCAGAAAAGCAACGAACTGGAGCCACGCAAAACAGACCTACGCGAGCGCGGAGTGAGACGAAAGGAAGACGCCATAGGCCTTGCCGCAAGACTGGAAACGTTTGGAAGCCATGCCAATCAACAAGAGGAGAAGCTGAAAGAGCTGTCCGAAGCCACGTGGAAGGCTTGGAACTGGATTCAGGAGAATCAAGATCAGTTCAGCCAACATGTCTATGGCCCGCCGATCGTGGAGTGCTCGCTCAAGGATCCACGCATGGCTGATGCTATTGAATCGATGCTGCAGCAGACTGACTTCAAGTTCATCACTGCGCAAAACACGGCCGACTTCCAGCTACTTCAGAGGAAGCTGGTCGGATCAACAGCCGACGGAGGCCTGGGCCTACACGATGTCAGTCTTCGTGAACGCAGCAACGGCAGTCTGGATCAGTTCAGTCCCCCTGTGTCACCCGAACAAATGCAAAGCCTTGGGTTGAGTGGATGGGCCCTTGATTGTCTGCAAGGCCCAGTCGCGGTCCTTGCCCAACTCTGCGTTGAAAAAGGCCTGCATCGCTGTGGCATAAGCTCCAAAGAGCCTACTCAACAGCAGCATGACGAGATTGGAAAGACAGATATCCAGAGTTATGTCACCGGCCAAAAGGTCTACCACTTTCTGAGACGTAGGGAATATGGCGCCGCTGGCTACTCTGCCCGAGTTCAAGACGTCCGCCGCGCGAGATACTGGACGGACCAGCCTGTTGACCTGGGACGAAAGGCTGCACTCCAACAAGATCTCAATGAAGCCAGAGGTGAGGCGGCAGCGATTCACGCGGAATTCTCAGATATTGTAAATCAAATCAAGCAATTGGAGGCCGAAAAAAAGCAAATCACAGGCGAGATAAATGCCAAGAGAGAAGAGAAGGAGGCAATCCAGAACGGGCGCGTGCAATACGACCGACTGGATGTGGAGATTCAGACCAAAGAAGAGTCCATCAAGATGCTGCGCGAGTCCATCCATGGAGTGGGTGCCCGCATCAACGGCATACAGAAGGAACTCGACGACTTGCTCGTCGCCAAAACCGAGGCTGTCCTGAAATTTGCGGCAGCAGCAAGAGAGGTCAAGTCCAAAACCGCCAGCCTTCTTGAAGCGGAAGTCATCCTGGTCGAGGCGGTGTCCGACCTCCAGGTTGCAACAGCCCAGAACAATGAGGTTGTTCAGGCCATCCAGCAGAAAGACGCCGAAAAGAACGCCGCGACTGAGACGCACCGACAACAGCATGATCTCGCCCTGAGATCCAAAAACGAGGCCATGATAGTGGCCAACGAGGCGAAAAGGCTTGCCAGAGAAGGCGATGACAGCTTCAACGACCTTTTAGGGCACGTGTGCCAGTCGCTAAACACGCCGGAGAATCTGGAGGCCGAAATTGATGCCGAAAAGGCCAAGCTGGAGTTGACTGAGGGGGGTAATGCACAGACGATTGCAGAATTCGAGCGGCGGGCTCGAGATATTGAGACCTTGCAAGCCCAAGTCCAGGATGTCAACGAACGCCAGGCAGAATTCAGACGTGAGATTAAGAAGGTGCGAGAGAGGTGGGAACCTCGCCTCGACGAGATCGTTGCCCAAATCAACGACGCATTCTCTGACTCGTTCGCGAGGATTGGCTGTGCGGGTCAGGTCGCTGTGAACAAGGCATCATCTGACGACCCCGATGAGTGCACAGAGGAAAATGGGGGTTCGGAAAACGGGCTCGATTTCGAGAAGTGGTCGATAGAAATCAGCGTCAAGTTCCGCGAGTCGGAGCCACTCAGTCTGCTGGACAGCCATCGACAGTCGGGTGGCGAGAGAGCAGTCAGCACGATCTTCTACCTCATGGCCCTGCAGAGTCTCAGTCGCGCTCCATTTCGGGTGGTCGATGAGATCAATCAGGGCATGGACCCACGGAACGAGCGAATGGTTCATGGCAGGATGGTTGATATCGCTGCGGACGATGGAGGCAGCCAGTATTTCCTCATCACGCCAAAGTTGCTCAGCGGCCTGAAGTACAGACGCGGCATGACCGTGCTTTGCATTGTCAGCGGCGAAAACGTGCCCGCCGCGAGGGAGCGTGATGACGAAGGCGAATGGCAAGATGGTCCCAAGGTCGACTTCAAACTGTTTGTGACGAGGGCGAGGGAGTTGGGCATTGGTGCAGCAGTCGGTGGAGGGCGAATGGATTTTGGTATGGGCTTCGGCCGGAGCCTCGGGAGTGCCAGCCAGTCTCCTGCAGTTGGAGCTTGAGGCACGAGACACAGAAGCTGGCGCGAGTGTGGACTGGCTCTGTACGAGTATGGATAACTGACCAACATGGAGCAGATCCATGATGACCGAATGCGGCTTGACCGTAGCCGAGGCATTGAATACCGATGCAGTCGATCTCTCCGCATCATGCCCCCCCAGATTGCGGAGCCGGCATTGTGCGGTATCATGGCCGATATATCCGGCTATATTCCTCCAAAGCTTTTGCGTTTCTGCTTCTATTTCTTGCCAGGCTCACGGGTTGTAGGGTGCGGTGTAGGCGTTGACAAGTCCTAACATTCCAGCATGGTCCTGTTCAAGTCGCCTCATCCGCGGTTAGATAGTAAGCCTGAACGCCCCTCCGGCTCTGTGAACCGAAACAGCACAGACACAATAAGTCTACAGCTTAAGTGTGACGCTAATTATCCTCGGCACCACAGTCCCCGAGAACATCTCGACATGGGAATGGCTCTTCGAGCCTGGCGAATTCTCGCCCCTGTACAAGACTCCCCGTGAACCACTGGCCGGCTATGTCAACGCCGTCACGAAGGAACGCCTCGACTGGGCGGCCGTCAAGACGAAGGCCACCCAGTTGAGCACCGCCCTAGTGAAGGAATATGGGCTCCAGCCCGGCGACACGGTGTCGTTATTCAGCACCAACACGATATGGTACCCCGTTGCGATGTGGGCCGTCATTCGAGCCGGTATGGAATTTCTCACCCTCCCGATCTTTTGGCCGCTTGACTCTTCGCGTGCAAGGCAAAACGAGAATGTCGACTAACCAGCCTGGCGCACAGGCGGACGAGTCAACGGCGCGTCCCCAGCATACAATGTCGAGGAAATGACCTACGCACTCAAAATCGCCAAGAGCAAGATCCTTATCACGTTGCCGTCTTCCTTGGAGGTGGGCCTTGCGGCGGCCCGAAATGCTGGGATCCCTGGCGAACGTGTCTTCTTGCTGGAGGGCCAAAGTGAAGGCCATCTGAGTATACAGGACTTGATGGAACGGGGGGCCAGGTATACGCCCGACCCGCCCTACCGGATCCCGCGGGGGAAGACGAATAAGGACATCTGCGGCTATTTGAACTTCAGTAGTGGGACGACGGGGTTGCCTAAGGCGGTAAGTGGTGGCAGAACATGGACATGGACAAACACACAGCAGCAGTGGATGATGATGAGAAACATTGATTACTTGCTCACTCCGTACAGGTCATGCTTTCGCACCACAATGTCATCGGACAGTGTCATCAGCTCAGGGCGCTCCAGGCGCCAGGCGGGTATAAGATTCTGGCGGTGATGCCGCTCTTTCACAGTACGTGCTTTCCGTCTTGTGGTTTGTTGAGCCATCTTTGTTCAAGGCTACGACTGATCTTGAGCCTACCCAAGTCACCGGCCTGGTCCGCTTCTGCACGTATCCGATCTTCATGAACGGCGACTCGGTCATGCTGCCGTCGTTCAGCATGCCGTCCATGCTGCAGGCGATCGTGGAGTTTCAAATCAAAGAACTCATCCTCGTACCGCCCATCATCATCCGCCTGGTGCGCGACAAGATCGTCGACGACTACGACCTCCGGCACGTGGAGCGGTGGTCGTCCGGCTCGGCACCCATCGCCCCGGAGATCATCGCGCTCCTGCAGAAGAAGTTCCCCTGGACGGGGTTCCGGCAGGGGTATGGCGCCACGGAGAGCACTTGCTGCATCACGGCCCACCCGCCCAGCCACTACGACTACAAGTACGCGACCACGGGGGGCATGCTCGTCGCGAACACCGAGGCCAAAGTGATTGACTTGACGACGGGGCGCGAGCTCGACGTCGGCCAGACGGGGGAGATCCTTGCGCGAGGACCGCAGATCGCCATGGCATACCTCGACAACCCGGCCGCCACGGCCGAGACGTTCGACAAGGACGGGTTCTTCCATACCGGCGACGTGGGCCACTTCGACGCCGAGGGCCTGATCCACATCGAAGATCGGATCAAGGAGATGATCAAGGTCAAGGGCCTGCAGGTGCCGCCGGCGGAGCTGGAGGATCTCCTCCTCGGACACCCCGACGTGGAGGACTGTGCCGTGCTCGGCATCCCGGACGAGTACGCGGGCGAGAGACCGAAGGCGTACGTGGTCCTCAGGCAGGGCGTGCGCGAGAGCGAAGAGGTCGGGAGACGGCTGTTGCAGTTCGTCCGGGAAAGGAAGGTCAGGTACAAGTGGATCGTGGAGGTTGAGTTCACGAGCCAGGTGCCCAAGAGTCCGACGGGGAAGTTGCTGAGGAGGATCCTCAAGGTGAAGGATAAGGAGGGCAAGGATAGAGGGTTGAGGGTCAGGGATGAGCCGGAGAGGGCCAGATTGTGAGGCTACCAAGGGGAGATAGACGCACACACACAACGGAGAGGGGGGGATGGTGAGAGTGAACAGTGTAGAGAGATAGACGATCGCGCATGGAAAAGACAGATGGACAGGAGATACGATACAGCGGCATGTGGACAGGCGTCAATGAAGACTTCGTTCAGAGTGTTCCTCTGCTTCGCGCATGGCATGGCGCTCCGAGAAGACTTGGATCCTGCTCCGTACCGTGTACTGTACGCCGGTCACGCCAATGCCAATACCAATACCAAGACCGGGTGATCTGACTGGCCACTCCCTCACATCCTCTATTACTCGAGTACGAAAAGCCTAACTGCCATATGCGGTTTGATCTGAGTGGGTGAGCGAAGGCCGCTTTAACCTGAGCTTTAAACTGCCTTTTAGATCAGTAATACTTGCCCCTCAGCTAGGAATCCAGGCGTCAAAAAACTGGCAGATTCCTGCTCTTGCGATGCTGCCTCATTTTTCCTTGTAAAGTTGTGTACCGGAGAATCCGCCCTGCCGCCTCTGGTTCAGCCGCAGGCTGGGCGCGCTGCCGCTTTCTGTGACTCAATGGAGGACATGGTCATATTCGAAGGGGTCGGGGCGACGCCTAACTATATAGTTACGAAGGCCTACGGTATTATTACGCGTGGGTCCCGAACAGGTACCTATACGGCCTGTGACGCCTTGGCGGCGTCTTTACAGCCCCTCGGGCAACCTTCCCCGTTACATTTCCGTAATGAGGGTTCAATTCAAAACTGGGAGCCGCGTTATCTCATTGTAAAGTTTGCTGACTCTCCTCACTATATCTCTCTGTCTTTCTCTGGGGGACTACTTCCCCATCGTACCGAGTCTACTAGTCAGGAAAGAGAAGCGGACATGGAGACGAACGAGGTTCATATCCTATTTGAGACAAACGTGTCTGCGAGATGAAGGAGAACAAAGAATGGTAGCCTCCGAAGATGCGTCCTACATACAATGGATCAAACACACTGCCTGAAGAGCCGCTGTGCATTGCCTCCGGAACAAAGATTCACTTCCTTTGTCGTTGCATACCCGACACCCTCAGAGTGAAATGCAGGCTCCTCTTGGCGGAGAAGGATGCCTTAACGTCGCATGGTGCGAACCTCTCGCGAATTTTCCTTTCCTGCCTCGTCCTTTCGAAAAGTGCGATCCAGAAGCTTTGGATTTGTGCCACGCCGTCACACTCGCCATAACAAGCTGCGTTTCCCATTCCTTCACATCGTTTCATGAAATTCTACTTGTCATTCCGTTCCCACGAGCGGATGGAAATGATCCTACAACTGATTTTCTAGCTTGCAAACAAAGCTACTCCATGACCTTGTGAACGAATGTCTGGGCTATTGAGATCAACAGCAAGAGACTTTTTTGGCCGCCGTGCTTTTGAGCGATGGAGAGTGCCGATCAATGCTTCCGAGCCTTGGTAGTTTGCCACACTACCAACGCTCGTCGACACCTTGGAAATCCGCAGCCCGAGTCGCAGTCAGTTGACGGAATCTTGGATTCAGACATTTCGAATGGAGGTCACCTATCCGTATCCAGAGTCGCCCAACAATTCGCACAAGAGGCAATGCGATGCCTCTCTCAAGACGACTTCATCCAATTACTTACGTTTTTGAAAAATCCGAGGGCCGGCTGGACAAATACCGCAGAACAGCTACAAAAGAGCCTTACAGAGAGACTTGAAAACTTCTATTTGGACGAGATTGCGGAATCAGGTCAAAGCCGTGACAGACTTGCAGCACCAGGTGGTCCGCCAGACGCTGATCTCGGCCTCATTTTGCACATTCAGAGTGAAGAAGATACAATTGGTCCATTCTGGGATCCCAGAAGTGTGACCATAAGACTACTTGAGGAAAAAGGACTCGGCGGTGACTCTTGTTTCGGTTTTGATTGGCACTGGAGAGCAGAAGAAACATTTCATGGTAGGACCGACTGCCCTGTTCGCAAATGGTCTGGCGATCTAAAGACGCTTCATCATCAAATATCCCGCGACGTTCTCGAAATCCTTCCGCTACCATTTATCATCTCTGCATCTAGCTGCACACGCAAAAACATCCGCAAGACGCTAAGCAAAGAGGCTAAATTCTTGGAAATACCGATTTCGCCACTAGCAGGCGTCCTAAGATTCGATCTTGACTTCAGGAATGGTATCTTACGGCGAATCATACTTCACGTTCATCACCCGTGTGCTGGATTCTTTGTGGGGAAGACGAAGAAACTGAGTATGTCAATGCAGATTGATGCAGGCATAGATTTTATGCTATGGTTGACAGGCCGAAAGTATACTCCCAATGTCTTTGGCCGAGAATATTCTAAAAAGGTACCTCATTCAAGAAAGGCCGCCCCTCTTGGCGAAATGTATGCCTACTTTCGAAAAGAACGTGAAGAGCAGAGGCTTTTGAAACTCGAGGAATATACACCCTCCTTCTTAAGCTGGGCCGAGAGGTATCTGCGGAGGAGTCCGGCTGTCATCGCATCGAGAGGAGAGTCCATCGCCGGAGCTGCTGTCAAAAAGATAGGCCAACGGATATCAGAAGCACTTTATCGAAAGCATGGCACCAACAAAGATCTTACTGCATCGGCAAAACAGCACACCCGCTTCGGCTCAACCTCGAACCGTCCGAAACCTAGCTCCAGCAATAGCTCTGGCCGGAAACGCAAACTAGCGGGCTCTGTGGCCGTCTCTACTGGCAACATTGATGAACGCCACCTGGAGAACATTCAGTCGATCACAGCAACCGCACCAACTGACCGTCAGCAAGGTATCAACATTGGCCAAAATGGACGAACTGGCACTCCAGACAGTTGCGACGAACGTCGTCCTTCAGTTTCACCTAAGGCTTTGGATGACCAGCAGACTGAGGCCTTGCGAAGCTTGTCTCCGGACCGGACTACGGTTCCATTATCGACTGGGCAGGGAGAGCAATCTCTCTTCCAGGACGATTACAACGGACTGCATTCTTCGGACCCATCTATGACAGGGGATGATCAAGAGAATGACACACCATATGGACAGTCCATAAACGAAGTTGCGATTCCAATGCCAATTGACGACCAGTGTGATCAAGATTATCCTCAGGATACATCTCCTGAGGCCGGAAGCGAGACGGACGTTCTTGAAGGTTTCGATGTGACTTTGTTCCATGAATGTCCAGTGCAACTGCTCCAGAACGGAGTTGTTCGACTTAATAAGACATCGCAGCAGAGGTCTTTGCGATTCCGCATGTCCGTCAAACAGGCAAAACGGATCTTGGAGCGGAAGAAAATCCCAACGATACATTTCAGTTTTGAAGAAATCAGACTTCATATTGGCAACGATATCGTATATCGAAAACCGATTGAGCGGCTTTTGGCGTCAAGAGAAGGGCCAGAGTGGCTTGTTCAAATAACCCAAGAATTGGGGAACCTTTTTCCGGGTTCATCTGAAAGGGATGCACCGAGCCCAGCGATTGGCAACACACTAGCGGTTATCCCTCACAGTACATCCCTGGGGACCAATTGGAAGAATGGAGAGCTTCAGAGAAAGCTTCGGCAGGGGGCTGCTTTCCCCTGTACTCCATTGAAAAATGGCACCAACATGGGTAGAGTGTGTATTCGAGGGGTCCAACTACTTGTGCCTGAGACGGCGGATTTCAGAACAGTCCATATTCAGTGCGATCTGGTCGCGGCGAGCTTACAGCACCCCAATGCTTGCGCCAAAAGAACGAGTGACGGAGATCCCGCCAGCCGTCTGGGAATCAAACTCACATTCAAGTCCACATTGGACGGGGACATGAAAGAGCTGTGGGCGACACTGGGTGGAGAGGGTAATACTAAGAAGCTGAATTCATTGGTCGATTTTCTGGACGGATATGATGAGCAATGGACTGAACAGCAGCCTAGACGGTTTTTGGACAAAAATAAGGGTCGAGAGAGGACAAAGCCTTCGTACACAAGCTAGTCTCCAGTGTTTGTAGTCATACGAAGAATGAAATCGATCATGGAATCAGTGACGATGGTTATTGTGTTGGATTGCAAGGTTGCTAACACTTGTAGATCTCCAGGTGCAAGTCTAGCGCATTGAAAGACTCTGCTCCATATTCCTAGTAGTGCCAAAACATTGTCCAAATAGATGCCCATCGCATTGTGAATTGTAATGATAGCAGCCGTGTCCGAGACTAGGCATTCCGAGGTTCGGTAGTCAAGCAACATATTTCACCTCAGCGCGATTATTCAGCGCACTCCGATTACTGACATGTTCTTCCCAGGCGCTACTTTGCGAGTACACTGAGCGAGCCCGAACCGTTGTAATTGATAAAGTTATGTATAGAGGGCTATCAAATGTGTTGCTGTAAACGCTGCGCGGAGGGAGCTCGATAATGAATTCAAGGTTTGCCGATCTATCTTACGTACTTGGCATTTTTTTCTCTAGGATATGAATTAAACTATGAAGATTTCAAGCCAAAAGTCGTCTTAGCTCAGTTGGGAGAGCGTCGTACGCCATGTCCCACCAGATTATTCGAGAAACCAACTAACTTGTACCGATAGAGACTGAAGTCCACTTCTGTTCATTAAATCTGAAGGTCGTGTGTTCAATCCACACAGACGACAAACTTTTTGTTGAATGACAGAAATTTTCTCTTTTTGCTTGGCACTCTCAACTGACCCTCGGAATTAAGCTTTACAGCCCGCTTTCAGCAACCATACCGACTTCAACATTTTCACAACCTAATAGGGTATTACATTAAACAGCAGTATTATTAGTCTAGAGGCCTATATTGAAGTCGCTTCACTGAGTAGTTTACGCGCATTAGAAAGGGGGGCTAACTTAGGATCCTCTAGCATTCTAAACCGGGGCTTATCATCTAAAGTCAGCGAAAATTAATGCTATAGATAAAGAGAAAGAAAGAAGGACTACATAAGTGCTCAGGCAGGCCTGAGGGAGCGGAAGGTGACCTGAGGGCGAGCAAAGCAGCGAGCGGCTAATCAGAATGGGAATACAGAGGATAGGTTTTTCGATTAATACTACCTACCTACCCAAGTCCCCTCAAACCGCCGGTGGGTTTTCCGTACCAAGTACGGAGTATGGAGGACAAATTATAGGAGATGAATAACAAAACAAAACAAGTTCTTGGCGAGTGCAGTGTAGAGCAGGGTAAAGATATATATACGTGTTTACGGTGTACTATACAGTATTAGTCTCGGTTGTTCGTGCATGTCTGGAAATAGAAAAACCATGCACGTACGCATACGAGGATAGTACTCCCTACTGTATCACGGCATCGGTGCTCAAGGGGGCCGTGAATTGAACAAAAGGAAGAGCACCGCGAGAAGGGTAGAGTCGTCACGGAATGGGGGAGTCGTCTCTCCTTGGTTTCCATGTCCTGACCATACTGGACGGACTGGACTGGACTGGACTGTACTATCCGACGCTGGTTTTCGTTTGAGACATGCACTCTCTCAGGTGCCAATACTACGATTCATGACGCTGATACTGATATTGACGCTGATACTGATACTGATACTGATACTGTACAAAGCTCCTCGAGAATTCCAGCACAATCGTATCCTCCCAAGGGTATATCTGTCGTAGTGTATTGCATTTTTCCCTGGCCACCCTAGTTCTATAGTATGTATACCCAGAAGTTCCCATTTTGTCGTCGATCGTCCGCCGAAGCACGGATGTATGTATAGCAAGTATGTGTGTGTACGTGTATGTTCAGGGGCCGCGTGAAAAGATCAAATACGAGCACACGATCATACAGTCATACAACCATGCAATCATAACATCATATGCCGTGGACCTCGTACGTCACGTCCTTCCTGATAATCATCCTCTGACTGTCGTTGCTTCCCACGCTGGTGGCATCGGCTTTTGGATTGTTCTCCTCAGCCAGTGTCGAGATGTTCCTCTTCCCGATCTTGCTGCCGGTGGCGTCGATGCCCGTGGTCGGCGCAGTCCACACGCCGTAGCTGTACAGATCGGACCGCCCATCCAAGGCCGACGCGGGAGCCTGTCGGGTCGTGAAGTCCGAGTACGATTCCCCTCCTCTGTTTGCGGACGTGGTGGCCGACCGGTTCGCCGACCGCAACTTGGACAGCTTGAATGTGTTTTTGCCGTACGCGTTGGTGTTGCCTCCGCCACCGCCATACGCATATCCGTTTTGACTGTCCGTGGCGCCGAGACCGCCGAACTGCGTGTTGAGGTTCGTCACGAAGGGCCGGAGACTCGGGATCGTGGCCGAGATGAGCGAGTAGCACAGTTCGGTCTGCGTCCAGACGACGAAGATGGCTTCGGCGAGCGTGGGGTTGGAGACGCGTCCAGGTTTGTCGAAGTTTGCGAGCCGGAAGGAGATGGCGATGATGTTGCTGGTTTTGGATCCTTGTTAGCAGGAGGGCTCTTGTACTTCACTTCACTCTCACTTGTACTGGATGGACTCACCCGAGACGGAACGCAAATGCGCTCACTACTATGGCTTTCTTTGTAAGGGTGGTGTACAGGCCAAAGACGAGGTAGACGGCCATGAGGACGATCGCCAGCTCTGAGATGATGTCGAACGCGCCGATGACTTTCCATCGCAGAAACTACAACACACACAGGCAAAGTTAGCTCTCTCCATTGGGGTTTTAGGGGCGCCCGAGAAATGGCACCAGCGCCTGGATGCACAACTTACGGCTCCGGGGCATTTTTCGTCGACAATGATCCACGGATGGTGGAGGTCGCACTGAAGCGCAACCGCGAATGTCGACCCCACCGTCCACGCCGCTATAAAGGTCGTCAAGGCGAGAAAGACCATCTTTTGTGCTTTCACCACCGTCAACCGACTGAGGAAGAAGACAACGGACATCTTGGACAGGCCGAGAGCTAGGGTGAAGAAGATGTTGCCGGTATAATAGAGCTGGGGGAACGCGAGGGTCAACATCACACAGAGACAGAGAACGAGAACGGATTGCTTGTCCGTACCTTTTGGACTTTCACCAGCATCTCCGGCGAAATGAGTTCGACAGATTTTCCGAGTCCATCCGAACACGCTGCTAAGACTATCGATGACTGGATGATAGCAAGAAGCTGGAATATCGGGTCAGCGTGCGTGGGAGAGCAAATCGCAGTCACACGTGGCTCTGCAGAGGAGATCGAGCAACATACCGTCGAAATGGCGACTGCCACATCGTCGAGTCCGAGGCCCGGCGTGATCGTGCACCGGATGAACGTTCTGATGGCCGCGAAGAGTAAGAGCCAGCACAGGCACAATGCCGTGCCAATGATGATCCACGCGGTATGGTCTGTGTCGGTGACTTCGTAGAACGGGGGGGAATATCCAGGAGGAATCACGACACCAGAACCGATCGTCGTCGTGGACATGTCGGAAGGTCCACCAGCAGCCTGATGGGCGCCGAGCACTTCCTATCAGTATAGAGACTGGATTGGTTTGCGCGATGACGAGGGCGAGGGCGATGGAGGCTGGGAGAACAAAGAGGTGTTGTAAAATTCGACGGCACGAAGCTGGGGGGAGCCAACGTGCTCGAGAGATGGGTGGCGTTTGGTATATGTCAGTATACCCCGTACTCTGTGCAGTCCACCGACTCCTGCATAGGGATGGCTGAATGCAAGGTACAGAAAGGCGCTGGAAACATCCCGCGTCGATGCAGGAAGATCCAGGTACAAGGACTCGGTACTCCCACGTACAGTAGCAGAAGGACACGATATCCGTGCTCGGCTGGCTCCCTGACAAGATCGTCGTCCTCACAAAACAGCCACGAGCAGATCCAGCCGACAGGACTAGTGCTAGAATCTCAAAATCTCGCACAAGGATTGTCGCAGGCGGCCAGGCAGACCACCACCACACCACTGCCGTCCCGAGCGTGGCAGGATTGTAAGGGCAAAGTCACGCCGACGGGGGCCCCTTTCTCGACGAACTCCGGGCGCTCGGACGCTGATCGATCATCCCGACATTTCACGTACATGGTTGCTTTATTTCCGTTGATCTCATTCATTTGCGTGCAGCTTAGCGTTATCATGACGCCCCTGGCCCTCGTGGTAGATAACGCAGTGAGCCAGTCCCGACACTCGTCGCGCGTCGGGATGCATGGTTGAGTTGTCGCCTAAGCGAAACACACTGGACGATGGAACAAGCTCGACAAGTAGCGTCCAGGCGCGGGAGGGACAAGCCACGCAAGCCGTGGAAACCGCAGGCTTCGTGGTGCTTGTTTGGCTTCCTAGGCTTTGCTAGGCCCGCTTAGCCTTCAGAAAGGTTTGGAGTCTGCGGCGCCGTCGACGCCCTTCAAACAACTCCTCGAGTTTCTGATTCGGCCTGCACAGGGAACCGGCGAAAGCTTATAGCTGACCGTCCGACGGGTTTCGCGGGGAAGCCAAATGGACGCCTCTCAAGCAATCAGGCTACATACAAACCGCGCCGCCGGCCGCTGGCCGTGGTGGAACACCGTAACTTCCCCCGAGGGAAGAAATCTTCAGGCCACCATCCAATGCGCATCGAGACTGGCGAGCCGTGCTGGACAAGAGGACGGTGGAGCTGCAGAAGCTTCCGGGAACCCCCCCTTCGTTGCTAGTTATGCAAGGGATCGGAGCCCCCAACACCCAATAGTGCTCACTGTGCGGTTTGAGTATCGCGCGTGCATCGCTTCGAACGACAGAATCTCGCTCGACTCTTCTGGGAGTTGGTGGGAGAGCGAGGGGGTCCTCGCGTCCCGAATCCTGAGAAACGCCATCGAGGCCCTGCGCTGTCCGCCAGGGCCCCTAGTACCGAGTAGCCTGGTCCTCCGGCACTCACCATGTGGCAACGCCATGTGCGAGCTTTCTGATAAGCTGATCCAATCCCGGTGCCTGTCTTCGCGTTGGCGCCTCTTCTCCGACTCTCTTTCTATCTTTCCTCTGGAGTGCAGGGCCTTGCATCTTTTCTTCTTGTCTCCTGCAGTATTGGCAGAATGGCTGTTGTCGACGCAATGAAGGAGGACGCCACCGTGATCTCGTCGGCTGAGCAGCCCAAGAGTGATCTCTACCTCAACGATGGGGAGAAGGATCTCGACGAGGACTTCGGCGTGGCGGAACGGTACAGAGGTACCGCAGACGACAAGAGGGAGATGAGCATGTTGGGCAAGAAACAGGTTCTTCGAGTATGTGCGCCCCTTCGCATTCGATGGAGATTTCATCACCGAGAGTGACATAACTGACGCTGTACAGCGAAACTTTCGCTTCGTCACCATGGTCGGCTTTGCCAGTACGGTGATGGCGAGTTGGGAGATCCTCCTGCCGTAGGACACCCTTTTCAGGCTTCGGCCTTTTCGTCACCTACACGGTTTACTGAACATCACTCCCAGGTTGTTCTCCTTCGTTCTGACCGATGGCGGTACCGCCGACCTCTTCTGGGGTTTTATCGTCGTGGGGTGTGGACAAACGCTCGTCTACGCCAGTCTCGCAGAGGTGGCATCCATGTGAGTGGCAGCAGGTCAATTCCAGCCGTGCACGCACCCCTGACGTGTGTGATCCCAGGTCTCCTACCGCCGGTGGACAGTATCATTGGGTGTCAGAGCTTGCGCCTCCAAAAATACAAAAGATGCTCAGCTATGTCGTCGGTGAGTGCTGTCCTTGGCTCGACACCACCGCTCCCCCTTTCTGACGGCCAGTGTAGGTTGGTTGGCGGCCATTGGATGGCAAGTCTACCTCGCTGGTGTCGCCTTCATGGTCGGCAGTGTCATTCAGGGCTTGATTGCACTGAACGTCCAAGACTACGTGTGGCACGCCTACCACGGAACGCTCCTTTCAATCGCGGCCATCATGTTCTCCATCGCCTTCAACACTTTCCTGGCGCCTCATCTGCCTTTGATCGAAGGCACTGTCCTGATTCTGCACCTGGCTGGCCTCTTCGCCATCATTATCCCTCTCTGGGTGATGGCTCCTCGCGCCAACGCGCATGACGCCCTGCTCGTGTTCACAAACTTTGGTGGCTGGTCGAGCGATGGCCTGTCCGCCATGATCGGCTTGACCACTCCACTGAGTGTGCTTATCGGATACGATTGCTCAGTCCATATGTGTAAGTCCCAAATGCTTCGATTCCCATTATGTTGCGGCAGCTAACAGAGGATGGTCCTACAGCCGAGGAGATCCGAGACGCCTCCGTCACCCTCCCCAAGGCCATCATGTGGTCGGTCTGCATCAACGCAATTTTGGGCTTCATCATGGCCATCACTTTGATCTTCACCCTGGGAGACATCGACAGCCTTTTCGCCTCAGTCACCCGCCAACCCTTCATCCAGCTGTTCTACAATGCCACCCAAAGTTACGGCGGGACCAATGCCATGACTGCCATCGTCATCATTCTTCTCGCGGCGTGCTGCACCAGCGAGGTGGCCACGGCATCTCGACAGCTGTGGTCCTTTGCCCGTGATCAAGGTTTGCCTTTCTCGGGATGGCTCTCACAGGTGAGATTGTTCTCCTTCAAAGTTTTCCCCTTTGCTTGAGCCCCAAGTTGACGGTTTCCCCTAGGTCACGCCGGGCTGGAACATCCCGCTCCATGCCGTTTTCGTCTCCCTGCTGGTGAGCTCCCTGCTTGCATGCATCAACCTGGGCTCTTCCGTGGCCTTGAACGCCATCAACTCGCTCGGCGGTGTCTCGATTCTCACGTCCTACTTCATCACCATCAGCTGCCTGATCTACCGACGTCTCAAGGGGCCCGCGCTCCCTCATCGACGATGGTCACTTGGTAAATATGGTCTGTGGATCAACATCGCGGCTCTGATCTACTTGATCCCGCTTTGGTTCTTCGCTTTCTGGCCCCTCGCCACGCCGGTCACGGCCGAAAACATGAACTGGTCGTCCACCATGTTTGGCGGCGTGCTGATCATCGCCATGTTATACTATTACTTCAAGGCTCGACATGTCTACGTGGGACCTGTTATCTTTGTCAAGCGCGACCTCTAGAGACACTCTCGACGACGGATTCGTCCCCCTTTGGCGTTTTTGGCACCCACGTACGGAGTACGTCTGTTCAAAACGGTGGATAAGAACTCCTTTGCATCTAACACTTATGTATGGGCCTGTCTACCGGCTTACGGCCCAGAAAAGTATAACTTCTGTGCAATTCGGCCGTCTCACGTACCGAGTACATAAATACAACTGTGAATACACTAAGACTGTAAATTTTCCCTGCCACTTGGAGGAATTGCGAGCACTTTTTTTCAAAGAGTGGACTTTCCCTCGCCTTTGCTACATACAGAAGGCGCACGATCGAATTCCCCACCGTTCTTCTGCCACGTGTGCAGTGTGCATGGAGCAAGTAGCGGTGAGCCGGAGACATTGATGCAGATCGAGGACCCCCCGGCGTTCGGAAGCGTTCTTTGTCAACATTACGGGCCCGGATCCTTTGACGACAGGGTTTCTTTCTTCGAATTCCGCAGAATGGAAGCTGCGACTCCACAGGCCGAGGATTCCGTACAATGGTCCGTTTCATCGTGGCGAGGAAGGTCGGTTCATGTATGCAGGTTAGGCTCTGCGCTATATCTGCCACCAAATGCAGCTAGTACTTTGTACACAGTAATAGTTCGAGTCCCTCGTCCTCGTCCTGGTTAATACTGTGTATGGGATGGGCCCACCGTTGCGTGGCTCATGGCTCGAAGGACGTTGGACCTGAACTTTCCCCATTGGCAAGCTTCGCTTCGGAGTAGAGCGATGCTAATGAATTCTCTTCACCGGGCCTGCCATTCTCGCGACGGTGCCGATAAAATGAGACGCACGTCTCTAAGCGAGATCCTGTTGCCAGTCATCAACCAAAAGATCCCTACTCGTACCGAAGGAGCCCAACCCCTGCCGACAAGGTACAACAACACCACCAACAACCACAGACGCCGGTATCATGTCCACAGCAGGTGCCCAAGCAGGCCTCGAGACGTTCGACGCCCTGAACATCGATTATGAAAAGGCCTACCATGACAACCCATTCAAGGTGGCCTGTGTCAAGACGGCCATTTCTATGCTCCGGCCGGGATCCAGGGTCCTAGACGTGGGCTGCGGCACAGGCATGCCTGTTTCAGAACTGTTGTCGACCGCTGGCCTCGACGTCTTCGGGTTTGACATCTCCCCCAAGATGGTCCACTATGCGCAGTCCCGGGTCAAGGGCACGTTCGTCGTGTCTGACATGCTCGAGTACCAACCCGTGGGCCAATTCGCCGGAGTGTTCATCATCTTCGCGCACCTCCAGCTCTCGTATGCCGATTTCCACACGGCAGCGTACAAGTTCGCCCAAGTGCTGCAGCCGGGTGGGCTTCTGGTGCTGGGACAGATGCCTGCGGACAAGTATGTCAGGGCGGACTCGGACTGGGATGAGACCAAGACGTATGTCGAGGACTATGCCGCACCGTTTATGGGTGAAATGCTGCCGACCCTGGCGCTGAGTGCCGAGGGGCAGCTTGAATTCCTGCGCTCCATGGGCTTGGAGATCGTCAGCAATAAGATCGACACGTTTCAACCCAACAACCAGAAGTGCCTGCCGGAGGAGCAGCAGTACATCATTGCGAGGCGGCCGGACGACAAGCCTTTGTCGCCGCCGAAGCCGCTTCCCAAGACGACGAGCTAGAGGGAGGGAACGAGGACGGGGGTCCTTGGATATGATGTGTCCGGCTGCAAGATGTTGAGGTGCTGTTGGTTCAACACAGACCTGTGGTTGCCATCTTATTTCCGTAGACTCCAGAGGAGAAACATTGTCCATACACTCTGCCGTTGACACTCATTCTGCCGCGTGGCGGGCATAACCCTATACTTCTCCCGTGGACTATCCGACGACAAAGTGCGGTCCGGCACTATAAGCGTGGCGATCCTGTGGGTTTCCAGAAGAGAAACATTGTCCATACACTCTGCCGTTGACACTTATTCTGCCCCGTGGCGGGCATAACCCTATACTTCTCCCGTGGACTATCCGACGACAAGGTGCGGTCCGGCATTATAAGCGTGGCGATCCTGTGGGTTTCCGCGTGCATTCCTCTATTGTCTCCAAGATACGTAGGAACAATCAAAGAAGACTCTAGGCTGTGGGGAAGCAGAGCGAATCGCTCCTGACGTGGCGCGCTGGCACAGGCATCTTAGACATCCCACTTCATCGCCGTTGTGATGGATGACTTGCATACGGCAGGAAGATCCTGCATCTAGCCCGCCGATCTTGACTGACTCCGGAAGGGCCTGTTGGACCTGTGAAGCACTGGGCTGGTGATTGTATGCGCGGTACTATTCTCGGGCCAGCAACTCTTGGCTGTGATACAACCGCGTGATGAGAGACGAACACGAAGCCGAACCTGTTTGGGCTTGTTGCACCACTGGCCGCGCGACTTCGGCTCGTCATTGGCCTGACACTCAATCAACCTGTCGCTCTCTGCTCTCGCAGAGGGAAACCTTCACCGTCAGTATCATCAAGATGCTCCTAGAGTGCAATGGAGCCCTCTTCGACAAAGGAACTGGTGCACGTTAAGAAGGAACTGGTGTCGATCGAGCCCAAGAGCACGCCGCCGGCCGACAAGAAGGCCAAACCTCGAGCCAAGGCCTTCAAGGACTTGACGCCGGAAGAGAAGCTGCTCGAAATTGTGCGCCACAGCGTGCGGCCGTTCTCGGATCGCCTTGATCCTTTCGCGGCCCTGCCGGTCACGCTCGACCGGTTCCAGGAACACCTTATCAGCTTTTACCTGCTCTATTACCCGAAAGCGACATATGGATTCAGCCCGCGACTGCGCCCGCATCCGGTAGCCAGCAACTTCTCCATTGCTTTGACCACGCCGGCATGTTTCCAGGTCATCATGGCGCGCTCGGCGCTGTACCGCATCTCGCTGAACAAGTACGCTACAGAGGCGGAGAAGCAGTCCCTCGAGCTCGCCGTGATGCGGCACAAGGGAGAGGCATTGAAGCTGGTCCGTCTGTTGAGTACTAAGCTGAGTCCGAAGCGCAAGGACGATCTTCTTGCCTCGATCATCAGCCTGGGGACCTTTGACCGGCGGTCCGGGTCTCAAGAAGCGGCAGGCATGCACTATCAAGCGGTGCGGCGCATCTTGAAGGCGACGGGCGGTCCACTGGCCGTGAACTCGGTGCTCCTGTCGCGCGTCATGTGTTTTTTCGAATGCATCTACGGCACGAGTCCCGAAAGCTACATCTGGGACGAATCGGACGTGCAGAGACTGGTCCACGGGCTCAACAACTTCCTGAGGAAGCTGCGAGAATTCTGGCAGTCCCTGTCGGCCATCAATGCTTTGACGGAGAGGCCTGCGGCCGAAGACAGCGCGAAGGGCAAGGGGAAGGAAGCCGACCCAAGACCAATCCACTCGTTCGGCCTACGGCATGGCTCGACCCTGCTTGGTCTCGTGTCCAGACAACCCCCACCGACTGCTGAACTCACGCAGCAACGCCGCCTGGAAATGATTTTCCAGCTCACTTGCCTCCTCACGCTCGGGATGATCACCATGGATTTCGCCAACGACTTCCGAGCCCTGCTGGCGTACATGGACGGCCTCCACACGTCGATTGAGAAGCTGCAACTCGCAGGCCTGAGCTGCAACAACGCCATGTGGCAGATTCAGGTCGGTGATCACAGCGAACCTCACAGCCGGCGGATATGGCGGGCCGCCAGCTTTGCGTGGGTCATGAAGCATTGCACATACAACGTGCAGTTGACGCTCAAGCAGTGGCTGCTCGCCTTCTTCACGGGGAAGCCGGTCGAGAAGCCATACAAACTTGATCCGTTCCATTTCAGCTACGCTGGCTGACCGGGGTGTGGACAGCCTGAGGTTACAGCGTGTGCAGCGTTTCCCGTTGACATGGTGCGTTGACAGACATGCGTTGTAAATCTGCTGCGGAATGGTCCAGATGGCGGATCACAACGGCAGCGGCAGGGCAGATCACCTCGCAAGGAGTAGGGTTCAGGGCGATCAGGGTAAAAGCAGGAAGAGATATTCCGTCCAGCTACACAGGCTAGTGCTGTAGCTCTCCCAAGCCCTGATGAATTTTTGTGCGGACATTGCGTTAGTGCATCGTCTTCATATCGATAGAGAGTCCGTATTGATACGCCTATCGCCTGATGACCAGTATGTCTGCTGCCCTTGACTGCGACCTTGCATTGCCCAGACTGGAGCTTGACGCGAAGAGGCGAGACAAAGCGCGGACAAGGGCTGGCTGGAGATTCCAATCAGGGCGTCGCTGCCAGGCCCCTGGATGTGAAAGCAGCTAGCCCAAGTGTTACACGAGACGGTTAGCGACTTCCGTGGTTGTGGCCCCGCGGATTCTTGGGTGCGCAGGCTGCGGTACCTGCACGAGGATCAGCTGGCCTCCGCACGACAGCATCAACAGCTCGCACCCAGCATAGGACGAGTATTCTTGTACGCGATATTCTTGCTGGCCGCAAGCGAACGAAGACCTCGAGAGACGCGTGACGAGAAACACCCAACAGACACAAAGCGAACCGTGCCCATGTTCGCGCAAGGAATGAGGGCGAGGCATCGACTCCTCCGCCCTTAATTTCTCGTGGCGCCATCCAACCTCGTCTCCACCAGCCAAATTACGACGAGTCCTCAGCAGCTTGCCGATTCTTCCTCCTCCTCCCTTCCTCATCCCACCACACCTCCAGCGTCGTTCCTGGAATGTGTGCTATTCTTCAATAACATCCCCAGGGCACAGACCGTCTGTGTTGCCGAGGGTCCGCTCTCTCTCATCCTTCCTGCGCTATGTCACCATAACGGAATGAATCCCTTGCAGTTGTACCTGTGCTTTTGAGCTACATGCTCTGCCACTCGTTAAAGACCCTTGTGGTTGTCACTCATTGAACAACAAGTCATTCGCTTTGCTACCAGTCACTCTTTGAACAACAAGACACTCGCGTTGCTTCCAGTCACTCATTGAACAAGTCATTCGCTTTGCTTCCAGTCACTCTTTTATATTCCCATCCTCTCCGCTGCATCCTATCCGAGTTCGACGGCACCTACCCCCGGCCAAATATGGCTTCGAAAGGTATGTGGCTTTGGGCTGATTGAAGCGGGACAGTCAGGTATTGACAAAGGCTACACAGACGCCCTCTCCACCGTCTACGGTGTCCCCACGAAATATGCCTCCCTCCTGACCCTCGTCGTCCAGAACTCGTCGCTCGTTCTGATGATGCGATATTCCCGAATCCTACCCGGTCCGAGATATCTAAGCTCGACCGCAGTCGTTCTCTCAGAAGTCCTCAAATGCTTAATATGCCTAGCCATCCACATCAACGAACAACGATATCAGTCTCGCTATTCACAGCTACCGACCCTTTCGGACGATGCCAGCCCTTCCTCGATCCAACACGGCTATAGCTTGAGACAGCTATGGACCGACATATTCAGCGTCAAGAGTGGCTTCTTCAAGCTGCTCGTGCCCGCCATTTTATACACCCTGCAGAACAATCTGCAATTTGTTGCTGCCACCAACCTGGATGCGGCGACTTTCCAGGTCACATATCAGTGCAAAATCTTGACCACGGCATTATTTGCCGTGCTGATGCTGGGCCAGAGCTTGTCGGCCAAGAAGTGGCTGTCTCTGGTCATACTCACGGCTGGAGTTGCGTGCGTACAAATCCCTTCTGGAACGACCAAAACCGTCCCACAGCAAGGGAACTATATGGTGGGGATTGCGGCCGTTGCCGTTGCCTGTGTTTGCTCGGGATTTGCCGGCGTATACTTTGAAAAGGTGCTGAAGAACGGCCAGAGCTCCTCGATCTGGGTGCGCAACATCCAGTTGAGCGTTGGATGTCTCGGCATTGCGCTCTTCGGCGCATTGGTATGGGACGGCCAAGCGATCCGAGAACAGGGCTTCTTCCAGGGCTATAACCCTGTGGTCTTTGCCACGGTCTGTGTGCAGGCCGCGGGTGGTTTGATTGTGGCCATGGTCATCAAGTATGCCGACAACATCCTGAAGGGTTTCGCCACCTCGCTCTCCATCATACTGTCAACAGTCGCCTCGGTGTTCATCTTCAACTTCGTCCCGACGATATACTTTTTGTTCGGCTCGATTTTGGTCTTCTTCGCCACCTATTTGTACAGCATGCCGGAAGCACCCAAGTCGGTCGAGACGACCAGCGCCGACATGTCCGAGAAGAATCCAATACTTGTTGTTGATGACTATGACGTGGAAGAGGGACTGGGATTGCAGAATGTTCCCAAACCGTTCCGGGATGAGAGTGACCCTGATTCCGGTGACGAGATGAGTCAAGACAGCATCAGCGTATACGAGCCAGACGATGGCACGTATTCTCGCAACTTTTCACCCTCGTTGATTGGAACTCCTCGGATCGAGAAATCGCCACCGTTGGACTATGTTAGTTAGGCCGCCTTGCTTGACGCCAGCACTATGACCTTCGGAACCAATATATCTTTATCGCCATCGGCGACGACTTTGTCCCACGCAACCATTGTGTGGCCATTGGGCTTTTCCCAATCTAGGGCCCCTTGTCTCACGCGTGATCGTGATTTGGGGATTTTCTTCGTGGACGATTTCGCAACGAGGGATGGGACATCAGCATCAAGGGCACACTTTGCACGAGTTATGACTTGAATAGAATCCGGAAGCAGGACGGGGGCGGCATTGTTAGGCAGATTGGATATGACCTATCATTCAGACCTAGGAGATACAGAACCATTGAAATGATGATACCAGGTTTATCCTTAGCAATCAGACGATTTTACATGTTCAATCAAAGTGCAGTTGCGTGGCTCGAGTGGAGAACTAACACCGTCGATTGTAGTGGATCGTGCTATCCGAGAGTCTGTTATTGCTACCTGAGAGAATGAACAGGCAACAGGCTGGCGCGAACTCCGTACCGAAGAGCACCAACGCAAGTACGTCAGTCGTGCCAGGTAGGAGGTACTGTAAGGAGGGATAAGATGAAGGTTCAACGTTCCAAATGCCTGGATCCCTTCGAGAATGAAGTACTGAGTCCGGTGTATGAGGACGAAGATTTCTAAGTCTCGGTCGAAGCACCAGTTACAATAACTGACTTGATGGTTTCCCAAAACGTTTCTAAATGTCCGTCATTGCTTCCTTTCCACAAGGAGAATGGAGGCAGAAACAAGTGCTGGCTCGACCGTTACTGTAAGTGGACAGTGAGTGCGAAGAATGATGTTGTGGAGATGTTCTGAACATATTACATAAGTGGGTTTTCCTTTTCGAACCTTTCATTCTCGCTCGATGCTCAAACCACATCTACAGTAGCCAATGCGAGGCCCGACCATGTGAAACACCAGCTGCCTGTGTTTTGTCCTGTGTACACCAGAGTGAATTGCATTGGAATGAAGAACTGGAAGCAGATTCTTGGCAGTACTGGGTAGGAAATGAGAAGAAAGCCGAGAACATCTAACAAGAACTCGTCTTTTTTGTACAGCCCTTTGCTGACCAGCACGTACTGTACCGATCTGATGCTGACCGCACCCACCGCTTCGCATACTGCACCCTGCCCTGTTTCTCTTCAACAAGTACACTATGCGGAACAGGAAAGCAGAGCATCTCCTTGAAGCTAGAATGCTAGACTCCAGACTTCAGATCTATCCCCAAACACCACGACAATGGGACAGCACTATATCACCGCGCCCTACGCCCCATCTGAGAAAATATTGGGTACAATTCCCACAATTCTTGATAACAGCCATCGATTGTTCGACTGTGGCCACATCTCTTCGGTCTCCTGTCTTCCGCTTCACACTCACTTCAAGCTGTAAACCGAGACTACCCTCCTCACGACCCTCCCACTCCCACCCTTCAACAGTGCATTCAGCTCACTAGGATGCACGAGCGCAAACAACGCCATTGTGGTAAGCATCAACACGGCGTCAAACACGTATAGAAACCACTCATGCGAGATCAAATACCCATCATTCCCCTGCGCATACTCGATCAGCCGAAAGAGCGAGCGGATCAGGATGAGCCCACTTCCCCCGTAAAGCACGTACATGTGCTTCTTCCATGCCGTCGCGATGGTGATGTCTCCGAGCACCCGGGCGGAGGGCATTCTGAGCATGCGCGTGTGGAAGGTAAAAGCCACGATGACGAAGAAGGTGAAGAAGATGATCTGGAGGACGAGGCCGCCGATGATGATGTTCTCACCCGTTTTCATCGAGGACTGGGATCCGCCAGCCATGATGCCGCCGCCTAGAGACCGCCTTATTAGCGTTGGGTTGCGTTGCGACGTAGTGCCACGGACACTGTGGCAAATCACATCGGGTACAGGAGCACCTACCAGAACCCTGCATCAGAAAGGAAAACACATCCCCTGCGACGAAGATCTTGGTCAACCATCTGGTGTTGATGAGCGACCGGCTACCCCCGTCCGTGAGCTGGATTATCCGCCCCAATTCCATGTATATGCTCGCGGCGAAGAGGGCGGGCGCGACGAGGATCAGAATCGACTGGATGACGTACGCGCCGACGGTCCAGTCGGGCGTTTCCTGCGATCCGATGGCGCGGCCGATGTAACCGACGCTCTCGAAGAAGCCACCCACCACAAAGGGGATAAAGAACCATGTCCGTGTGCGGAGGAGTTGGTACAAATGGAGGAAGGAGGCGATGGAGAACAGCGTGATGAAGAGGACGGCGGCTGCTAGGGAGGGGTCGTAACGGTAGAGTTTGAAATCCGAGTCGGAGTCGGAGGTCGCGGTCGAGTTCGAGGTGGTGGTCGCCATGATGGGTGCGAGATGGCTTTCTGTACAGAGGAGGCAACTAGAGGTGCAATATGCCCTTGTGAGGAGAGTAGCAATACGCTATTGCGAGGAGAGTAGCAGTGTGTTCCTGTCAAGAGAAGAGCACGAGAGTTCAAAATGTGCCTGTGAGAGAGAAATTAATGGATGAGTCGGAGGAAGAGGACACCACGTTCCTGACCGTGAAGAATCAACAACGCACAAAACACAGAGCAGCCAAAGTACGTAGTAGGTGTAAGCAGTCTAGGTAAATAACTGCGGATTCATCGCCAGCATATATACCAACTGACCTTCCCACTTCCCTGTGTGGCAGTCTGCCAGACTACCATCCTATGCGATCTACCCACCTACCCACCTGCACCAGATTCAGAAGATCCATGCACCCGATGCCCATGTCCATGCCCACCGCCACTATCCACATCTCGAGAAATGAATCTGATATGATTCAACCAATCCCTTTCCCCTTTTTCAATGCTGCCTGGCTACCGCGTAGCAACACGACCACAGTACGAGGGACCAGCAGACGAACGAACGAACGAACGCACGCGATTGATCCTGCCGGCTAAGTCGACGCATCGAGCTTAGTCCCCAGTCTCGAGGCTGAGGTTGAGGGCGGTGCGTCTGATACGTACCCAGTCTCTGTGTACGGAGGAGCTCCGTGCGGTTCGGTGGGCCCAGGTCTTATCCTCATTGACTACTCTATGCGAGTGTGAGTGCGTGTTTTCTCCGTACGAGGACCGAGTACTTGAAAATTGAAACCGCGTCGTCCATGCGTCCCGCGGGAAACGGGGCTCCACTCCGCTGGATACGCGTACTCGGCTGACTTTCCTTGTGGCTCGTATTCATCTATCGTTTAAAGAGCCTGCCACGCCTGCTCAGCCCCGGCGCTGGCCCGGCCACGCCCCCTACTGTTACAGTACTCCCACACTCCGTATCACGATCAGACCGTCGCTAAACTTTCCTTGACCAACTCACCAAAACATTGATCTCACCTACCGTCCTGAGAATGGATGTTGTCGTTGGCGGCAACGTTCAAAATGCGCAGGGTGCCTTTCGATGACAGATTGCCCAAGCCACTCATTGCCGAGTTGGATCCCGTCACATAACGCGCTGTGATATTGCCCCGCCCTGGCTGGCCGTGCGAGACTCAGCTAAACACCGAGGGCGCGTCAGTCATGGGCCATGGCAGAGGAGAGCCTTTCCATTCGAAGTGAAATGGGGGACCCCGAACTTGGAGAGGAGTCCGAGGGAGAACACAGCAGCTCTGGGGACTTTATGGAAGAGCTCGGCGGTGACAATATAGAATCTATGCCTGCTCCTCAGATATTATCACCCGAGCAAACTCATGGTTGGATAGGCTTGGAGCCCTGCTGGCCACGGCGTCTGCTTCATGTTGCGACCATGACATCTTGTGTTCGCGATGACGGCAACGCTTACGGAGGACACAAGGAGCCGAAATACAACATCTTGAGCTATACGTGGGGCCGCTTCACGAACCCAACAGGCCGAGCCATCCAAATCAAAGGCGTCGAATGGCCAATCCCGGCCATCGAGGAAAGCCATTTCAGCGTTGAAGAGTTCGAGGCGGTCATACGACAGGTGGGCAGTGACGTCGAATTTGTCTGGGTCGACATTGCCTGCATTCATCAAGAAGATGAAATCGTGAAAGCAGAAGACGTAGGAAATCAAGCTGGGATCTTCCGGAATGCGCATAAAGCCTTCATCTGGCTCAATCGGCTCCAACGTTCCACGCTCACCGGATGCGTCGAAGAGATAGGGTGTGATGGTATGTTCGGGCTGATGAAACTCGGTAATACGGCTCAACTCGCGGAAGATACAGATAGCTGGACTAAATCTATCAAGGCCGGGTGGGATTCAGTCATAGCGGCCCTGGGGGAGCTGTTCGGTGATCCCTGGTTTTCCTCGCTGTGGACCCTCCAGGAATCCATCCTTCGCCGAGACGCCTTCATGCTCTCGCGAGAGGGTTCGTACATTTACACCTCGCTGTCCAATCGCCCCTGGCAGTACAAAGTACTAGCTGGCGCCTGCCAGGAGTACTACGGAAGTCTCTTACCGTTCTCCAACATTCCGACCGCGAGGGAACGGAATTATATCACGCGGCTGTCAAAAGCTCGTCGTCGAGCCCAGGACCTTCTTTCTAAGGATACAGACACAGCAACACTCTTGTGCGAACTCATTCACCATCGTGGACTCAGCTTTGCCTGGACGAGTAACCCCAATGTCGCATATTGCGTTGGCCAGTATCGAGCCACAAAATACCCGCTGGACCGGATCTTCGGCATCATGCAGATCTACGGCATCAGAGTTAGCCTGCCCAAGACGTCAGAGGGTGTTCCTGTCCAGTTGCGAGATCTGGAAGATGAATTTGGACGCGAACTGGTGAAGATGTCGCCTCTACTGTCACAGATGTTTGTCCACGCCGATGCGTCCAAGCCAAGGAGGAGTTGGCTGATCACGCAGAAATGTAGTGTTCCGCCTGTCCTGGATATTCGCGGGGCCCGCTTCGAGAGCGATAAGACGAATCTCTGTCACATGTCGGTTGGAGATGACGGAAATATCACCTTCTGTGGAAGGGCATGGGGTTTCATGGAGCTCCTCAAGGCAATATCACTCGGAGATAGCATGAACAACAGTGATTTCCGGAAGGCCATATGTCATATCCTACGGAACCACGGCCAGCAATCATCTGATATTATCCCCCCGCAGTCTACCTCTCTAGACCCATTGACCTCGGAGGACATAGCAGCCTTCCATTCGGTGCGACCTCCAGGCTTCCGGGCACAGTCGCGGGAGATCCGCCTCCGCCCTTCGACCGATGCCCCGCAGGTCTCGATCCTCCTGGACCGCCACCGTGAGTTGCCAGCGGGTGCACTCGACCCAGAGCTAGACTTCGTGGAACCAGGGTCGCGCTACCGAGACGAGGAGCTGTATACCTTGATGGTGGGCATCCAGGTAGCCAGGATACATGGAGAGGACAACCTTCGAGTGCTACTTCTGGGACAAATCCCGCATGCTGGATTGAATGTCAACATTGGGCTTGTCCTGCTTCTTTGCGGTGCATGTCCGCGAAATGCAGCGGCCAATCGATGGGAGCGGATCGGGCTGGTCGTTTGGCACGTTGTGCCATCTCAATACGACTTGAGGAAGGAAGGGCCTGTGGCACCATTGCCGCCGTGGTATGCCCTCGAGGGAGAGATCCTGTAGGGTGATGTACTGCAATTGTCAGAGCATCCATGTTGTCTCTGGCGTAGAGTCGCTCGCCGTTCTCGAGCAGTCAGAACTGTCTATGCAAACAGAAATACACCAGGCTTGGAAATGAGGCGTGGACGGGATGACGCACGTAGAGAAACGGCAGTTACTGGAGTCCATGCCATGTCCTGGCAATTGTCACAGGCCAGGTAATCGACCGCCGCCCCACATTCCGTTATACATACGTTCACTTTGTTGTCAATATTTTGCCAGAATAGGTCAATTAGTCTTGGGTGTGGTCCTGCCACGGAAGAGTGATGGCACTATCGCTGCACTCGACTCACCCTGCATTCTCCCTCTCGGCCATTTTGTTCTATGAAGAGACAAGACAGACAGAGAGACACTACTGGAATGTTACACGTCCATCCGAATTCTCTATATCCTAAACGTCATCAAGGTATCGCACAGCAAAGCAAAGCACAGCACAGCACAACACAGCACAAAACGGGCGGCGTGACCTGAGAAGACTCTCACGAGCCAAGATTGAGAAGGAGAGGATGTCCGTGGTATGCCTCCTTGTACTCTCTGACGATGCCGACTTCGAAACGGGGCTCATCCGCGCGTGGCCTGGCGGCCCAATGGGTCGTGCTGCGCATGATGTCGCCCGGCCCGAGCGTCTGGACACGCCAACCGCTGCTGTGGCCCAAGTCATGGGCCCTTGAATCGTACCACATGTTCCTGGGAGTTGGGGTCTCGTCAACCCACTCGTCGTACCACCACTCGTCCCTGAGGTTGGAAATCTCACCGAGTCTGACGCCGTTCTTGTCCCAGATGACGTTCTAGATGTGTTATGCTGCGTTAGAGAGGAGCGCTCTGTCAGAGTAACCAAAATGTGTTTTTCGCAGAACCGGCGGGGGCTAGGCGAAGCGTACCGTGTGGATTCTCTGGTTCAGTAGAATCTTGGGCGCTACGATCCGCGGCCTCCTCAGACTGGCGCGGCATCCTTGCCGCTCAGTGACTTGGAGCCGGTAAGTATACGGAGCGATCACCTCGATGTCACGCTCTAGGAGGATGGCCAGAGTCTGGTGGAACTGTTCGCTGTAGCCGTTATTGATATGTTGGGTGCGTACGCTGCGGAGAAGTTCGGTGTCGTCCGGCTGATATTGTCCGCTGCGATCGCGGAGGCATCGGTGAAGGTGGTCGATGATGGCGTCGGAGAACTTGATCGTGTCCCAGCTGTCAGTGAGATCGGGCTTCAGGTAGATCCGCCTCAAGTTCGGGTAAGTGGTTGCGAAATTCACGTTCTCGAACCGGCTCTGCCGACCCAAGCATGCCAGCCAATTCGACGGAACTATGAACTCTTCGACTTGTCCCCGGCAATTCGTAGGCAGGTCGAAATTCGTGAGATGGTGCATCTCGTAGGTTATACTGGCCTTGGACAGGACGGATGTAATTTCAGGGAAGGCGCGCTTGCAAAGCAGCGAATGTGCCAGTCGCTCGTTGTGCTGCTCGACCAACTCGCACCGACACCGCGGATCGGACAGGCCGCCACGGTTCGCTGGGTTGTCTTCTTTCAGCGCACTCGGACATTTCTTGTGCTTGGGGCAACGGAAGCGGTAAGGACCTGCGAAATACCACCAGCGCTGGGGGATTGCATACTCCCAGATCTGGAGCCGGATCTCCGCTGGGAGTGTCATCAGAGTGAGGGGTCCGGAAGTGGTGTATTTGTAGCTCGTGGACATTGTGCATAGAAAGCGCTATGTCCCCAGCTGAAGCACACAAGTCCAGGTTTGACTTCTAGGTAGACAAGATATTTGAATGCAAAGTAAAAAAGAAGGGGAAAAGGGCCAGCGCACGGCGAGAACTAGAGCCAGACATGAAGATATGGTAGTCCACTCAGAAGGTCGTACCACTTTTGAAATGCTCACCGGCGTGTCTTCTGTTGGGTGAACCACCAAGTGTGGTTGGCTTATTAAGCACATTGCCAAACCGAATTCTCGCGGTGAGGGTGGAAGAGCGTGCGGCTGAGTGTGTAGTATTGGTTATGTGCGCTTGCTGACTCCTCAGCATAAGTAGATTGACCGTGGAAGGCTTGACAGAACGTATTGATTCCATACGACGAAGGGGATATTAGAGGCAGTGGATTGAGAGGTTCAAGTGAGGGAAAGTTGAGGAACTCTGTTCTTGCACTTTCAGCAGTCGCTGCTGCAGACCAATCCCGTTCATTTCACTGTTCGGTCTTTGATCATGACATTCTCAGCAACATCCATCTTGGTCCAGACCTGCTGTGGGCTCAGGAGAAATGGTCCCTGACTCGCACCAAGGCTTGCATGGCGTGGCTTACTGACACTATTGGATCTTGGCGCTCCAAGCGACTCGCCTGTAAGATCATGCTGCTTGATTCGTCTCGACCATCTCAATCTCCTGGTCAAGCTCTCAAGTGCTCACTTATCGCGACTATTGCCGTTTACTGCAGAAGTATGTAGAAGAGACGGAGAAGTCTACCTCGTTGCCTTCGTTGCCTTGCGTTGGACAGTTGACACAACAGTCCAGCGCCGACGATAATGACCAAGCTCAAGGTTGAAAAGAATTTTCAGCTAGCGCAGGTACCAAGTACAAGACCGCCGTCGGCATCAGCCTTTCTATTCCCTGTCGATTGCGTGGGGATTGAATCCTGGCCCTGGACCGCTTCCTCGTCTCGAGTTGGACGAGATTCACGTCTTACCAGAAGCTACAAATATGTACAGCCAATAATCGACATCTTCATACCACGGGACGTTAAGATCCGAACTACACTCTGCCAATATTACAACGGAGATTCAACAGTTCCCTGGCCGACTTCGACTCACGTCCTGAACCCATCACGGCAGTGGGTTTGGTGAGATAAAAGCGCCCATAAGCGCCACCAGCTGCACAAATTCGGCCCCTTACCAAAAGAAGCTTTGATGATTTTCCACGCTTGACGCCCAGTGGAGCCAGGAAGGCCGTTGTCCTGGCTCCTCGTGGTCAAACCAGCCCGTGCGCATTCCACTCGATGGTCTCGCTAACGCTGAGTGGTAAGAATGCCGCTCAGATACTTTCGGTTAATCAGCCTCGAGAAAGGCGTTTGTCTCACGGAAAGTAAACATATGCTGGCATGCGGTCGCTGACGGAGAGCAGCTCGTGCCCAGTTTGAACAATAGTTCTTTGTTCTCCGAACAAGACATGGGACATCTCTCTGCTGCTTTTTGATCCATCTGTTGCATGAAGAACCAAGGACATTCCCGATAAAGCTCAGTGATGAAACTGCGACCCGAGTCAGGAGTCGAGGTCTAATTCTGAGACCACTATCGACACCGGCGCCGTTCGCTCGTCCACCGCGCACTGAGACCATCTAACTTAGTCCAGAAGTGGAACAACGACGATTTTGAGCTTCGGCCACGGAAGATCAGCAGGATCAACATACCGCAACCAGCACCCGACACGTGCGACAACTTCCCCGGAGTCTAAAATCGGGGCTGATCAGCAACATATCAAGATCAGCAGAAAATACACACTGCTACTCGTATTCACCACATCATCTGTGGCGCCAGCTGTTGTCCATCACCGCCATCCGGCACGCATCTCAGCCATAGCGGCCATTTCTGCCACTTCCGCCGATGTGAACAAGTCGCAATCACGACCCAACAGGCTCATCCAGCTCTCCAATCAACTGCACCTACCTTCCTAGACTGCCTTGAGGCCGAACCTCCAAGGCGTCCGTTCTTTACCAACCGACCACACAGCGTGGCTTTCTCTACCATGCAGCGATCCCGACGGCCCAGTGGGCGTTGTATAATTCCGACGACCACTACCACGACAGCGACAGCGACAAGGCCAATGAGAACAAAACCGATATCGATATCAACATTTAAGATGATGACAACCATAATACTATTACTCTGCATACTGAAACCGACATTTGCGCAAGTCATGGAATTCGACCCTCAAATCTATGAATCGCAATTATTCAACGAGTTGGCTCTCAAGGGCGAAATACACATCGATCGAGGCCAACCACCGCCACGGCATGATATATATCACGACCTGGCGAAGAGGCAGGTCGGCGACAGTGACGACAACAGTGACGGCGACAGCGTCGTGCCAACGACAATAGCTGAATCTACCACTACGTCGACCACCTCCTCAGAACCCACGACCACCAGGCTCTCCTCCGAAGAGACAAGTCCCACCGCCCCAGCCACCACCACCACCGAAAGCAAAACCGCCGACTCGACCTCGAGCGTGTCAACCTCAGCCGGCCCCTCGGTCAGCGTGATCACCACTCCCCTCCCCACCCCTTTCGACACCTCCATCGGCAGCAACTTCACGGGTTCGTCGTGCCCACAGTTCTTCTCCACCTTCCTGGGCAACGCGACGTTCCGGGCCTGCGTCCCCGTGTCCCTCCTGCTGCAGAACTCGAACTCCTTCTTCCGCGCCCAGCGCTCCTTCACCCTCCTGACGCAGACCCTCGACACGGCATGCAACGCCCCGCTGGCCATCTGTTCGCCGTTGATGGCCAATCTCGCGACCCAGCTCATCGACGACGCCAACTGCGGCCAGGACTACAGGCAGCAGAACCCGCTGGTCGTGCAGGCGTACGCGGGCCTCGTGGCGTACGAACCCGTCTACCGCGCGACATGTCTAAAGGACGAGGATGGCGGCACGGCCAGCAAATCGTACTGCTTCGTCGACGCGGTCACGAACACCAACACCGACGCGAGTTCGAATTCTTCGAGCTCGTCCACATACAACTCCGCCGACTTTTACCCCTACTACACGGCCATCGGGCTGAGCATGCCCCAGACAGCGAGCCCCACGTGCACGCAGTGCCTCAGGGACACGATGCGCATCTTCGCCTCGTACGCTGAGAACGCCGTCCAGCCGCTCGCCAAGACGTACCTGCCCTGCGCTGTGCAGGTGGACAAGAGTTGCGGGGGCGGGTTCGTCAGCACAGACGTCAAGGTCGGGAGTGTGGCGAGTCCGAATGCCGCGGCCAGCGCGCGGGTGTCGTCGTTGGTTATTGTCTCCGCCGGGCTGATTGCGTTGGTGGTTGGCATGTCGTGAATAGATCACACAGGGCTGTATGAGGGATCGGGATTGGGTATGTACAGGAGGACAACAACAAATGTGAATACTGCATTGGGTCAGGTTATATTCATGGCGGCAAAGGGGGCGGGAAAGAGTCACTGTATAGCAAAACGCGAAAATTGCATTTAGATCAGGATGGTATGGTGGCGGCAAGGCTCGTGTGGCGGGCACTACAGCACCGACCATCTGGGAGGACTTTATGTCTTGTCTTGACTTGAGCGAAGGCGTTTTGGCGTTTTGGCGTGTTGGACGATTGCAACGATTACGTTTGATTTCTAATATAATCATGATACCCACCCTCTCAGCTCGTCTTTGCCAAGATGGTCACGGTCTCTGCACTTGCGCTTCTGCTCCTCGACTGATTCCTGTCCGCGAGAAGGCACCTTTTGCATTCCTGTAGTCAAGGGTTGATACCTATGTATAGCTTCTCCTACCGAGCTGGGTAACCAACATCGGCATGTGATCATGGTGACATTTCGGCTTGTATTCTGCTCACGTCTAGAAGAAGCCAGACCGATATTCGACGTTGATTGATTCGGTGCCATCATGATGATCCACCCATGACCTCGGCGACTAGCCATACGAGTACGTACTCAGTTTGTAGAGTTCTCGATTCGCCGCCACCGAGACTGCTCATTTGCGGTACGAAGACATAGCCAAAGGAAACCAGAGCTACTCTGTACTTGAAGGGGCAGAGTCGCTGTAGGCCTACCGACCTTCTGTCCTGACTTTCCATGCACCCTTCCCAGGGCCCCAGAAGTTGCGATCCCACGTGGCCTGGAATTGCACGTGGCCGTGGTGGTTTTTGAACTCCATGATGGATGGCCGGCCACGTCGATCATGCCTCGTCTTCGGATACCAGCCATATCCTTCGAGCCGGCGTGCCGAGATGCGAGAGCAGCGGTCGTATATGTTCAACACAACGTCCTCGAGGAGGAGGTGGAGGATCATCTCATTGCCGTTGTCTGAACCAGGGTCGGGGATCCAGACAGGGAGTCGAACTTCGCCGACGTCGCCGGTCCGCCGTTCCAGTATGCCAGGCACTGTGGTGACGTGGTCGTCGCGTCTGAAGTCGACTATCCATTTGCCGTAATCGTAAAGGCGGACGTTGTTTACAAGCATGGTGAAATGATCGTGCTGGTCTGGTGTTGTAGATGTCCGAAGAGCGAGGTTGTGTGCTTCAGGATGTAGTGGTTGTGATTTCTATCTTGAGCGGGTTGGTGGGCAAAACTAGGCCGATAGGAGGACCTGAAGACGGTTTATATACGCTGGCTAGAAGGTGCAAACGAGTGCGGTGGCGAGGGGTCAATTGACACGGTTTGACAACAGGACGTTCGACCGGAACCAGTTGGCACTTTCATCTCACCCATCACCCATCACCCATCACCCATCATCCATCACCAGTTGTTACACAAACGGGGACGAATCGCCGTGAGAGACCTCATAGCGGAGAGGATGATGCTATTATGGTCGAATTGCAGTGATAGCGATGTCGGTCGAGTGAAATGTTCCGTTCGTGATGCAGATTGTGAGAACAAATGTCATGCCCAGGAAACGGAGCCGAGGACGAAGACCACCCCTGTAGTCCCTGCGAGTGTCTTACCCATTTGCTCCCTCAGTCGGACAATCTGGATGGCAGGACACGATCGCCGAAATCGCTACTGGGTGATGTTAAATCATCGAGTATCGCATATGATACCTTCATCGAATGTCAACTCGTCAATCCAAAACCCCAACCATATTGTCGTATACCCAAGTGAAAGGCCAGAGGCTGACATGTGTGGTCCGGAGAAAGCATCAATGAACTGTAGGCTCCAGAAATGCTGCAGCGCGATTTCTGATATGAGAAGACGCCTCCGTAGCATTCGTGAAAAGGGGCTTGGAGTGACCTAACCGGCTGTTTGAGCATTCCTCGCTCGACAATCCGGACGCCATTGATAGCCTTTCTATACCGAGTACGCTGAACCGCGAGAAGACGAATGAAATAGTGATTGCGCTACGAAATGTCCTAAGGCTCCCCCATGGTCAAAGAGCCACCAGCAGTACCAAGGACAACAGCACGGAAGAAGCGAAAGGTTCCATCAACCAAGGGCAGTGACAAGGCGGTCGTGACAGATCATCGCGATCGAGATTGGAAATCTCGACGACATCATTGGGGAAATCCCGCGCATCAACACAGCATCTCAGAATATACTCTGTACATGAGATCAGCGAGAATTGAGACGAGAAACGGAAGATTGAAGCTTGCGAAATCTGATTCACTTTAGTTTCGCCCGTCTGATCCACCGTAGAGCTACACTCTCCCTGCTCCTCCGTACGGCTTTGGTCCCACGCGCACATTAACTCGTACAATCCATCCGTCGTGACAGGAACACGCGGATGGCATCTAAGTGAATGGAAGAGATCCGGTGTCGAAGCGATTTTGACTCTCTTTGGCCCTTTATTGGAGCATATGCGATCTAAGACGCAGAGATATAAACTCTAGCCTCGAAGGGCTGTAGACGATCGACGGCGACGACATTGTCCACGTTCGTGACAGCCAAGGCGAAGTCAGCACCGCCCTCCTCGGCCAAGATCGAGGAGATGGACACTTCCTTGTCCTCTTTCGACAAGTTTGCCACTGTCAGCGCCTTGGCCCCATCGTCTCCTCCTTTCACGAAGGTCGCGACGTTCTCGTCTGCCTTGGAACTCTCGATCTCCCTGAACCGGCCGTACACGAAGATGTCCTTGTGGGACTTCCTTAGCCTGAGCATCTCCTTCCAGAACTCCAGCACGCTGCCCTTGTTGCCGACTTGGTCCTTCACGTTGATCTGCTTGTGCGACTCCAGCACGCTCATCCACGGCTTGGCGTCGTCCGGGCAGAACCCTGCATTCGCGGCCTCGCCTTCCCATTGCATCGGGACGCGCGCGTTGTCGCGTGCCATCAGCTGGAGCACATCCAAGGCCTCTGACATTGCCTTGGGGTCGTTGTTCGATTTCTCTCGGATCTCGGCTAGATGCGAGACCGACTTGATACACTTGTACTCCTCCGCCGGCCACGACCGAGGCACGTTGATCATGCCGATCTCTTGTCCCTGGTAGATGAATAGTGTTCCCGTCAACGTGGCCAACAACACCGCCAGCATCTTTGCGGAACGGCCGCGGTGTTCGGGCGCGTCGGAACCAAACCGGGAAACCGAGCGCCCTTGGTCGTGGTTCTCCAGAAACACCGTCGTCCACGCATCGGTGTTCTCAATCACGGACTGCCACTTGAAGAGCTCGCGTTTGAAGTCACCTTTCGCAAACGGGCGCGGTACAAAGCGGTTTCCAGGCGTCTGGCCGAGGTCGACCACATCGAAATTGAAGACCATGTTCAACTGCTTGTTTCGAGCGTAGATGTATGCCATCACGTCTGCCTGGTTCGGCGTGTATGGGAGCTCTCCTACCGTCATGACATCATACTGGCCGAAGATGTCGTTCATCTCGGACAGGTACTCTTGCATCCGAGGTCCATTGGCATAGTACATATATGCTGGTTGAGAGTCGAGGGCGGGGTAAACGACTGGAGCATCAGGTAGGTCCGGGTGTTTCGAGTAGAGATTGACAGTGTCGATGCGGAAGCCATCAATGCCTTTGTCGAGCCAGAACTTGATGGAACTTTGATAGATTGCCTGCCTACACTCCGCATTCTCCCAGTTCAAGTCTGGTTGCTCCGGTGCGTACAGGTGAAGATAGTATTCCTGCCTCTGCTCATCCCAGGTCCAAGCCGGCTTCGAGAAATTGCTTCGCCAATTGTTGGGGCGGCATCGCTTACCGTCTTGGTCGTACTTTGCCGGACGCCAGATATACCAATCGCTCTTAGCGTTCGTCTTCGAGGACCGAGATTCCTGGAACCAGGAATGGAGATTGGAAGTGTGGTTGATGACCAAGTCGAAAATGATGCGCATGTCTCGCTCGTGGACAGCCTTGATCAACTCCTCTGTTTGTTCGAGCGTGCCGTATTTTTCGTGGATATCTTCGTAGTCTTGGATATCATAGCCCATATCGACTTGAGGGCTCTTATAATGCGGGCATACCCAGATGACATCGACCCCGAGTTCACGGAGATAGTCCAGCTTTGAAATGATGCCGGGAATATCGCCAATGCCGTCGCCATTGGTGTCTTTGAAGCTTGCTGGGTAGATCTGGTAAACCACAGCTTCCTTCCACCATTTTCGGTCGTGCTGTTGCCGCAGTACTTCGATCATGATTGCGGCTGGTTATTAGACACCGAACTCGTTAAGACGGGGGCTGTTCCAACTTGGGAATAAAGAAGCTCTGGCGGTACTGTGGTAGATATAAGATAGGGTCCAAGGAGCTCTGAAGCGCTGCCTAAGACTCGAGGTGGACATGTCACCTACAGCGGTCCCCCATATGTGGGAATAAGGCGCGGTGGCCCTCTGACAGACATGGTCGGCCACACACGTCTCCACAATGGATGGGTAAAGGTGTGACGACCAGTGAATGATTGCCTGGAAGAGCGTCTTTCTCCACAAGTCGTAAAACTATGGTTACATCTTTGCATGTTGTCGTCGGCAAGCCTTGCGCCAAGATAGATTCGCCGACGCAGCCGATCGGCAACGAACTCAAACAGATCCAGGGGACTCTGTTCCTGGTCAAACGGGTATCCTCCGCCATCAGCATAAGCGACGCTGCCGATAGAGGAATCTTTAGCCTTTTCTTGCCCATCTGGCGAGCCCGAAGAACTGTCCGCCATGGGCGGTCATCACTCTCTTTTTCTGCAACTGTCGCTACCATTGTCTCTTTCAAGGCTGGCGAGCGGTGGAGATGTTCGGCTGCACCCCAGTTTTGTCCATGTGCCATCTCCAGATTCTCCGCAGGAGAAAACCCGGTCTTTGGGAACTGGATTGCCACCCCTAGCCGATCATATATAAGGATTCTATCACTCCCCGTCCGAGGAACAAACATTTACACCTTCTCTGAGACACACATTGATCTGAGATAGGAGTGTCGCTTTGCCAAGCACTCTTAGCCTCTGCCTCGACGAGTGACCCCTATTCTAGCTCTTCAATATGGCCCATGTCGAGGACGTCAAGCAGCCTGGCGAGGCTCAGTCCGAGCCCGTCAGTGCCCAGAAAGCCGTCGTCCAGGAAGCACAAGCAGCAGCAGAAATTGAGCACGAGCTGGGCCTTCTGAAGTCTATCAAGCTCTATCCCAAAGCGATAGCCTGGTCTGTCCTTCTCTCAACCGCCATCATCATGGAAGGCTATGACCTGCTCTTGATGTGAGTATAGCGCAAGAACTCATGGTGATGAACAGGGCTGACGTACAGCAGGGGTTCATTCTACGCCCAGCCCCCATTTCAAAAACGATACGGGAAACAGCTTGAGGATGGCACATACCAGATACCTGCACCATGGCAATCCGGCCTGTCGAACGGTGCCTCGGCTGGGTCAATCATCGGCCTCATGGTGAATGGTTATATCTCCGAGCGTTTCGGATTCAAAAGGACAATGCTGGGAGCGCTTGCTCTAATCACTGCTCTCATCTTCATTGCTTTCTTCGCTCCGAGCCTCGAGGTCCTCGTGGTCGGTCAGGTCTTGATGGGAATCCCTTGTGAGCTCGCCGCGGCTTTACGCTACGAACGAAGCTGACTTGTGCAGGGGGTGTCTTCCAGACGCTTACAACAGCGTACGCGGCCGAGGTAACACCAACACATCTCAGAGCTTATCTCACGACATATGTCAACCTGTGCTGGGTATGTATCTGCACTGGCGTCAGAAGAAAGGGCTAACTTCCATCCTCAGGTCTTTGGTCAACTTCTTGCATCGGGCGTCCTGCGTGCTGTGCTGACACGGGACGATGAATGGGCATACCGAATGTAGGTCTAAGCGGCTCGCGTGAGGTGACCATTGCTGATTGTGTCAATAGTCCCTTCGCACTTCAGTGGATTTGGCCGATCCCGTTGATTGTGGGTATCTCTTTCGCCCCGGATTCCCCATGGTGGCTCGTAAGACGAAATCGCATCAGCGATGCAAGAGCGGCGCTTGCCCGGCTCACATCAAACAATGGTGCTGTTGATCTTGACAAAGCTGTTACCCTGATGGTATACACAACCGAGCACGAGAGGGAGCTGGGCACCGGCACATCATACCCCGCTCTCTTTAGAGGGATTGACCGTCGCAGAACAATCATTGCCTGTGGTTGTTGGCTGATCCAGACTTTCTCCGGGGCCAGTTTTCGGTAAGCAATGCTCCATCAGGATACCGCTCCAATGCTGATTACCGCAGGACATACTCAACCTACTTCTACAAGCAGGCGGGGCTGCCCACGGATCAGGCTTTCAACATGGCCATCGGCCAATATGCGCTCGGTATTGTGGGCGTTATCTGTGCGTGGTTCCTTCTCCCGCGATTCGGCCGCAGAACCTTTTACCTCGTCGGTCTTGTCTGCATGACGATCCTGCTTTTCATCATCGGGATCCTAGGAGCAGTGTCCAACCCGCCCTCGACAGGTATTGCGTGGACTGTTGGCTCTTTGCTGTTGGTGTACACCTTCTTCTACGACATCTCTGTCGGGCCCGTCTGTTACAGCTTGGTCTCCGAGATCCCCTCTGTACGACTTCGCAGCAAGTCCATTGTCCTCGCTCGGGCATCGTACAACTGCTTAAACATCGTCACGGGCGTGATAACACCGTATATGCTCAATCCCGGGGCGTGGAACGTAAGTGCTCCCGCAACGAAATCATTCCGATAATGCTAACAAAGCTGCAGTGGGGAGCCAAAACCGGATTCTTCTATGGCGGCACATGCTTGGTGAGCCTTATCTTCACATTCTTCTGCATTCCTGAGCCCAAGGGCCGTACCTTTGCAGAGCTCGACATCCTCTTCCAGAAGAAGACCCCTGCCAGACAATTCGCGAGGACGCCTGTGAATCTCTACGATGCAGCGGTTGAGGAAAAGTACGAGAAGGAATGACGGCCGAGCTCCTTGACAGGATCGTACATTGGTGACAAATCCTTTGAAGTAATTGCGGGAAATAGGCCAATAGTCTTCTCGCTCATCATATGAAAAATGGAGGAATGCCAAATCTCTCGGTGCACAAGTATCGACAGTCGACTCGTTCTCCTTTCTGTCGCTGTTGATCGAGGACGGCTTCTAGTAAAAGTGCAAAGAAGTCGCTGTGACAAGTTGGTCTTTTAATTTGCTGAAGCATCCCAACTGCCCACTTGCCGCCCTCTTCGTCTGCTTCCAGAGCGTAGAAGAAGATGGCCCACATGAAGCCCGGATTGACCGCGCCACCGTTCTGTGTAACGTTCTCGTCCACAATGCGGCGGACTTGTCGCATTGCGTCTTGAGCTTCCGGTGTTGGAGTCAGCCACTGGCCATGGGCTCTCCCAAGGTCGACTATCTCGATGTGATAGGCTGCATTACACAAGTCTATAAGCGTCGCCAGAGAGTTGGCAAATGGTTCTGGAACGACCGACCGAAGCTCTTCTGGTCTCAGCTGTAGGACACTAGGCCTCTGCTGGTATAAGGAATGAAGCTGTTTTCGGATATTTTGTGCCACTTGGTCGACTTCAGTTTCATCCATCAATGAGCCCCTGGAACGATGATGGCGATTCAGACCACATAGAGAGGCTCCAATCTTCTGTGTCTGCATATAAAACTCGAACAGCTGGGACGTCAGAGTATCGTAAAGAACCGAGGCTGGCGAAGGACCTTGGTCCATAAAGATAAGAGCAGGTGTCGGGCCTTGATCATAGGAGAGAAGTCGACTGACTTTGGCACACATCAAACCCCTGCCTCCGAGATGTAGGGCCTTGACATGTAGTAGCTTCAGCCAGGTTTCGACACGGCAGGCCACGGGAGGCCAGGGTCGCAGCTTGGTCCATTGCTCGAGCTTATCGACGAAAGCGCCTTCGGGCTTCATTGTAACAGGTACCGTCTCCTGCTGGGCCACTATCTCAAAGCAAAGCAGCAGGAACGCGGCCATTATGGTCGGTTCAAAACCTGGCTGCTGTTCCTCGAGTAGCGTCGCGTGACTGGCTTTGGCGGCGTAATATAATGCGATGGCATTGGTCGTATCCCATCCCTGCTCCTCTGCTTCGTACAACGCTTGTACAGCGATGATTGCAGAAGCAACAACGGAGTCACGGCCTCCAAGATCAGCCAAATACTGTCTCATACGTATCCAATTGTCTCGATCAAAATGTGAGATGAAAGGCGGTTCTAATTTCTCAAGGAAGTAAGGGAATTTACTGACATTCGCTGCAGTGTCAGATCTCGATGCGGCAATACTGATCGGTTGGAGGTCATTGTTGCTTTCAGCGTTGGCAAATATATGCAACGTAGGATCAACGTAACTGCTTTCCAACAGTAAAGGGTCCACGTTGGAAGGTACAAAACCGGGACTGCCGTCCAGTGTGCCTCCCGGATCAACGCTAAACGGAGATTGACTCCATGCGTCATAAGTGCTAAACGAGATTTGAAACTTGTCGAATACGTTCAATGCGTCTTGAGGTACAGCAGCAGCAGACTCCGTGGATGGCACCCCATGGTCGACCGTTCGCTCTCTCTTCCCAGGACTGTTGACCTGAGTAGGGGAAGAGTCATCCTGATAGACGCAGACCCGACCGAGTCTCTCACACTGAAAAGAGAAGTCAGCCACGTCCAGCCACGAGAGATTCAAGGTGGATTGCGGACGCACACTGCGGCACATAGGCCTCTCTTCTGAGCATTTGACCTTCCTTTTCCTACATGTCAAACATCCGCTGCGAACTCGTATACGAGGTCCAATTGTGGTAGCAAATCTGCCGGGAACCGTTGCAGCAGTCCTTGACATTTCAAAGATGTAGATCTTCGACTCGCACTGAGCAAGTCATATTTCCTAAGCAAGCAGAGGACGCGGTGTTTGCTTTCTTGCGTAAGCTAAAGCCATAGTAAGTAGAGGGAATCCCTGCTGCAAGGTTCAAGTCGAGCTCTGTAGCCAAGACGGAGAAAAGATGTTCCGTCGATGAACCATCCCCGGCTGACCTTCCAGTGTGGGTGCTCTTGCATATCTCCGCCCCATGCAAAAGTACAGTAGAGGTCTCTGGCCTTCTTCAGACGAAATCATATTCTCCGATGAGGTACAACTCGACGGCGGATCCTTCCTCGTCCGTCTGAGAACGGGACGGCAGAGACATGTCGAGCAACGGTCCAGCAGCTTCTTGACACTAACAGCCTAGAGGGCCCATGGCTTGTCTCTCGAACCTACTTGACGAACATGAGCTGCTTTATGATATAAAATTACCCCCATTTTCCCTCCGCGTGGCACTTTCGGATCTGTGACGTTGCTGTGCTTCCAGTCTTCCCTGTCTCTACCAATGTTATAGGATATTTCTGGAAGGGGATTGCGGGTAAGGCTAGTCAAGTGACGACTACAGTTAGAACGATAGAACAAAGAGTCCGCTTTGCTGTTGCAAAACGTAAATGGGGAGGAATATATCTGCACAGTAGATGCCCGAACTGGCTCCTAGGCGAAAGAACCTTATATATCTTACTGGAGGCGATGGTAGAGGAATAGTCCCAAGTGAAGGGAGTGTGAAGCTTCACACCTACTTCACTTGGAATTAGTTGGCTTACATAACCCGCACTCTTTGGGCGCTTCCCCAGATTTTGTCTTCAGCACACGCTGTCCAATACTAACATCCGGCGTACATACAAGCATATCTTTCCCTCCCTACTCGTCCTCTCCACCGCAAGACACCGCAGGGATGGCGTCTCCTCCCCAAAAGGTGTCGCTGTACTCCAGCAACGGTACGATACCAAGCTCAGACACAACGCTGTCTCGTCCACCACTGACCATCCACAGACCTGAAGAATGCAACTGATGATGCCCTGGCTCCGTACCTCACCAGCCTGCCGAAACCCTATACGTTCAAACAAGACCACTACACTGCCAACATCAAACTTGCTCTAGGCTATACCGCTGTCCTTATTGCGGGAGCCTTGTTCTACGCAGACTGGAAACTCGGCTGGGATGCCACCAAGGCGTACACGGGCCCTGCTTGTGTCTTGTACTTCGTTCTGAATGGCCTCCTGACATACTGGATCTGGGCCGTGGAGGCGGGAACAGTCTTCTCTGGCGTTAGAGAAGGAGGGCAGAGGGTATGTCCGCCATCCCTTACAACCTATGCACTCTGGGACATGCGCGGCCAATTGACACTCTTCTCGTAGCTGACCATCCGCTCCTCTACGCAAAAGTACGCACCCGAATACAAACTCAAGGTCACGTACAGTGCTCCTTCGACGGGCAAGAATTGGGAAGACAAGGAAATCACTGGCAAATTCACACAGTGGTTTAACAGCCACGGATACCTCCAACACAAGGAGTTCCAACAATGGCTGAACAGCAATATCGACGTCTTGAAGACGGCACAGGCCGAGATGAACAAAAAGGAGAGAACCAGCGAGAGGATACCTGTGCTGATGCCGGCCACCCAGGCCCAGGAGATATCCTCTTCTGCTACAGGGTTAGAGACGGCGAGCCCGGTGTCCGCGAGTGCGAAGAAGAGTCGGCCAAAGAAGAAAGCTTGATGTTAGGTACGGGGCAAGCTAGAAGCATCCATTCGACTTGCGTCAGCTGGCATGATTAGCCTGTTTGGCATCAGCTGCTCCAGCCGGGATAGTCACCCAATCCTGAATGGCAAGGCATACCTTGCTTGCTTGACGACGTGTACATCGGCAACCCCTCCGCCACGTATGAGTCGCGGCCCCTCGCGGAGCTCAACGACGCAGGTATGATCCAAACGGGTCTCGAAAAGATATCCACCGCCTGACCATAAGATCAGCCCGCAGGTACTCATACATGAAAGTGACGCCGGTTAATCTAGCGCCTCGCCAGCCGGCGAGAGTATCAACACGGGCTACTTTTCAAGACCACCCCTCCGATTTCTTGGAAGATGGAGCATATTCTGCGCTCGAGGCCAAGACTCTGCACTCAACACTCGCAAGGTGCAAGTACCGAAAGCTGGACTATGGCCTCCTCCTGCGCTTTGCAGCTCGACCCGCCCAGCTGAACCCTTGCGCGGACTCGACGACAGATCCTCCGGTCGACGCAGCCGTTGCGATGCCCAGGAACTGTAATCCATAGCTACGTTGGCTGCTGTCCCAACCTTGAAAAAGAGAAGCTCTACAGTACGTTTCCGACATCTCGCCGCGAAGCATTGACCGGTCGATCGATCGGTCGATCGATTCGGGAATACTAGGTATGCCTGCCCGCAAGCATAGTCCGGGCAAAGTGCAAACATCATCTAAGCGCAAGCGCGTGGTAGTTATAGTACTGCTTGGGTTCTCGGGGCTTTCAAACTTAGAGGCTATCATAGACAGACAAAGAACCTAGACTGCATTTTCCATTTCCTCTGATCCCCGTTACCGCACGCCACGCCACGTTGAAGCATAGGATCGCGTAGCATGCCGCGCTTGCATGCATCACATTCCAAAATTGGCTACGACAGTGAAGCCAATCCGCGTCTATCATGGGCCTGTCTTGCCTTGACAGAGTTCATTGTAGCCATGCATCTCATATGTCACCAGAACCTCACAGGTACCTGCCGCCTTGCGCGGCTTGGTTGCCTTCTTCCTCTCCACTCTGACCCCAGCCGTCACCGAGGCCGGTTCAGCCCCCGGCTCCGGGCGAGGTTCTAGTTCTAGTCCTAGTTTTCACGACCAGCCTCTTTCGTCTCGCTACGACAAAACACCAATGATCCCTTGCGCGAGGCCGCCGCCCGTCTCATCCGTCCGCACGGAAACCTTGACAGTAACGCCCGTTTTGGCCGAGTATACCATCTTTACCAGCGCGGCCACGCGTCCGCCCGTGATGGATTTGCCGTACAATTTGAGTGTGTGTGTCGTGTTTGATATGACCACGTCTGTGCCTTCGAGAGGTTGCAGGGATAGTGCGGAAGTGAGTTGCTCTGCGGCATCTGGACCCCCCATGTTAGCATCCATCGCACCCGACGCAAGCAACACAATGGAAAAGCTTACCACCTAATCCCTTAACGCTCGCCCCGCCCAACACAAGCGTCTCGCTCACCTCCTCCCCACTAGCGCCGGTGCCCTCCCAGACATGATCAAAACTGCCTGTGAAAGCTGGGCTGACGAAATCTGCCCCAGTGAGTTCAAGGTTCTCAACCTCGTATTCATCTTCGTAGCCTCCCTCCTCGGCTTCTCCTGTAACAGGGTCGACTTCTTTAGACGTGAACTTGAGGACGTTGGTGAATGTGGTAATTGGGAAGGAGGATTCTCCCTGGGCCTTGCGGAACGCGACGTATGCGACCCCTGGCTCGTTGGTTTTCAGAGCGGTGGCGGGAATGATAAATTCTTCTTCGAGGGTGGGTTCCTCTTCTTCTGCCGGCGAGGCTAGGACTGTGACGTTCTCGAGAACGGTTGACTCAAGGGTATTCTTAATGTCATATTGGATGACTACGTGTTCCTTGAAGACGTGTTTCACAGCGGAGACGACGTATTCAGTCTCGGATTCGGTTAGATCGACCACGTTGCTGGATTTGAGGACAGGACCATATGCTGCGAGCTCAGGTATCCGTGAGAAGATTTGTGTGTATTTTTGTGCAGCCGCTGCGCCGGCGGCCGGACCTTCTGCAGCGCCATTGGCCTTGGGTTTCGTGGGACCTGTGCTTGGTGCCTTCAATGTCGGCGTGGCGGTGGTGAGTTTCTTGGTGCGTTCTTCTGCAAGTGCCTGTTCATGAGAGACAACTGGCACAGACTTGATATCAAATGCCTTGGCAAAGACAGACTTGTCGTTGGAGGTGACGTACATGACGAGTTTGTGTTCGAAAGTCGAGAGCGAGAACATCGAGTCGTTCTTGATGAAGCGTTCAGCGATGTCGTCTTCCTCATGCATCAGCCGAAGATTCAACGCCGCTCGGTCTCGCACTTCGTCGTCAGTGTCGTCGAGACACCTCTCCAGCAGAACTTGTACGCTCTTCTTGACTTCGGGGTCTTTTTGTCCCACGCCAAACTTCGCCAGAGCGGTGACCGCGGCGGCGCGGACCAGTGCGTTTTCCAGCACAACTCGGTTGTAAATATACCGGATATACTTCGTAGGCTGAGGTGTCTTTGGACCTTCGACACCAATGAGATGCAAGATCCGTACCGCCAACTTCGTAAACTCGCAATCTTCAATAAACTCGCAAAGATGTGAAAGAGTCTCTTCTTTGCTTCCCGGAACGAACTTGATCAGGTCAAACATGCTCTCCACGACAGCACGCTTGAACTCATAACCACCCTCGTCTCTCAAGATTCCGCTCAGGAACGTAAGCATACCTGCCTGTTTGCTTGGGAACTTCATGCATAATGTCCGGATGGCTTCAACGATCGTGATCTTGAACTCATCCGTGATTTCCGCCATGAAGCCGGCTATTTGCTTCATGAGCCTGTCCACGCTGGCTTCGTTACCGGTTTTGAGAAGAGTGGTGATTGCAAAGGTGGCGATTGACCGGTTAGTGTTTGAGATGAGGGCTTCGATGTCGGGATTTGCTGAATGGACCGCCTGAGGCTTGAACGACGCGAACGCATGGAGGATCCGAATGGCGGCGAATTTCGTGACGGCTCTCGGAGACGTCAAGAAGGACTGAAGGGCATGGATGGCTTGTGCTGCTTCCGCATCGCTCACATCGGGCATGTTGCAAATGGCCTTTGCGGCCTCAAAGACGACCATCTCGCTCTTGTGCCGTAGCCAGGTGTCCAGCATCTGCATCATGGGCTTTCTGAGACCAGGGTCTTCCTCGGCGAGCCGAGCAGCCAGGCGTACCAACATCATGACACCAGCCGGACTCTTGACCGCTCCCGCAGCCCCGTATTGCTGGACCATTTTCACCAGGGCCATCCTGTCATGCGATCGCATCTGATATAGCAGACCAATAGCATGATATTGGTTCATGTAATTAGTATTGGCAGCGGCCAGGGAGTGTTGTGAGCTACCGCCAAAGCTCAAGAAGCCCCCGCTCGACTTGGATGACGACGCGGCCTCCTGGGTCTCGCTCTGCCACCTCCTGACCACATCCCTCGCGATGGGCAGTAAATGGTATGACGATACCAACGCGGCCGAAGAAACAGCAGGGGACTTGTCTACAATAGCCGTCTTGATCAACCGCTCAATACCCTGCACAGTCGTAGCATCGATAATCCTGCACAGCGCCCTGATCGAGTTCGCCTTGTAAATGATCTCACTGCCCACAGTCATATCCTTCATGATAATGCTCGTCGACATGATGACATCTTCGGCAGTGTGAGCCAGCTCTTTGAGAATGAGATAGACCATCTGACGCAACGAAGGGTCCTTGTTCTGGAATAACTTTGAGATGCCGAAGAAGAGGGTTGTGGCTTCGTTGGTGGGAAACTTTTCGCCCGTGAAGAGGAGCACGGCGATCTTAGTGAGGAGTGTTCGACATTTTCGGGGCGATATAGGGGACGAGTTGAATAGTCGAGCTGGACATCAAGGTCAATATGTGATGTCCACGAGCGCTAGAAGGGAGAAGGCAGTACCATCTTGGAACACAGAGGTGCGGTCCAGCTTGAAGCCGGAGTGGTCGGCATCCTCGTCCTTCTTTGCATAACTCATCTTGGACGGTAGGGGCACGCAAGCATTCGATTGATGGTAGGCGGAGGGTTCAGGACGACGAGGATGCCCCTGGTGTGAGAAACTGACGGGATGGAGGTTGCAGTGACTACCGCAGGATCATCTCGCAGAAAGGCGCCAATAGAAGAGAAGGGGAGTGAAAGCAGAGGGAATGTTTCGATTCAAAAGTGAGGGTACATCGAGTGTTGTCGTCGAGGGTTGTACCTCTGCGGGCTGGAGTTGTCGACGGTGTCCTCCTCCCGCTGCCGATAATTTGTGTGCTGCAGCCACATGTCTGACAAGCCACATATCAGCCACACTGTGGCTGATCTTTCACACCACCCCACAAGAGGATATCAGCCCTCCTTTGGCCGCTGCCTTCAACTCGATCTCATTGACCCTCGCTTGTTCTTTCACATATAGCGATCCATAAACTTCAACATGGACATGCCGGTAAATGTCCCGGTGGATGATCCGAATGCAGATACTGAATGGTTGGTCCTCACTTCTGCCTGCCGCGTTGCCGGGTTGCTCCCTGCTCTCAACCTCACTACTTTTTTATAGGAACGACATCCTCCGCAAACACGGCATCATCCCGGAAAAACCGCCGGACCCTGAACCAATAATCCAAGAAGCACTCCTCGAAGCCGCCAAACGCGCCCACGAAAACCGACTCGAGGACAAAGACCTCGACGAACTCCACGACCTAGAGGACGAAGAGGACGAGGCTTTTCTCGAAACGTACCGCCAGAAACGCCTCGCCGAGTTGTCGAGTTTGCAGAAGAAATCTGTCTACGGGCAGGTGTATCCCCTTCAGAAACCGGACTATGCGCGGGATGTCACCGAGGAGTCGTCCAGGGCTTTTGTGTTAGTCAACTTGACGTCTTCGACAGGCACGAATGTCGAGTCTCGTGTTCTTTCCGAAGTCTGGAGAGAGGCGGCTAGGAAGTTTGGGGATGTCAAATTCTGCGAGATTAGGGCGGACATGTGTATCGAGGGTTATCCTGATCGAAATACGCCCACCATCCTGGTCTACAAGGACGGCGATATTAAGCGCCAGATTGTGACGCTAGGTCCGTTGAACGGCGTGAGGACGAGTTTGAAGGACATTGAGCGGGTACTTGTGGAGGTTGGGGTGGTTAAAGAAAGTGACGTGCGACTGAAGCGGAAAGAAGACGAGGAGGGCGACGACAGCAAGGATTACCACAACGACGACGATGACGATTGGGACTAAACAATGCGATTTCCAATTGACTGGGACAGCATTCAGCCCTACTTCCACACTGGCTCTAGAGTCGCGATCGCTGACTCGAGAAACTAGCAAATGCAGACCTTAGAATGTCAGGTCTCGTCTGCGTATATATAGTTCTCAAAGTCGCCCTCTAATGGGAGGCCAGCCATTGACATACCTGTCCTCGAGCAGGTCGTGTCTCTCCAAGCTTCGCCTAGTCCTACGTATAATTGTGGCTGGCGCAGGAAGTTCCTTCATACCTTGATACATATGAGGTTTGTCTTGTTGGTACTTAACCAAAGGACGAATCTAGCTGCGGGGCCCCAAGCAAACCGTTGAGCAGGCATGGGTGTGAGTGTCGTTCGCCTTCAAGTTAGGCGTTGATCTGAGACAGTGTGACCCTCACTGTATAGCCACCTAAGAGGTTTTGTTTCGGCGGAGTGGCCAGAAAGAGGGCATCACAACCAAATCCGGCAAAAGCTTTCAGTGATTGCGGAGCTTTTTTTTGGTTTCGCCAATCTCATCGCGTATTTAGGTTCTGCATGACAAAGAAGAACGCGGCAACAGATGCTGTTTATCTCAGCAAGCGACAGGTTCCTAAGCTGGGTGTTGCATTCCATGGCGTACCAACGTTCTACCGCTTGTGTTCGATGCGGGCTCGTCCAGATCGCTGTGGCTGACATAACTGGACCCAGGCCTTTTTTGTCAGGGATGTCTTGATCCACTTTCGAGGAGGCCAGGTAGGGTTGCATGCAGGTCTTTGTCCCCTTGCGTATAGCCTGCTCACCTGTTGTAGAGACTAGAGCATTCGCTGTCGTCAAATTGCGACTTTTTTGGTGAAGTGCAAACAGATGGGTCCTGCAATCAGGTTGAGCGTCGTTCGGTCGATGGGGTCCACCATTGTTGTATAGGCAGTGGAACAGAATGGGCGGGATTGGCTCAACAAATTCCCTCCAAATGCCTTGAGAATTCGTTCAGTCGGGAACCAGTACTCCTAAGCGCCAACGCTTCATCGCAGAATTCTGAACAGAAAGTTTGAGGCGAGAATTGATGCTCGACAACCAGACGATATGGCGGTCATATCAGCTCGTCCCGTCCTCCTGCCACGGCGCTTTCGGAAATGGCGTGACGGACGTCGCTCTCCAGGAAGATTGGTCCTTGACCGTCGCATCTTGCCATCTTCTTCAACCGCTCACAGACATCTCCAACGTCCACGAGTCCCTTACGAAAGAGCTCGTGGGCCTGGATGTAGTCCCAGGTGGCGCCTGCTCCAAGTAGAGGTTCTCCAGTATCGTCGTCTACTGTGATAGTTCGTAACGTTCCAAAGTGAGCGTATTTCGAAATGAGATCGAAGCCGGATCCTGAGCTGCTGGCCGGAGAGCGGTCTTTCGAATGACGATCCGTGGGGACATAGCGCAACGGGCCCACCAACTCATCGGGCTCTTCCATAAACGGGGTCGGACCATTTGATACCGCGCCAGATGTGGCCCGAAGGATCTCATTCTCTGTCGCTATTTTGGCTAATTCACGCCGTAACCGTTCGTTCTCGCCATTCAATGTCAGTGACTGATGCTGTAGACTGGTGAGTTTGGCTTCGAGATCTTTTACGTGCTTCTCTTTCCGCTCGCGAAATGCTCGTTGACTACAGTCACCGTTAGACGCTTGAGAGATGGAATTGTGGCCATTCATCTTACGCAGCTCTGTTTTGTGCCTTCCTTCGACTTTGCTGGGGGGTCAAAATGTCCTTCTCTTCGCTGCTGCTTCGTGCCAGCCCTGCCTCGTCGGGCGTCGCCTCGGCTGCCGGTGCGGGCAGGCTGTTCATGTCCATGTCTGGCATAGATACCATCGAGTCATGACGCTGGCCTTGGATCGGCGGAGATTGCGTAGAGGCATGATGGGGCTGGGCGAGGAATGTGGCCGGGTCGTAGTGGAAGCTCTGTTGAAATGCCGCAAACGCAGCGTCATACTGGTCCTGCAGTCCGCGTCAGACCACCACCTCGTCTCCCTAAGTACAACTCACAGTCGAAGGAGCGGTCCTGAACTCGTCTAGGTGACCAGTCTGGGTCGTAGAGGGCGTGTGAGGCAAGCCGAAGAACTGATATGGCTGCGGAGCCGATGTGAAATACGAAAAGTCCATACTGAGGTTGCAAGACGAATGTGAAGAACAAATAAATTTCTGTACGTAGCCAGACTGGCGTTCTGCAGGCGTCTTCCAGAGGACTACCTGCGATGGCACGGTCTTGCGGTCTCGTAGCCCTATGCCGGTCGAGTGACGCAATTTCAACGATCACATTCGCCCTGCAGGTCGGACAGAATAAAAAGACACAATTGATAGCTTGCACATGCGCGTATCGATGATTGAGGTGGCTGCGTGTATCCAACGGTGTGGTAGTGGCACCGAATCCGAAGCGTTCAACCGAGGACGGAGAGGCGTCGGTCGACCGTCATCGAGTAGTCGGCCGGCGGTGCATCGTGCAAGGTGGGTTTCGAGGTGCCGGTTGAACGTTGTCTTGCGGTGGCGACACACACAAAAGAGCCACGGCGAAGCTTCTATGTATTGCAGTATAGACTTTTATTCCTGCGGTAGTGCAGATGGGGGGTTTCAGGAGGCAGGACCGAGTACGGAGTAGCAAGTTTGGAGAGAAAGGGAACGGCTGTGAAACCGACAACAAGGTGGGAAGGATTTTAGACGATCGCCCGAGAATCTGCAGGGAAACTCTTGATTCTTCTGCCATCCGGGCCTGCCCCTACGAGGGATGGGGAGATGCCCGTGCAGGTGTGGAGGGGCTGCAAAGGTAGCCTACTGTGCTACTGTAGCTCTCTCGCAAGGTCCTTGTTATCGCCCGAGCACGTTTTGAGAAGTCGGTCCACCAGACTTGGGGAGTGGCTCCACGCCCTCCCTCAATGAAGGCAGGAGGATGGAGCGAGGCGCCGACAGCCAATCGATAATGCCGTTGGGCGCAGACCGGTGGCAGTTTGTACATCGATCACGACTTATTTACAGATGCCTGTCCTTCTGCACCTATGCAGCGACATGGGACCTGGCAGGCGGGAAGGATCAAGGCAATCCCATCTTCGGGGACTCGTGAAATGGGACGTGGGAGTGGAATTCGCGAGTAGAGGCCGAAATTCTCGAACAGATACAACACCACCTACACAAGTAGCTTGTACGAGGTAGTCACTGTCGCATCACTTACCGGTTGAATAACACGATATCGTGGTGAGCCTGGCCTCTGACAGTGACGTATGTCACTTCTTATTAACGACGATTGTGGCAAAACGAAAGGCCTGAGCCCGTCCAGCAGGAGACATCAATAAAGAATAGATACCTACGCCCCCCCTCTGCCCGTCGGGTTGTGCAGAATTGGGAGACCAGTGGACTTCGGGTCACACTCGAGGCAGGGGGCATGTTGCATACTGGATACGCCATCTTCTGCACCTAACGCACCATCTGCCTCCCAACCAAGGACGGGCGCTGGATTGACAAGGGTTTACGGCCTGAGTCAGCAGCCCCGTTGGCCTAGATATGGCTGCTGAGGCCTAGAAACACTACGGCGCGCACCATGCCGTTGGCCTTTCGTGTTGTCCGCCACGTACGTGGCAGGTGACTCTACATCCAAGTTAGATAAATCCTTGACTGACCCGCGGCGATTCTGTGATGTCAAAATCATTGATGGGAACTTTGCCATTACCCTTGGACAATACCGAACTCTCTGAAAATGAAGTGGTCCGCTCTGAAGTGGTATTAAGGGGATTCAGTGTTTTGACTAACGGTCATGAGTGTGATATTCATCCCCTACTCCACTCGACAACCCTTGGGAACCTTTTGAGACCGAAGTTTAGCAGCCTTCCAGCCAACGGCAGTTGAATGTTGAACCGTAAGCACCTTCTTTTGTTCTACAGGACGTCCGGGCTTATTGTGGCCGAGACAAATGCAGGCCGAAGTCCACCTTATCCAGCTCGATAGGACATCAGAAGGGAGCGGTCGAGATTCGCAGCGTCTCACCCCTGCAAGCGATGTGTATAAGGAACCGAGAACTGGGGCCGAAAGAACGTGTAAAGTGGATCGCCACGGCTTTGGTAAGATAAGTTCTCTCCGACGTTGGGTGAGGGCTGGGTGAGGCCCTCACTGGACCCTTTACAAAGTACTTGTGTACTCCGCACGATAACCTCTACAACTCAGAGGCTGCAAGATGCATTTACACAGGACCTCGGAGACCCATTTTCGTCTCTGCTTTCTCCTCTTCTGCTTCCAGTCCATACTCACCAGACCTGCGGCCTGTGCAGAGGTCGAACGGCATTGACCGGTCGATCGAGAGACGCGGGAGCAATACGTCGGGTGACTTCCTTGACAGGCTCTAGTCTTCACAAGCCCCGGATCTCCATGCACAAGTTAAGAAGCACGGAGGACTTCACAATTGAGCAATGCTCCGATCATGACCGATGTGGAAGACTTCTGCTATTTTGCCCAAGGAGGCTCTCCTTGTAGGGTGTGTGCCGTACTGTGAGCGGTTCGGGTGGCGTATATACGGTGCCCCTTCTCCTGCCATTGGTTGCTTGACCTAGGAACCCGAATGGTGCACCGTCTGACAGAGAGTGTATGCCCGCGCTCCTAGCTGGATAACCCCCAATTGTCTCAGTAGGTTAGCTTTATAGGATCATGGCCCCAGTCGCACCGCTCCTACTCCCCGAAGGAATGGTGCCGAGTATTCAAGCAGGTCCCGGAGGGAAGGTCACCCTATCTCAAGCCCCTTTTCTTCGTCAAGCCAAAGTGACTAACAGGTGTGGCTTAGCTTAAGCTCAACTTCATAAACGAATTTTAGCTCAATGTTGATGGGTATTCTACCAGCTCTTGTCTGGATGCCAGAAAACTTTGCGCGCTTGAACCAAAGTACACAGTATCTTAGGCACCCATTAGGCACATCATGCGCCGTCGACGTCATCGGTTGATGGGGGTGATAACTGCATCGGAAGCGACAACTCAATGGTTGCATGATGGTTGGTTTCTTCTTCAATCACCTGATAGCATAGCTGGCAGATGTACAACTAACATTCAGCCGGGAACCAGTCGGGCATCTGCTTAGCAGAGCGGCTTTCCCCAGCTTGCTTTCGCCGTGCATGCAGCAATGCTTGGTCATCAGCACGAGTGCAAACTAGACTGGAGATTTCCTAGTCTGCATCAACCGGATCCCAGTCAGTAACAAGATACTCGTCAAGACCATCCATCTTCTTCATATCCTCATTCGAAATCTCGAAGTAACCGATGCTCCCGTTTGCCTCGATACGGTCCTTGGATACGCTTTTCGGTAGTGGGATGTATCCATGCTGAAGACTCCACCGAATCATCAATTGTGCTGGAGTACAATTGTATCTCTTTGACAGTGATACAATTGTAGGATGCTCCATACGTAGGGCTCTCGCTAGAGGTGCGTAGGCTTCTACTAGGATACCGTACTTCTGGCAAGCTTGGATAATGTTTGTTCGCGTGTTGAAGGGATGTACTTCAATCTGATTGACAGCTGGCATGATGCGAGGCTTCGACGCTGCGAGCTCGTCCAGGTGCTTGACACCGAAGTTACTCACCCCTCCAATCTTGATCTCACCATCCTGAATGGCGTCCTCGACGGCCTTCCAGCTGGACAGGCGGGCGCTCTTTCCGCCATACGGACTGTGAAGTAGAAACAGGTCGATGTAGCCGAGGCCGCTGGTTTGCACCGATTGTTTAATAGAGCGACGCGCGGCGTCATAGCTGGTGTTGGACGCCAGCTTTGATGTGAAAAAAATATCTTCTCGGGCCAAACCGGTTGTGTTAAGGGACTTGTCGTTGAGAAAGGAAAGAATGGCCTGACCGCAGGCTGCCTCATTGCGATACATTTGTGCCGAATCGATTGCACGGTATCCAGCTTGAAGTGCCCATTTCACTGCTCTAGTGGCTTCACGGTCTGACATCAGGTAGACCCCCAAGTGGATCTGAGGGATCGAGAGACCGTTGGCTAGTGTGAGCCGCGACGACAGGGAGAAGCTGTTAGGGGCCATGGTTCTCAGTTTACTGCTCGCTGGCAGGACAGGCCTGTGATACGAAAATCGGACTGCGGTGATGGGAGAACAAGAAACCACCAAGTCGGACCCCCAACAGATGACTTAATAAATTCACCAACTGGGCATAGCGACCTGGCGCCGGGAAATTAGGAAGTCGGGAAATTATCCGACCAGGATCAGCACGTGTAGCCGCACGTTTACCTTGCGGCACTTCCCGACCAGGGGAGAGAAATATTGCCATCAACATTACCTGGTAGTGTAGAGGCGGCGTTCAGTCCCGAATCTCTCGAGCTTGCGCTTCTGTGCTTCCCTTCCCACCACATATGAGTATAGTGGTGAGAGCGTTCCAATAGCCAGAGGCTGGTGAAGTGCCTCACCTCGATTGTCTCACCGCTTCGGATGCACTGTCCATATCCTCGGGCCATAGCATGAGACGATCACACAAAGACACACATCAGCTTCAAGGAAATCTGATATCAATGCTGCGCTTCTCATGATGCTCTCATTGGATAGAGCGCACTCCGTCCCTCATGCTACTGCACTTTGTCGGCTTTCAACGGGTGGGAGACTTGCATGCTTTCCGATCCAGCGAGCAAAGCGGTCGCGAGTGCAGATCACGCTCAGATCGCAATAGCTGAGAACAAAAATGGCATTTTCTCCGTCATCGTCGTCGTCGTCGTCCAATTTCGGTGGTTCGTCGAGGTCACTCAGGGACGCAGCTTTCACCGGCATCAATAGTTCTTCAGAAACTGGAAGCCAGGGCAAGCCTCCAAGCGGACCGCAATTCGACATCATAGCGTGGTTTCCGAAGTACCAAAGCTGCCAGCGCTATTTCATTGACCATGCGCAACACGAGCCACTTGTTCAGGCTTTCGCAGCCTTTATCAACATCCTTTTACCGTTTCAAAGGCAGCCGCACCCGGTCTACAGTACAAGTGGATCTCGAAGTGGCAAATCGCGACTAGACAGAGGAGATGCCGTCCGAGCTTCCTCTACTGAAGCGGCGGCGGCGGCGTCGGCCGTGTCCTTGATTCCCTACCTGCGGCGCCTAGTTGTCACGGGAATGGATGTACCTCAAGTGCTGCATGGTTTCTTCGGCGACGACTGGAGAGCCGGCGTTGGACCCCAGAGAGAACAAGAGAGGCGGAACTACCTTTTTGCCGCCAAAAGTGGCGGATGGGCCTCGGTCAAGAAAGACTATGATATGCTACCCTTGGAAACAGTGCCCTTCATGCGACCACTCTACGACCCGACCGATGGAGAGATTGAAGCTGCTGAGAGTACATGGAGCGAATGGCTTGCCCTTGAGGATTGGATGGTTGGTTCACGTGCGCCAGCTCAAGGTCATGACATCTCTTAACGGACCTGGAAACTCCGGAGGCGTAGCAGGGAAGATCAACCAAGTGAAGGACTCGTCGCTGTTGCAGGGAGGAGCACGATTGGTCTCCAACAATTATGTTGTACAAGATCTTTGGCTGGTTCTCTGAAAGCACTCTCATGATAAACGCCTGTGTATTTCCTGTGAGATTGGGCCAATCAGCTGTGCTGAGGCTGCACCACAGCCTTGCCAGTACAGTTTAGCGCAAGGCTGCAGCCGCGTTGGACCGAGTGCCGCTTTGATCTCAGAGTCATTGATTAACTTGCTCTTTGTCAGTCTCATTCAAAACTCAATAAATCCAGACACACTGTCATGAACACGACTCTGTAAATCTGCAGTGGTAGCCTGGGTAATGTTCTCTTGAGCATCTTTGTTCTCAGACACTTTCATTACAGTTTCTGATAATGAGCGCGACTTTGGTCGTGATGTGAATCGCCACCCCTTCAAGTCAACTGATTCCCTTGTCGCGTCACCGCCCAGTGACAAGTCTTCCGAAGGTAGCGCTCAACAGCTATAAAGATGGCGACCGCCCGCACTTTACTGGACCCAAAGTCCTTGAAGGTGACTTCAAAATCCCAAGGTGAGCCTTCCAAGTTGTCATCTTATCTTGCCACTTCAACAACAAACCTCTTACATTAACAATTACCACCTTCAACCCGAATTCTTCCTGTTACGCCGCTTGGACTTTCTAACGCCGCATCACAGCAAACGGTACTTCACGTCCAGGGTCTTCGCGGACTCTGGAAAGAATGGAACAGGACGGCAAAATGTCAACCCCAGATCCGCAGGTTCCTCAGAATCCTGCAAGGTTATCGGCGACATTGAATCCATCAACGCTATTGAACCCACGAGGAGCATATCGAAATCAGAACTCAGTCAAGACGCCAGCACCTGTCGATGTGAACAAACTTTCCTCCACAGATGGCAATAACCACGGAAACAGTAGTACAAAGTCGTTGGTAGAGAGCCTCTATAATGTGGAAAACCGCGCAATCAATCCGAGGAAGAGGGTGAAGTTAGACGCCGACGACCATCAATCCCTGAACAAACAGTCCGCATCTTCATACCATCACAGCAATGGCGTTGTTGGTGAATACATGCGGCCGGATCCGGACAGAGTAGCCGAAGCTGTGAAAAACAGCCTGGTGGATCTAACCAACGTGGATGATGAGTCGGAAGATGATCTAAAAATCGTCTCCGAACGCTCACTCGATGATCAGGAGGTCTGCTACGGCCATATTGCCACTACCGCCCACGCCCATCTTGTGCCGAAGCCCAAGAGCATCAGTCAGTTTGCTCAGGAGCGAGAGTGGCCCGTGATGAGGTGTGAACTGGATCGTAAGGCTGGCAAAGACACAGTGATCGAGATTCTAGATCCTTGGGGCACTAGGTTTGCGCGAGTCAATCCCGACTTTGCGGCCGCACTTGCGCCTGCTATGGACGCTCTGAAAGGCTTCAGAGCACAACCAAGACTGATCAATCGCAGAAAGAAGCCGGATGAGTGGCCTCATCAACCATGTTCCGACCAGCTCAAAATGGTTGTCAATCTTTATGGTCGTCGAGGTGATGCTGATAAGGTCGGCAAGCTCTTCGGTCAGCATAACTTTTGGTTGCGGCCACCCATGGCATCAGAAGCCGGCATCCCTGTTTACAACCCACACGCACAAAAGAAGCCGCTCTTTCTGGCTTCAAAAGGTTACGATAAAGCGGCTCGACCGTTGTCGGATGCCCGAACTCTGGAAGAGGCAACCGAGGCCGTTTCCAAGGTCTTCGATTCGTTCGCAAATGCATCTCGTTCCCTGGGTGAAATTGACCCGCCCCCCGACATCATCAAAACTCCCCTGCTTAGCCACCAAAAACAAGCGCTCACATTCATGCTACGACAGGAGCAGCCACGAGCCTATGGGAATGACGAGTCAGAGAATACTTCCTTGTGGAGAAAGAAGCAGCGGAAGAATGGCGCCGTTGTCTACAACGAAGTCATCACCGGTATCTCTGTCAAGGACGAGCCAGAACAGGTACTTGGAGGTCTGCTGGCCGATGTAATGGGTCTGGGAAAGACACTTGAAGCGCTTTCACTTATTGCCAGCACACTTGAAGAGGCTAAAAGATTCGCCGAGGACAAAGTGATGAGGGATACTCAAGATGAGAATCACAACCTCATCCTATCCAACACAGGAGCGACCCTCATCGTCTGTCCGACCAGCACAGTAAAGAACTGGGAGGATCAGATCGCTTCTCACATCAGCCCGGATGCCATGACCTACACTGTCTTCCACGGACCGAATCGAGAGAAGAACCCGTTTGTGTTATTGAAGTACAACATAGTCATCACCACTTACGGAATTATTGGTTCCGAGTTCTCGAACAAGAAGGAGGCTACCGTGAGTCCTCTGAGACAGTTGAAGTGGTTCAGGATTGTCCTGGACGAAGCGCACACAATCCGAGAGCAGAAGGCCCTTCAGTCGCAAGCTTGCTACAGCTTGGAAGCACAGCGCCGTTGGTGCCTGACTGGAACGCCAATTCAAAATCGACTGGACGATTTGGGGTCTCTGACGCGGTTTTTGCGCTTGTACCCTTATGATACCGCGGCAAGGTTCAATCAGTACATCCGAGGCCCAGCCCAATCGGGCGACCCATCGTTCTTAAAAGCGTTGCGGGTCTTTGTTGACTCTTTCACCTTACGCCGATTGCGAGACCGCGTCGACCTGCCGGAAAGAAAGGACTATGTCGAGAAACTCAGGTTCTCCGAACAAGAGAGGCGTTTGCACGAATTTTTCAAGGAGACAGCTCATGTGCAGATTCAAGAGTTGGCGCGCTCCAAAGAAAAGAATAGCGGTGTTCAGCATCACGTTCTGAGAGGCATTATGACCCTTCGGCTGATCTGTGCCCATGGTCGAGAATTACTCAATGAGAAAGATCTCAAACTGTTAAAGGGCATGAGTGCAAACGAGGCCATCGATATTGACGAAGAGGCAACGGCGCCGACGATATCGAGGAAGGCAGCATATGAGGCTCTGAATCTGAGGATGGAAGCGGAGCTGGACGTTTGCAGAAATTGTGAACGAAGCATCAGCAAAGATGTTGTCAAGGCTGAGACGGACGCCGATGAGGAACAAGCTCTTCGATGCTTTGTCCTGCCGTGCTTCGACCTCATCTGTGGCGATTGTTTCAGCTCAGTCAAACCTCACTTCGACAGCGCACCAAACAACGAAACTGTCACTTGTCCTTTCTGTGCCGCGGAAATTGCTGCACAATATGTCGGATTTAGTGGATCCACAGCGCAGGAAATTCTTGTGGCACCAGACGACACCATCGATCAGGAAGAAGGGGAGGAGGAGATTACTCGGACATACACCGGGCCCCACACCAAAACTAGGGCACTTCTGGCCGACATCGAGGAGATGTACCAAACCAGCGAACCATTGGAGGCTGCGGGAGAGAGTCCGTTGAAGTGCGTTGTCTTCTCTGAGTTCACCTCTCACCTCAACCTGATCGAAAGGGCCTTGACCGACAGGGGGTATTCCTTTGTTCGAATCGACGGCACCATGTCACTCAACGCTAGAAAGAAGTCCATGGATGCTCTGGCGACGGACAATGACGTCCGCGTCCTACTGGCATCGATCAAAGCAGCAGGTCAAGGACTCAACCTGACAGCCGCATCCCGTGCTTTCATCATGGAACCGATGTGGAACCCGGCCGCTGAAGCGCAAGCAGTTGATCGCATATATCGGATTGGACAGAAACGGCCTGTAGTCATCAAGCGATATCAAATGGAAGACAGCATCGAACTCAAGATTGTGGATCTGCAGAAGAAGAAGCAGCAGTTAGCGGACGTGTCGGTGAACCAGAATTACAAGCAGTTGAGCAAACAAGAGGTGAGGGAAGCGCACATGAAGGAGATTTTGGCGCTATTCAAATGATAGCGGGGCCGCTGTTCTGTCGTTCGACGATTTGGCAAAGGCTATGACCATGGAGATACAGCCCAATACCAAGTGTCACTGTCACCGTTTGGTTTTGACATGGCTTTTCGTCGGGCAACGACTTTCTTGAGAGGGCAAAATCTGGACAGACGTGGAATGCGGAGTGGACCACGTGCTGGCTGATTGGTGCGTTGAATTTCCCTTAGATGTCTTGTCGGAGCAATATCAATCATATACAGTAGCCTACTTGGCCCGCATCTCGAATGTCGCTACTCGAGAAATCAGTGGTTGTCAGCAAAAACCAGACGTTTTCACGATACTGAACAACACAGTATGTGCACAGTAGATAGTAAACACTAAGACGCAGTAAGGAAGGTCCTCCGCAACAGCAGCCAAAATCTCACCGCTTGAGGGATATGGTGCGCTGTGATGGATCTCGCACACACCTGGCCCTGGAGCAGTTCAGTGTGGCAGCATCCTGGAGGTGAATGCGCGTCTCGGTCGGGATTTCAGACAGTAAGAGTGATAGATGCCCGTTCCAGCGGCCATTCTCCGTGACTAGTCCTGCTGCTTTGTTCACGGCGGAAAAGAATCTAGAATGTCTATTGTTTATGCTGAAATGAATCTAGCGTTCCGTGGCCCTGGACTGCTTATGTTCTATGCCGCCACTTGTACCTTCCCGTGATAAGGAGGATTTCCCACGTTGTTACGGACCATGGTCAACCAGTAGTAGTCTCCTCTACGGAACTTGTGGTGACCCCTTACTGCCTACGCACTTCTGGGACGAGCAATCTTAGATCACAGGGGTGATATCAAACATTCAAATGGCTAAATCCGTGGCGCGGTCATCTTTGCACTTTCATAGGACGTTCAGCCAACAAATGAAGACCGGAGAACCATACGCGACAATGCAAGCTGCCTGTGACATCTCCAACGCCTTTTCAGCGGCAAGCATTGCTCTCTCGTCATATGGTACTTCGCCGGGCCCTGTCCTCTGTGGCGTCGAACCGACTCGCCGGCAAAGGGTCCACTAAGACCATACGGAGTACATGGGACGTATACGAGTCCTCGGAAAGGCACCACGAAGCCAGGTACGAGCATCAGATCGATGAAGAAGTGTTGTGATAGCAAGCGCGCTATTCGCTTCACTTTCTGTCCTCTGTCCTCCTCACCGAACGAAGCACTGGTACGAATACTACAAGGTATATCCTTTAGACGTCCACAAACACCTTGACCACCGGGAAATCTGCGAGACGGCGTCTTCGCCACGGAGGTCCCGCATATAGCGCGTTGCAAGACTCCACCGGGCAAGTTTGATCACCCCAAGGCTGAGCAATCATATTCCAGTTTCAATGTGCCTTGGATCATCGCTGACACAGGAAGTACTCGTACACCACGAAGCCGATAGGCTTGACAAGCTTTGACATAAGCTCCGGGTAAGCTTCTGGACGCGCTTCCACCCTGTCCAGAATGGCAATATCAGACAGGGCCCGAAAGGGGACGATCCCCAGGTCACAGCTCCACCACCAGTGTTTGTGATCTCGGATTGAACCGTTGCTCAACTTGAGATCCTCCATATGTTTGAGACCCTCTCGGACAGCATGCCTGCTTCTCTTTGGTCCATCTCCTGCACGTGAAGTCGGTCAAAGACCCCGTGCGATGCATCCCGATTACTGAATTATCATTGATTCTTCGTAAAATACTTTCTCTGCACTGTTGCGCGCACGTATCTGGACCGAGAGAGCGTTGTGCGGGCAATCTGGCGGTTCCTCTACTGTGCACGCGAATCCAGACACCATGCGGTATGGGACGCGAACTCACTACTATGCGCTCGTCCTGTCAATCGCGCTGCTGTGCAGAGCCAACGATCTGAACGACGATTTTCTCACCATCCTAGGATCCACAACCGGCACCTCAACATTTGTGTCATATCTCCAGGGCCACACGCAGTTGATCAACTTGCTTAATGGAGGGAATTTCACGGGTAAGGCTTTCTGCAGCTGTCGTACTGGCCGTCTCATCGCTAACATTACACAGTCCTCGTCCCGACCGACCAGGCGTTTACTGAATTGGGTGCATCGACGATAAATAACAGAACGCTGGACGCACTGTTGAAATATCATATCGTCCAAGGAATCTTCCCGTCTGGCGCGTTCAGTACCACGCCCGTGTTTGCGCCTACGTTGCTAAATGACTCGACCTACACAAACGTAACCGGTGGACAACGAGTGGAGCTCGTAGAGCGCAATCGTGCTGCAACGGTTCTCACGGGGCTGAAGAATCCTTCGAAGGTGGTACAAGCTGTAAGCTTCCCGGTCTCGACGAGCTTCGTGATAAGTACTCAGGTCGATGCTGGCAGGACATCTTCTACGTCGGTGGGTTGATTCAGATGGTCGACGCGGTGTCGACCATTCCAATATCCCTTCCCAGCACAATCAGCCAGGCGCGGCTGGACGATTTAACGGCACTTCTGAACGACTAGGATGGTTGGCGCCGAATCCGGCCTTCGATGCTGTGATTACTTTAGCAGACCTCACTGTGTAAGGATAATGGCCATGTCGTCACGGCAGTGGTTACTGACGAGGCACAGATTTGGCCCAAACGATCCCCGGTTCGGCGCGTCCTTTACAGGTTTCAAGGGTCTGAGCGAGGCCCAAAAACTTGACATATCTCCTACCACTGTGTGGCAGGTCAGGTGCTTTACTCGACCGACCTGACCAACAATACGCACTTCAACACCGTTGACAATCTTGACATAACGTCCTACGATGTCGACAACAAGACCTTCATCAACAATGCCCAAATCACGACCAAAGACTACTTGACTGCCAATGGCGTCCTTCAAGTGATCGACTACCTCCTTGACCCGAGCAATTCCAGCGCGACGCCGAACGTGACCGAAACTGGGTCGGCTCAAGGACCGGCCAAGTCCTCGAGCGACGGCCTCGGCGACGGAGCAAAAGCAGGGATCGCAATTGGCGTCATTGCCATCGTTTTGACATTGGCGGTAGCATCGGTATTGTTCTTCCGGTGGTGGCGCAGGGAAGCGCCAGCGAGGGTCTGTCAACCTCGACTTGCTTGATCACGAGCATAAAGCGGCTGCCGAACTGGGTGGTCTGCCTGTTTCTGCCCCGGTAGAAGCAGACTCGTCCATGATATTTGAAAGCGGCGGGCATCGGAGGGAGTCCATGGATAAAAAGGGTGCGTACGAGTCAACACCGGTAGAAATCGATGGCGACATGGTGCCGAGAACCCAGAAGTCCAGAACCTCGCAGCCTGTGACGGAAGCCTGGTCGAATACATCGAGTACCGGAGAACGAGGTTGAAGGGACGGGCGATGCCCAGTCAGACTCTATATAATGGATTTTTGCCAGCGTTTCAGCGGTCACGATATTGTATCACCAAATTACCTGTGGCTGCAAATGATCCAGCCGTGACTGAAGACGTCGCCACGCAATTGCTATAAATAACGAGACGTGACGCCCTCCCGACTGAAGACGGTGTCACATTCAGGCGAAGAACGACACTCAATTTAGTGGGTGCAGAGAACAATACTTTGACCCTTCTACTTGTACTTTTGTTAAAGCTTTCTGTCGCCCCCCCAACTCTGGTCTCTCTTTAGCGGTGCACGTCGGGGCAAAAATATCTCCGATCAAACAGGTTGAGCTTTTAGTTCCAGTGGGGGGCGAGCCTCTGGAGCCCCGGCTCGCAACATCCGGGGGCGACTGCTTGCCCAACACGATGCCAACCAGCCTATTACCGTCACTAGCGAAGCACTATCGCGCCGCTGACGAATTCCTGTTTCCAAGGTACCGGAAACGGCGACCGAACCACCGCCAAACACAATTTGTCCATCTGCCTCGTCCAGATCAGAGTTTCGCCGACCATCTCTCCCTTGCCCTTCTGCAAGGTACAATCCCACACACCCGGATTTCGAGGACGTTGGACCATCCAAGCAGCTGGAAATCTCCTACAGAGCATCACCCTTCATTATTCCTATCCTTATCCTGCACTTCTTTGGCGCTTTTTCGGCCGAGTTCTGTGCCGTCTCTCGTTCCTCCCAGCCGCTTCAGTCGCTGTTGAGCAGCCCCCAAAATTTCCACATCCTCGACTTGCCTTTCTCACTTTTCTCGGTCTACATGTGCTGATTTGCATTGACCCCTGCCACACCACCCGTTGACACTTCCTCGTTCAGGATGGTCATCGTCGATCACCACGAATATTTGTGCGAGGAGGAGAAGCGGCTGAAAGAGGACCGTGAACGCACGAAGTACTGGAAGAAATGGGGTCCTTACGTGGCTGAGCGCCAGTGGGCAACTGTCCGTGAGGATTACTCCCACGATGGCGATGCCTGGAGTCATTTCTCCCACGACCAGTCCCGGTCAAGAGCATATCGGTGGGGTGAAGATGGCATTGCGGGCGTATCAGACACCCATGGGCTGCAAAACATTGCCTTCGCCTTCTGGAATGAAAAGGATGACTTCCTGAAGGAGAGACTGTTCGGTTTGAGCAATCCTCAAGGCAACCATGGTGAAAGCTTGAAGGAGGCTCATTTCCATCTGGACAACACGCCAACCCATTGTAAGTTGACACGCAGTCATTTTGCCCAGACTCGGCCCGCTAACCAAGCTACAGCATACATGAAGTACCTCTACAAGCTCCCTCAGAAAAAGTTCCCCTACGAGCAGCTGATCCAGGAGAATGCAAAGCGGGGCAAGCAAGAGCGCGAGTACAACATCATTGACTCGGACGCGTTCAAGGACGACCGCTACTTTGATATCTTCATTGAATGTGCGAAAGAGACGGACGATCCTGAAGAGCTCTTGTTCCGAGTCACGGCCTACAATCGAGGTCCGGAGCCAGCCCCTCTGCACATCATCCCTCACATGTGGTTCCGAAACACTTGGTCATGGGGGCATGAGCCGGACAAGCTGAAGCCAAACATCCGCATGGTTGGACCGATGACGGCTCAATCGAAGCACCACAAGCTCGGTCACCGCTTCTTCCAGCTATCTCCCTCCCCTGGCTGTGGCCCCGACGCCGATGACGTTCATCCTCAGCTCATGTTCACAGAGAATGATACTAACCTGGAAAAGCTCTATGGGGTTAAGAATAAGCAACCTTATGTCAAAGATGCTTTTCATCGATGGATCGTCGACGAGGAGAAGGGTGCTATCAACCCTCGCTGTTCAGGCACAAAATGCGCTGCTTGGTACGACTTTGGCCAAGGCGATGGGGTCCCTCCTGGGGAATGCGCCGTTGTTAGATTCCGTCTGTCGCGCAAATATGACGGCTATCTCAACGAAGAGCTAGTGGACGACATCATTGAGCAAAGACGACAGGATGCCGATGAGTTTTACTACCGCATCAGCCCTCTGCCGATGGCTGACGACCTGAGGAACATCCAACGCCAGGCCTTTGCTGGCATGCTGTGGTGCAAGCAACATTATTACTTCATCTGGGATCAGTGGGCTAATGGTGATCCGAACATGCCGCCACCACCTGAAAGTCGCAAGAACGTCCGCAATCAGCATTGGAAACACATGTATCTGGACGACATCTTGTCGATGCCGGATTCGTGGGAGTACCCATTCTTCGCCGCCTGGGACTCGGCTTTCCATTGTATCCCTCTTGCAATGGTCGACCCCGATTTTGCGAAGAAGCAGCTTGACTTGTTCACCCGAGAATGGTACATGCATCCCAATGGACAGCTACCGGCCTACGAGTGGAACTTTGGCGACGTCAACCCGCCGGTGCATGCATGGTCCGTCTTCCGGACGTTCAAAATCGAGCGCAAGATGTATGGAAGACAAGATCTTGATTTCCTGGAGCGTGTTTTCCAGAAATTGCTGCTTAACTTCACTTGGTGGGTGAACCGCAAGGACAATGACGGCAAAAACGTTTTCGAGGGCGGCTTCCTTGGATTGGACAACATTGGTCTCTTCAATCGTTCCGAGCCGCTGCCAACCGGGGGTGTCCTTGAGCAAGCCGACAGCACAGGCTGGATGGCTTTCTACTGCCTCTGCATGTTGAATATTGCTCTGGAACTCGCCAAGCACCGAAGAACGTACGAAGACATTGCATCCAAGTTCTTTGAACACTTCCTGCTGATATCCGATGCCATGTCGTTCCGTGCCGGTGGCAAAGAGCAGAGCCTGTGGAACGAGGAGGATGGCTTCTACTACGACGCCATTTCTTGGGGTGGACCGTGGACCCAGCAAATGCGCGTCCGCTCTCTTGTCGGTCTCATCCCCTTGTACGCTGTGCTGACTCTGGAGCCTGAATTGATCAATAAATTCCCCAACTTCAAGCGCAGAATGGATTGGTTCATTCAGAACAGACACGATGTTGCCGAACGAAACATTGCCTCTATGCGCAAGAGAGGGAAAGACGAGCGTCTTCTTTTGTCTCTGGTCAGCAAGGAGAGACTGGAAAAAATTCTCAAGAGGATGCTGGATGAGACCGAGTTTCTGTCCGAGCATGGAATCCGCAGCTTGTCCAAGTATCATGAGGACCACCCCGTCAGCATGGACGTCAACGGCCAACAATTCAAGGTCAGCTACGTTCCTGGTGACTCTGATTCGGGGCTGTTTGGCGGCAACTCGAATTGGCGCGGCCCAGTCTGGATTGCCGTGAACTTCCTCCTTGTCGAATCACTCCTTCGCTTTTATATGTTCTATGGCACGTCGCTGCAGATCGAATGCCCGACTGGCTCTGGGGAATACATGCACCTGGGTCACGTTGCCGAAGAGATCCAACATCGACTCCAGCATCTCATGGCTCGCGACAACGAAGGTCGCCGTGCTATCAATGCAGGCAACGACACCCTCGACTTTGACCCGCACTGGAAAGACTATCTGTGGTTCTTCGAGTTCTTTGACGGTGACACGGGCCGTGGTCTTGGTGCCAGCCATCAGTGCGGTTGGACGGGCTTGATGGCTAAGATGATCCATGACACCGGCATCAATTGCCGTCTACCGCAAACGCCTCGGACGCCCTCGACTGGCTTGGCTCACTACTTTGACGACACATTCTCGAGTGGCTTGACCAGGAAAAACACAATGGTTGGTACGCCAGGCCCCATGCGTCGCTCCTCCACGTCACGCTCGCTCGGTGGCCGCTCCTCGTTTGTTTCTAATGGCACAAATGGCGACCACTCCGCTCGAGGTCAGGCCACGCCCGCCGTCATCCATGATGTCGATGCTGCCCATTCTTATTTTGATGCCCCAGCATCTGCTGTCACTGACGGAGACGAGTGGGGCGAAGAGGACAAACTGGAGAAAGAGCGCAGGAAGAGTATCGCAGACAGTCACTACGAGAAATTCGTCAATGATCAGTTGACGAAGATTAAGACGGACGAGAGCGTGGGTGTCTACGAGGACGAGTTCGAGGCGCAGCTGGATTAGACTTGACGACTGATGGAAAGTCCATCTTTGAACGAGAAGAAGACACGGCGAATACGAGGCGAGGGTATCATTAGGGTCCACGACAGGGACTGTATAGTAGTCCAAATGGGATTGCGTGGCATCGATAGAGCATCAATAGCATAAGCTGTAATAGGACGAAGCAGGATTCCAGCCTTTCAAGTTCCCAGTTGTCCGGTTTTCGTGAATGGTGCCGCCCGAAGTTGGCCATCCGCTGCACCGCTCATTCTATCGTCTAATACTTGGTTTTGCGCTTTGCAAGGGTCGATACCTCCCTCTATACTCTATTAATAACCATCGTACCTGCAGTTGTCTCTCACGTACAAACGCCAGCGATCCCTGCCGTTTTCCTCGGGAGAGGAGGAGAAGACCGGGCAAGCGCTCTCGCGGCTGTATTACGATGGCCGAATCTGCTCGCTTCTCGAGTCGGACTCCAATCGAGAGATGAGAAGACGCTGTATTTGTCTTTCCAGGAGACCGTGCTCATCCAACATCGTCGCCGTACCCGTACGACGACAGAGCTCCGGACAATGTCTGCCTTAGTGGACCCGTGTGGAACGTCGCAGTCGCTTGAGCAGCTTCAATGCAGTGCCGGCGCCCATCTGTCGCCTGACACGGCGTGGCCGAGGCTGGCGCGCGACTTGCTGGATGGCAGCTTCGATTTCTGCAATCGTGTCATATCGTCGGTACTCCTCCGCAAGCTCCTGTCCTCGCACTCGGTACTTTGGCACCGACAGGACCTCGTCCACCGCCTCGCGCAGTTGCTCCACGGTCGGGCGAAGACACTTGAGATTGACGGCGACTCCAGCCCAGGCTGCTCGAGCGCACGTCTCTGGCTTGTCCTCGCCCACACCGGCGAGAACCATGGGCACGCCGCAGAACAACGCCTGCTGAACCGTACCGTACCCGGCATTGCTGACGAGGACGTCGGTGTGTTTGAACAGCTCGTTGAAGGGAAGGTACCTGGCCACGCGCATGTTGTCGGGGACATTGAACTTCTCGATCCGGTCGATCTGGTGAATGACTGCCACGACGAGGACATCTTTGTCCTTCAACGCTTCGAATGTCGGAATGATCAAGTCCGTGACGTTGATATTGAGCGTGCCTTGCGAGACGACCACGAGTTTCTTCTGGTGTTGCACGATCTCGTCCCACCAAGACGGCAGGTCTTCTTCGGTTCCAGTGCCTGACGACGGAATGGCACCGATGAACTGAAAACCTCCCCTCAGATCACTCCGTGGATATTCGAGGGATGGCACCGACATTTGAAGGAAGAGATCAGGCAGGTTCACTGCTGCGTCGAAGTAGAACGGGACTTTGTGCTTGGTCGCTCCAAGACTTCGCACGAGTTCTTCGTATCGATTTTGCACTGGCGCCATGGCTTCTTCAAACTTCTTTTGGCCCTGCAAGTTCCGGGCACGGCCCTCCACTGACGAGTCGGGTGGCAGACCAGAGCCCATCGGTCCTGTGTCGACGCTCGAACATGTCAGAGACGTGTGTCCGATCCCTATGGTGGCTGTTGGCTTCCGTCCTGGACCGCCAAGTATGAGAGCACTGTTGCCAAAGTATAGACATGACTGCAGGAACACGACCGTCTGGTTTCTTGACGAATACACCTGCTTCAGGAGCGTTTGCAGGACCCTATGTTGTTCCTCGATGACATCGATCAAGAGTGACCGATGGATCCCGTAGGCTCCTTGTAGGCCCGGTGCGAAGGAATCAAATACACTGTTGGCTTGATAGTCCGCCTTGCCCCCTGTGAGTGCGAACTTGGATCCCGTGAGCTCGACGGCCGTTTTGAAAGCAGATCCCGTCAACACGGTGACCGAGAAGCCTCTCTGCACAAGCCCCTTGGCGATTTGTAGCATGCGTTCGACATGGCCGTAGATGGGAAGGACTCCAACGAAAATAAGAGGCCTACTGTTGTCAGCCGTCATATTTGCGGTTGGAAAAAGCACCAAAGTAGTGACACTCGGGCAGGAGGGACAAAGAGAAGGAGGGTCTTCCAGAAAGGCAGACAGCTGCAGAGGCGTCGATGTTGCACACTGAGTTGCCACTGACATGAGAATGGACAGCCAGATTTGGTCCTTTCTTTTATTTGATTGCCTGACGCGGTCGTCAACGCATCGGACACTGCAATATCAGGCTCCACCGGGCACCACCCAAGTCATCCTTCGATTATACTTGGAAGCAATCAACAGCCGCCGATTCAGCTACACCGCACCACGTCCGAGCGTTCTGGTTCAAGCCATGCTCCGTCGGGCTGAGACGTGGCTAGGCCATGGCATTGATGACATCGCTGTTTAGCACTGGGCAGGAGCACCGCTGGTGCTGATGGATCGCTGGACGCCGTATTAGTTGTGTTGGGAGTCGGTGTCTCGAGAGCATCAGACCGCTACCAGTGCTTCGCCTGACACATCCTTCGCGAGATTGGAATATCATCACTCCATATCAAGAAGCCAGCCATTGGGGAGAATGCCACCACTCCACATCAACAAGCGAACCATTCGGCGTTGTTCTGAAGATGCTAGCGCCCGATCTCAAACTCTGTTGTAGGATGGCACAAACCGTGCTGCGGGCCACGAGGTCAGCCTCGCCGAAAGCCACTACTTGTCCAGGGAAGAAAGTCGAGAACAGTCGACTTACACGTGGCACTGAGACTAGAAAGGCTGAACCTCACCGAAGCGCCTACCCAATCTGTCTCGGCCGTCCATCGTAGCATTGGATGGAGATAGAAGCCCAGGACCCGAATCAAGCCACCAGATAGCACTGTGTACACCCCGTGCGGACACGTTCAAAACCAGGTGCACAGCATAGGCCCGACGCCCCAGGGCGGTAATCCACGCCATAAGACCGTATCGGCGTTTGAAATGCGTCCTTGGTGAGCATTGTCGGGACAACAGACAGATCATGCACGTATGCAGGTGGCTGAAGGCGTCTTGATTAGGATATCCAGGCAATGTACTGCCCAAACCGGCAATAATCAAAGAACCCGCATAGGACGGCCCCCGGAGGAATCCAATCCTCCTGGAAAAGACGACAAAGTGTCTTACAGCGGTTGCAAGCACCGTGTATCTATTCGACCCCTTGGCGCTGCAGATGGGTATCTTCTGGTCTAGATCATGTCAGCGGCTCGCAGATGCTCCCAGCCACACCGAGATTCTGGAGGTGAGGGAGGACGCATCGTATCGAGCGGCTTCTCAGCCCTGTGGGGGGATCTCGCGAATGGGTCCAAACTCAATTCCCACTCCGCAAGATGGCGATTCCGGCAACCGCTGTACGCCACCGATTTGTTACTGCTGATATCGTGGGCCTCGTCATCGGCCTGCGCCCGCACGAGCTGTGAGACGAAGGATGCGAGCTAGTGGACCAAACCCAGACGAGGTCCCATTGGGCCACCCCTGAGATGCTGGCCTTGGGCGAAGTCTGTAGGGCACTGGGCCCACGATCACCCCATCAAAGATCCCTGAAGCCTTGAAGGATACAGTATGCCTGTAGCTGGCTATATCGCCCCGTTGTTTCTGCGCCCCTTGATGATCGTCCTGGGAAGATACAGCTTCTGGAGGCAGCCTCGCGCTCGCTTCATCATGCATTTTCTTTGCAAGGCGAAGCAAAAGTTACGGGCGAAAGGTCCTTTACTGTAGCAAGCCGCCATGTCCAGCACGATTGAGACATCTCAAGACGAGTATGCGGAGTCTACTCGGCCGTCAACACGTAGCCTCAAGGCGGTCCAAGACGAGCCTACTGGATCTACAGGGAAGAGCATACCGACGCGAGAGACAGCGACGTCGACATCTGTCTCTGCAATCACCTCGAGCAAGGAGAAAGAACAGAGCAATGGCGCTGCTCAAGAACAGATCGACGCTTCCCCTTCAACCTCCAACCTCCAGTTCGCGTCGATAGTTCTTGCGCTGTGTCTTGCCATTTTCTTGGTCGCACTGGTATGGTTTGCGTTGTTGAACCGAACCCCCTCTCAAGATATAATACTGTCTTTCCCACTAACACCTGTTGCTGCTCTCAGGACAACCTCATCATCTCGACGGCAATCCCCGCCATCACAGACACATTCCACTCACTCGACGATGTTTCCTGGTATGGTTCTTCCTACCTCTTCACCACCTGCTCCTTCCAGCTCGTCTTCGGAAAGGCCTACACGTTTGCGTCGCCTAAGTATGTCTTCATCTTCGCCGTATTTCTCTTCGAGGCCGGCTCGGCCGTGTGTGGCGCTGCACCCAGCTCCGTTGCATTGATCCTGGGACGCACCATTGCCGGTATTGGGTCTGCAGGTGTCTTTTCAGGCGCATTGATCATTATGGCGGGATTGGTGAGCTTGGAAAAGAGGGCTGTCTGTGAGTTGCTGTTCTCTGTCCGGCGCGCGCTCTGCTTGCTAAACAGCAGCAAGATAATGCTGTCTTGAATTCCATGTACGGCGTCGCTTCTGTCATTGGGCCTCTGATCGGAGGCGTGCTGACAGATAACTTATCCTGGCGGTACGGCTTGTTGTTTGCCCCCGTCTGTATCCAAGCATCAACAACTAATTGGTTGTCTCCAGCTGGTGCTTCTACATCAACCTCCCTCTCGGCGGTGTCTCCGTCTTTGTGATTCTCCTTGCTCTTCGGTCAAAGCTTATGGGCACAGCCTCGCGTCGCTCGACTCTGACATTGAAACAGAAGATCGCATACCTGGACATCCTTGGCACCTCGATCCTCATTCCCGCCATCATCTGTCTCCTGCTCGCCCTCCAATGGGGCGGGACGACTTATTCATGGTCGAACTTCCGGATCCCGCTGCTCTTCACCTTCTCTTTCGTCCTCGGCGTCCTCTTCATATCCGTCCAATTTCGTCAACCGGGGCAAAATGCAACACTGCCACCACGTATTCTGAAACAGAGAACGATGGTGGCGGCTTGCTTCTTCACCGTCACGCTCGCGGGCCCGTTCTTCATCTTCATCTACAGTGTGCCCATCTGGTTCCAAGCCATCCAGTCCACGTCCGCCGTGCGCTCCGGTGTCTTGATCATCCCGCTTTGCTTGGGCGTGATCGTCACGTCGCTCGCTTCGGGAGTCGGCACGGCCTGGCTAGGCTACTACGCTCCGTTCTTCTACATCTCGACCGTCCTCCAATCACTCGGTGCCGGGCTGATGACGACGTGGGCCGTCGACACAAACACGGCGACCCAGGTGGGATTCCAGCTCGTCTACGGCTTCGGGGTCGGCTTCGCGATGAACCTGCCCTTTGCGTGTGCTTCGACGGTCCTTACCGAGGCCGACGTCGCGATCGGGACCGCAATCATCACATTCCTGCAGACACTATCGGGGGCGGTGTTCCTGGCTGTCGGCCAGAACGTCTACCTGAACAGACTTGCCTCGTCGCTAAGACGGGATCTACCGAGCCTGGATCCGAACCTGGTGCTGCATGTCGGGGCGACCGAGTTGAAAAACGCAGTGTCACGAGCTGATCTGGAGGTTGTGAAGCATGCGTACAACAACGCTTTGACGTCCATGTGGTATATCTGCGTTGCGTTGGCTTGCGCGACCGTGTTTGGGGCTGTGGCAATCGAGTGGCGGAGTGTGAAGAGCAAGAAGCCTGGAGAGGAGGAGGGGGAGGCGGAGGAGGAGGGCTAGGGAAGAGATAGGACAGATCGCGAGCGAGATAGAAATCGATGTAACGGAGTAGCCTACACGACGGATTACAGTACAGTACTACATTCTACAAAAGGCAGGCTGATAGATGAACAGGAGTCGCATCCATCGCGTCTAGGGCTAATTCAATAGCGGTTCTGTTTTTTGAAATGATGAGGGATGGGAAGAGTAGATCCCAACGTCAGTCAGTCATATAGGGGGACTGTCTAACTTTATGTATGTACGGAGTCCTTCGTGCGCTGTATGTTGTAGCACGGCTGAGTTCGAGGGACCCGGCAGCCCTGCCTGGAGGCTGTGGCAGTGTCTGTACGTGGTATCGTCGACAGATTGGTTATCATAGATGTGGACTGATTCGAGTGTGCGCATGCGTGCGCGGAAGGATATGGCCACGAGGCGATAAGGACATCTCAATCATGTTCAAGTCGAGTCTATCGTTCGTCCTCGGTCCTTGCTAGTAGAATGCAAGACGCGACTTGAAGGTAGCAATGTCGCCCGTCCTTGCCAGTACGATCCAAGACGCGACGTGAAGGGAGCAATGTCCTCCGTCCTCGCCGGTACGATACAAGACGCGACTTGAAGGGAGCAATGTCCTCCGTCCTTGCCAGTACGATACATGGAGGCTAAGTTATCCATGCACGCTCTTCAACCAGGCAGCCATCTCCGCGACCCTGTCGATGCCATCCTACGAGATATCTCTCTTTTAGTAATATGTCCCCTCGCAAAACAGACTAGAAAAATCCAAGCCAAGCCAGGCCAACAATGTAAATGTGATAATGGGGGATAAACGGAATGAAAGCAGGACCCTCGACTCGTGTGGCTCAATTGACTCTGACTCTGACTCTGACTCACCTTGGTATATTCATCCATCTTGTCCTCCTCGCCGCGCAGCCCCAGGACGCTGTTGTGATTGCCGCCCCTCCAGCGCTCCACGTTTGCGGGCTCATCCGCAAAGAACGCCCTCGTGTACATGGCCTTGACGAACGCCGCCGGGTTTCCCGTCCGCAGCGCCTGCATGGCCTTGTCGAACCGCTCGCGCGTCGGTTCCCGGGTGATGGTCCACTCGTCGGCCGTCGTGCGCGTCACACGCAGCACCGAGGCCAGCATGTCTTTTTGATGGACGCAGAAGGACGACGGATAGACGAAGCCGTTCTTGAATTGGGCGAGACACGGCTCTTGGTCCCGGTCATCGGGCTCCGCATTGATTTTCAGGCTCAGCAGCGCCGCGACAGCACGGCCGACCTGCGGCCACGAGCAGACCGTCACGCGGGCGGTGCCGTCGTCGAACAGAGTCGCCTTCTTGTTCGGCAAGTCGAAGCCGAACGCGTCGGCGAAGGACAAGCTCCATTCGTACCAGAAGCCCGTCGACACGGCGATCCACGAGCTCTTGCCGAGCGCGGAGATGAGGTTCCTCGGTGCCGCGACCCGGTCCGGCATGCCCAGGTCGGCGACCAGGGCCGAGTCCTCGGCCGAGTCGAAGCCCCATTCGTTCGGCAGGATCCAGGGCACGTCGGCGTCGGCGGCCGCGCGGATCAGCTTCTCCTGCTCCGCCTGCGCGGTCACGGAGATGGTGATGACGAGCGCGTCGTGGCCCTGCAGCGCGGCGACGAGCGACGAATGCTCGTTGTAATCTACCTTCGCGATGCTGATGCCGTCGGGCAGCGAGCCTGTGCTGGTGCTCCCCGTGCGAGTAATGGCCGTGACTTGATGTTTCGCTGTCTGGAGTAGTGCTTCGGCAATGTGTCTGCCCACGTGTCCGCCGGCCTTGGAAAGTTTCCCCTGTCAGCTACAGTACATACAAACGTATACTTATTGATCTTGCAAGGACGGACACAGCGACTCTGTACCGCGTGTGTCTGGTTCTTGTACTCACCCCGACTAGGGCGACTTTGACGATTCGGTTCGAAGAAGCCATTCCAGATCACCAATTGAGTACTCCGAAAACGACTAGGAGTATGGATATTCTGGATTCCGAGCGACGTCCTTCTAAAGCCACAGCTCGTGCGTACCTCTCGCCTTTACATATGTCGAGGCTGCGTTGCCTGTCCGGATATAACGAGTCGGTTCGATCATGATATTCCGAGCCGAGAGTGGGCCTGCCGTGTATTCCTCTCCCTCTATTTCGTCCGATTGATGGAGTTTGCCATCCATGATCTCTTCGATTTGGTCCGGCGAAGAGGCCATCGTGAGGGTGAGTTGTCTGAGCGCGCACAAGAAAGTCGGCTCTCTGGCTGGGCGTCTTCTGGCCGAGGGATGGAAGTTCATGCATGGGAAATACGACGCATGGTTAGCGTTGGAAATCCGGCGGATTTGGCTATTTTATCTCCGGATGAAACAAGCATGCCTTTACTCGTACTCTGCACTCCGGGAACTTGAGATGACGGTCCTGGCAGCTTGACTTGGAGGTGAAACACGTGGTAAGCGGTCAAGACGACCCAAGCGCAAAGCTGAGTGATATTGGACTCGCTGCTTGGATGATATATACAGGATTGCCCAGTTCCCTGCTCCGAAAGTTCGAGCTCTACTCATCAATCCCGCGTCTTCTGACCAAAGCCAACTAATCACCTGAGCTCGGCCTGACCGTTATGCAAATTGAAGGATAATCTTACACGGTCTCGGTGAGCATCTTGTTCATTCGAGAGATCTTGCTCGACACGCTGAGGTCAATGGTTCGCTCGCCGATCTCCACAATCAAGCCACCCAGGATATCAGGGTTGACTTTGGTGACAACTTTGAGCTTCTTGCCCTGGCTGTACTCGGATTTGCTGATGGCCGTCTCGAGGCGGCGAAGGAGTTTCTCGTCGAGTTTCTGAGGCGCATCAAAGTCAGCACACATAACTAGAACAAGGCTAGAAGTGCCAGCCCTAGCGAAGTCCAAGATTCAGCAATCAAATTTTGCATAGACGTACCGCAGCACTCGTGACGACCAACTCCAATTCTCCTTTTGCGGCACTCATAAGGGTACCAAACTTTTCACAAACTCCTTCGAGTAAGCCCAGTCGGTTGTTCTCTCCCAATGCCTGCAGCAGGTTCTTGACCGTTCCGCTCTTGTCGGCACCCCCAGTGTGCTTCTCCAGCTCAGCGATAATCTGTGATTTGTCCGAGTCCGAGAGCATCGGGGCAAGAAGGATCTGGGGGAGTTTCGCGTCGGTCTTGAGGATTTGCAGTAGGCTGGAGATCGCCTTGGCGGTAGGGTCTAAAGAGCCTTGTTTCGCCGCGGCCGTGTACTGTGAATCGAAAAGCCGTCAGTCTCATAGCCTCTCAGCTGAATTGCCCGTGTTCCCATTGCTCGATCACTTGGGTTCAAAATTGGCTTCATCCCCGCCTCTTCCTACAAAATACACAGCACTCGCATACCAAAGCATTCGCATATGTTCCATCAAGACCAAACAACGGGACGGGGGGTTTCGTGTCTGCGGCGGCGGGAGCAGCGTATGTTCGGATAGCTGTTCTAGGGGCTGTTCGGCGGGCAGCGGCGAAGGCTGGCCGCATCAGCCTGGCGGACATCATCTTGCGACGTGATAGGAGATTATGGAATATGCAATCTCTAAGGGACAAGAATCCGGCTGGGAGGGGAGAGTCGGCTTGCGTCCTTCACGGGTTTGGAGCTTCAATTGACGCTGAGGTTTGGGAGCTTCAAATCAAAGATGCACTAGTCCCGATCGGGCGACATCGCAGCCAATAGAGAACTTCCGCACACGACTTCCTCGTCCTCATCTCCAATTCAACTTCTTGGCCTTGAAATTCTCATGCGCCGCACCGGTTCACCAGAAGGATGAGATTGCCAGGGTCGAATGATTTCTTAGACAAATCCGTATCCTGGGAACACCTGTCACAACGTTCTACCACTGGCGACTATGCCTTCTCACAAACTCCGCGCTGACAACAATCTAGATGCGCAAATTCCCTTGGCTCGCTAAACTCCAAAGCTCACAAGCACCTGAAAACCTTTGCACTGTTTCCCGCCTTCCGACAAGACGAATTTCGCCGTGTACCGAAATCAAGCATGTGGCCCGAAGGACCAGCTCCTCACATCGTCCTCGATGATCAGGTGCAGGCCTTTGACGTCGATGTGCTCATACATGTTGGGAATAGCAGCGCGAGCTTGTTTGTGCCAGGGTCCTCGACCTCCATTGACTGCGTCCTCCTTGCTGCGCCAGAAACCTGCGGAAATGTTCAGCGTCAATCTCAGTAGCAGTTGATTTGGTTTCACCCACATGTTGCGAGGTTCCTTCTGTCCTCGTCAGGGACACCGTACCAGTACTTCAAGAGGCCCCCACTCGCTGTGGCTTCAATATGAGACTCTTTGTCAAGCTTGAAGAGAAGTTCAACATCGATGTCCTTCTTGAGCTTAGACCTGAACTCAACCACATAAAACTCCTGCCGCGTCCATCTGTATCCTTCCTTGGCTGCAAGTGATTTCAATGTGAACATTAAGCTGTCCCAGTCGAGTGCATCCTCGTATTTGACCGTGGCATATTGAGGAGTCGCTGGCTCCAGCTCCGTCGATGCAAGAGCGAGAAGTCGGTTCGGCATGTCGACGCTGTTCAGATCCAGCAGATGTTCATGCTCGAGGTAGGGTGAGACTGTCAGCCAACGGGGCGGTTCCTGGGTACCTTCACCAAAGAGTTGTGTTGTTTCCTTCTGAATGAACACTGCTGCAGGATTTTCCTCGCCTTTTACTTGTTTCCGCGCATCGATCGCCGCCGTGCTGGTGTTCTCGCCCATCTTCTGTACCGCTGCCGCTTGCGCCGTTGCCATTCGGACTGAAGGCTGCTCCCTGTCTCAGAAATCGGAACCTGTCGTACCTGATAGCAACAATATTCTTTAATAATACCTCCTGGGCAGTGATACAGCGAAACCGAGTTTCTAGGAGTGATTGATGGGGTGGTTCTCAGAGAATGTTGATTCTTGGCCGGGGGCGGTATTGTGTGCAATACGCAGGCGATCACGCAATTGTAGCTTACCTGATGGCAGAGGAAAGAGCCACCAACATAACAAAAATGCAGAAGGACAAGTAACAAACGCAGAGGCACGAAGCCGTCTGAACCCGGCTCAGAGTATGTGGCGGTCAGATGATTCTGCGGCCTGGTCACGTATTTATTAGACTCCATCTGCATTGGGATGCATTTCCCGTTTGACCAGCACTTTCCATAAGGCTCCGTTGGTGATAAGGCCGTGGTTCTCCACGTTGATAGTGTCTTTTCGATACCCTACCACAGGAGCCATCGACCTTGGGCACTCGTTCGCGGACTGCAAAGGGGTGCATGAAGGGCTGCTGATAGAGTCGCACCAGAGGAAGAGCGGAAAGATATGCGAGCTGCAGGTACATCGGCTGCACCAACAAAGACGACAGTATGATCCGCCATTTCCTTTCCTAATCGAGGCAAAATATCACGCATCTGGCATATGGGGAATTAATTCGTGGACAGCACCGATAGCTGCGACGTGGCATATTGAGGCCAATCCTTCATCTGCCCGTGTGGTGGTGAAACGATAAGAGAAGATGAACCGCCTCGCCGATGCACGCTCGGCAAGCCACCCATTTATATACCTGTGGGAGAAGACATGAGCATGCAATGATTCCGTGATCAAGTCATAGCCAGAGATCTGATTGTTGCTGCAACCGAGATTTCTGCCAAATCAATGTCGTGGTGTTGAAGAATGATTGGCAGGCGTCGCCCGGGGAAAGTGGGATGAAAATGGGCTGCCCGGAGGGGTCTTTTCCGTGCCGTAAGTTCAAAAAAATATCACCGACATTCTCATTGTCCTCAAGTTCTGCTCACACCTCCGACACCAACAATTCCATACCCTCAATCTCCCATTCCCCTCCTCAATATGGCTACTAGTGGTGCACCCGCCCAGAAGTTCAAGGTCGCCGACATCTCGTTGGCGGCCTTTGGCCGACGCGAGATCGAGCTCGCCGAGATCGAGATGCCAGGTCTGATGGCCATTCGGACAAAGTATGCCGCAGATCAGCCTCTGGCCGGTGCCAGGATCGCAGGTTGCCTTCACATGACCATCCAAACCGCCGTCCTCATCGAGACCCTCAAAGCCCTGGGTGCTGAAGTCACCTGGTCATCATGCAATATTTTCTCCACACAAGACCATGCCGCCGCAGCCATCGCCGCTGGAGGTACACCTGTCTTTGCATGGAAAGGCGAGACTGAAGAAGAGTACGAGTGGTGTCTGGAACAACAGCTGAAGGCCTTCCCGTCAGGAAAGTCACTCAACCTCATCCTCGATGACGGTGGTGACTTGACCGCCCTTGTCCACAACAAATACCCGGAGATGCTCAAAGACTGCTATGGTGTGTCGGAAGAAACCACTACTGGAGTCCACCACCTCTACCGCATGCTGAAAGGCAAATCACTCCTTATCCCCGCAGTCAATGTCAACGACAGCGTCACAAAGTCGAAGTTCGACAACCTCTACGGCTGCAGAGAGTCCCTGGTGGACGGCATCAAGCGTGCTACAGATGTTATGATTGCCGGAAAGATTGCCGTCGTGGCAGGCTTCGGTGATGTCGGCAAGGGTTGCGCCCAAGCACTTCACAGCATGGGTGCCCGTGTCCTGGTCACCGAGGTCGACCCCATCAACGCCCTGCAAGCTGCGGTCTCAGGCTATCAAGTCGTCACCATGGATGATGCTGCTTCCCAAGGTCAGATTTTCGTCACCACCACCGGCTGCCGCGACATCATCGTGGGAAAGCACTTTGAGCAGATGCGCAATGACGCGATTGTGTGCAACATTGGCCACTTCGACATCGAGATTGACGTCGCTTGGCTCAAGAAGAACGCCAAGAGCGTCCAGAACATCAAGCCTCAGGTAGACCGGTACACGATGCCCAGTGGTCGGAATATCATCCTCTTGGCGGAAGGCCGGCTGGTTAACCTAGGCTGTGCCACCGGTCACTCTTCCTTCGTCATGTCCTGCTCCTTCTCCAACCAGGTGCTTGCACAGATCATGCTGTTCAAGGCCGAGGATGAAGCATTCGGGAAGAAATATATCGAGTTCGGAAAGACCGGCAAGAAGGATATCGGTGTCTATGTCCTGCCCAAGATCTTGGATGAACAGGTCGCCCTGCTGCACTTGGATCATGTCAACGCCAAGTTGACCAAGTTGACTCCTGTGCAGGCTGAGTATCTTGGCTTGGCAGTTGAGGGTCCCTTCAAGTCTGATATCTACCGCTACTAGACCGTCAATCGCGCCACCAGATTTTGTGCCGACTTTCGTCTGCATGCATAAGGATCGGCGTTGTACGGTTCCATTGGAAGAAAAGCTCCTTTCTAATGCTCAACGCATAGAAACTGCGGGGTTTAGCGTCTGTCATGTAATATGGCCTCGAAGGAAGGTTTTGCCAAACTCAACGATTGAAATGAGATATGGATTTTGAAGCCTATCACAAGGCTGAGATAAAGGGCCCCATCGGATGTGGTCATCAAAAGTCGTCGTCCTTCAACAGACAGACTCGAAGAAGCTTCATCAGCTTCATCAGATAGATACCCCAATAGATGAGAATTCAAGAACACGCAGTAGTCATGAACAAACAGCGTGAATCATCTTGGTTTCAGAACAGAGCACCCACGGGAGTATACGGCTTGCGGTCGGAGAAGACAAGGCGCGGCCCCCAACGACAGACTTAAGCTTCGATACATGTCCACGCAAGACTCCTGCGCTATATTCAAAGCATGCGTGTTTTGCTTCATATCCAAGGCGGGAGACTCGGTGCCGGATTCGTTCGCTCGTCACCTTCAGAGATGAGAACTCTCGCAGCCGCCTGTGTAATCAAATCAACAATGTCCTTCTCCAGCCGTCCCGCTTCAACCTCTAGATTTTGCTGCGATGGCATAGGGTGAATGAGTGTGCGGTGCGGCCGCTCGTCATCGTTTCCATAACGGAATTGCTTCCCCATGCGTACCAACTTGCCGCTGACCTTGCAGGTCAAGTAGAACGGTTGGCCAGGGTGCTGGATGATGACGCCTGCGAAGAGCGCACCAACGTCCTCGATGTCCGGGTTCTCGGCCACGGCCTTCCACGTCCACTGGGCGTTCGTGTAGAGGCCCATCTCGTTGTTTGCCCAATGGCTCTGGAACCGCCAGGAGCGTTCAACGTCTTTGTCCTTGGTGAATTTCGTACCTAGTCCACCAAGACTAATGCCGCCGGCGCCCACCTCGGGTTGAAATAGCACTTCCCGTGAGCTATGCTGGGTCGCCGTCTTCCCTTTCAGGTATTTTGGCGAAGGGGGCTCCAGGATGATAAGTGACGGTTCCGTCGGCGCGGCGGCTGCCGTTGATATTGCACCTATCGTTGCTCCTGGAATTGTGGATGCCGTTGTGCGGGCCGTTGTGGGGGCGAGTGTTGACACCGGGTCTGCGGGCAGGTTCTCGGCGAAGGACAGTTCCAACACCAACTCCCTCAGTTTGAATCCCTCATCCTGACGCGGATCGATCAACAACTGCAGCACTGCAGCATCTTTGTCCCGCAATTTGCCCCATTTCGAGCTGTTGCCGCGGAGGGCACAGTTCACGTACGCCTTGCCAAACGCCCGCTCGGCGACTGCGACATCTTGTCCTGGATGAGCCTGCCGCACTGGACGTGGCTCGCAGGATCTTCGCCTCGAGAACCAGCCGGAGTGTCTAATCAGAGTTCGCTTCTTGGATGGCTCCATGATCCAGCTACGTCATGTTTCAGAACCTCGTCGGGATGAATAATGGTTCAAGAAGAGGTGTTCAGCCGCAGACGAGCAACTCAGCCGCACACATGCTGTAACGATGGCGCACGGAGGATCGCTTAGGACTGTGTCTGCGTCCGACAGAACATTTTACCAGAGACCTCCCCAATTGTGGCATGTAACGGGAGCAAGCTTGTGTTACTATCTTGTCTGTCCGAGAGCAGCCTGATGCTCATACTGCGGGGTCTTCTCACTCGCCCCACCAATTCAACCACTGCAGAATCGACAGCAAGACCTGAGGACACCAGTATCTGCTCCCTTCCATAACACAATCGGCGGCATGCATCACCACCATCGCACACCATAAGGCGGCAGCAGTCCATCCGTAAGGAGCTTCGATCTCCCTTCAGAGAACAAGGCTATCACCCAGCGGCCTAATATTTTCGGTCCATCCTTGCTACCCTTTAGTCCTGCCAGCGCTCATTCACAGTGACGGTACCCTCGCAGCAACCTGATTCTTGACAACACACACTCAGATCATCTACCTCGGTCGTATTGCATCCTAGAGAGGTAAGTGAACAACACCGACGTCTCTCTCGCGGCTTCAATGCCATAGCCTCCTAACTTCAGATAGGGCCCGTAGAGCATGACCGCCAGATTGGCTCCTCGCCCACGCTACAGCCGAAAGGAGGGTGGTCCATCGACCTCCAAAGACTTCGAATTCCGCCTGGAATTCGACATAGAAGAGGATATTGAAGGTGAATTAGAGCGTTTTGTCCGACTCGCGCGGATTGGTCTTGCCAAAAAGGCTCGCGAGTACTTTCAACAGACGCTCTCGACTCATCTAGGTCTCTACCCTGTTTTTGCCGAATACGCAGAGTTTCTCGTGTCAGAATGCGCCTACGACGAACTACTTTCCATCCTGCCAACGTCTCAGGACGACTGCGGCTTCTCTGATGCCGAGTTCAATTTAGTCAGGTTGTTCGATGCCCTAGCAAGTGCGGGACAGAACGCTGAGCATAACGGTCCTTTCATTGTGGTCGAGATTTGGTGTCGTGGCCAGGCACTGGACAACGTGTGTGACTTTGACGAAACGACTGTAAACATGCCTGCGTTGCCGGTGCTGTACTTATGCTAACATCATTGAAGATTCAATGTCTAGAAGTCTGTCTTGCTATCCACGCAATGATGTCCAAACAGGAACCGATCTGGCACGAACTAAGTGAGGATTCAAGCCTGCGAAGATTAGACAGACGTCTTTCGTTTCTGTTCCTTAGCCCCACAGTGGGCAGGAAAGTTGAATGGGGACGTGGGTATAGAGAGGCAGTCGCTTTCCTTGTCCGAGAAGGCAGATACTGGGAAGCCAGCAAGATAGTCAGGCTTATCTTCGAGACAGCTTCCGCAGGAGACGCTGAAAAGATCCACAACGCCTTCTGCGAAGGCATAAAACGGGCTGACATCACCGACGAGAACGTGATAGTGGCAAGATTCAGTGTCAATAACGCATACCTGAAGCTTGTGGTGCAGCATTCTGGCACCCGGCTAGAATGGTTGAATCGGACAGGACTGTGGGACTTGCAACTTGCAACCGCGAGAGACCTCAGGCAATTGCTTCGAGACTTCCCCGACGACGGTAGTCGGTATACGGAAGAATTCCTCAACAACATCTGTGAGTTGCAGCTGTCTGGGTCAGACGACCCTCTCGCAGCAGACCGAGAACAACCACTTCATCGTGCCTCGGTGCAGACACATCGTGGCAACCAGCCAACACCCCCGCCAAGTACATCAACAAGTACTCGGTCCGCTATCGAAACTCCTGGGCATTACGGGAGATCTCGGTCATCAATACGCGACGAAATCGATCCCCATTACTCATCTTCCGGATACAGGAGGCGTCCTGAATATGACATTGATTCCAAATATGATAACCGCACCGGGCCTAGTGTTACTGAGGATGATAGGCGTCCTGGGAATTTTGATGGTCATGATTCTCTGCGTTTAACGGACCCTACTTTAGGAGGCAGGAATCGCTATACGGTTTACAACCCCCCTAGGATCAGGTCCCTTCTTGGTGGGAGGGGACGCAACATCAATTTGGATGCCGATGCCACGGAGAAATCCACCAGGAGAAGTCCAGATTCGAAGACTCGAGAAAACATGTGACTGCAGCAATCAATCACCGTCCGAGGAGGCAACTTTCGGTACGCCCATGAACCAACATCGTCTTACTCGGGGGTCTGGGTATTGAAGAGGTGTCAACTCCCAGGATGACAAATAGTTCTATCGGTCTTTCTAGGACACTGAAAGCTGCATCTTTCAGCGAAGAGTTTGATTCGGTCCCAAAACAGCGTCGCGGAGCACACCTGTGGCCCTCATGCAGGCAACATGAAACGGAGCTTGTGTTCATTGACAATTTCATCCTTTCGAAGTAGGCGACTTGTGTTATATCCAAAGTCATCAAGGTTGTCTCTTTATGATGAAGTGGAGCGGTCCGTATTGAACATTGGAGGTATCTATGATGTGGCGCGCACGGCAAAGCATGACTATCGGTGGGACAATCTATCCTCGGACAATATGTCGTCGTAATTCCCAGCTCCTTTGTATCCACACTGTTCGTCGCTATGGTCGTACACCATTACTCACGACATCTTCAAACACGCCTGTTCTACAATTCAGGAATAATGTAAGCTGGGCCGAAAGTATACTCTACAGACCTCTTTCGCAAGTCATCAGCGCTCTTCTGCATTATATGAGGACTGTCGCTGCAGTATCAACGGTTTGAGCCGTCCGAGGGCCTGCGTGAGGCTGTGGTAGAAGGGGTACCTCGACGAGGCTGTAGAGTCAATGAGACATGATTGGTCAATGAGGCTGAAGCTTACATAACGTCAACTTGCGACTTTACAACTTCTTTCTCCGTTTCTCATTCCACATGCTTAACTCAGTCGAAGATTCCCCTCAGCAACCCGGACGACGTTGGCCCTTGGCTCCTACGCCCAAATGACACCTATTGGGCCAAGACTGCGCCAGCAGGATCCATGTATCTTGATTCTTGCAGTGAGTCATTAGAATTCCGTGCAAGTAGCGCCTAATCTACTTGCTCCTCTAACGTGGGACACTATCCTCCTTTGAGGTCAAGAGCACGGCAGCCTCCAATGCAATATATGTATCTTGCGCGGACAGTCACACTCCAGACCTCGGCAGTGTTCCCGTTCTCATTCTCGAAACCCTCCATCTCTGCCTGCACAACATTATCAAGGTCCACTAGCTGTGTACGAACGTTGGCCACAATGTCATCTCCACCACAAAACTCGGACACAGCATCAGCGCCAGGAGAACCAACAAGTAGTAAGAAAGACCGAGCACAGCCCCAAGGAAAGCACCAACACGGTAGACACCTGCCACCCACCCACTTTTTATGCTTTCCCCTTGCCACAGACGAATCGGTCCGCCAACTCACAAAATCGTTGGCTTATTTCAGATCTGTCACTACACCGTTACCGGAGCGGGACCCGGATGCGACTCCCGAGCCGGAGGATCACCGGGGAGGTAATAATAGTAGCGCGGAGCCAGACGTCGAGGCACAAAAGCTAAGGCTTCTGCCTGAAGCAGCGCATCGACCCCCCGGAACATACCATTTGACGCTTGGGACAATGAATTTATCGAAGCAGGATGATATGGAGAAGGCGATCGCGCTGCTGCAGGAGATCGACTACGTTGCTCTGCTCAGAGATGCTGCGAGTGGGGATGGGATCGTAGAGCACGCAAGAGCGAGTAGACGAGGAGGCCGCAGAACCGCCGCGCCATCGAATAAGGCCGAAATGGGAGCAGGATCGGTTGAAGGGACGACCGATCCAGTGCTCCAAGAACAGCAGGACAGGGAAGATGAAAGCAAACTCCAGCGAGCGGCGGACACAACCAAAGATGCCCCCTCCTCGCCCCTCCACGCTCCCAAATCCCTGACCAGAACAATTTCTCCACCTCCCACGAAGGCATCGTCAATCTCCCCTACCACGCCATCCTCCCCTGCTGTCCCCCCGCTCTCGATATCGCTTCATTCCCTCGGCGTGTTCCCCAAGCCGAGCGCCGCACGAGTCTTCTATGCGCACCCCCACGACCCGAGCAATCGTCTACAGACGTTCGGGCAATTGATCCGACGCCGCTTTCGTGAGGCGGGTCTCATCACCGAGACGAGACCTTTAGTCCTACACGCCACAGTCGCGAATCTGATCTACGTCAGGGGCAAAGATCGACGTGCCGGCAAAGCGAAGTCCGCAAAAGGAAGATCACGCGCAGCAGACGGCACCGTAGTTGCCACGGACATGTTGCGGTTTTTCAACGGTGGGGATGATCACCAGAGATTCATTCATGGAAGAGAGGAGCCAACGGGCCCCAAGTCCGAGAGTATACCGCTCGGAGCGACAGCGGCGCAGAGCGAGAGCCAGCACGAAGTACACGGAGCAGTGGCGTCAGGATCAAAATCACAAGCCCTCTCACCTCAACAACACCAGAGCACACACTCGATACCATACGTCTGGGCGACCAATATTTCCGTCACATCCGTCCGGATATGCAAGATGGGGGCCCAAGTCTCGGACACCCCGGGCTGGGGACTCGAGTACCGGCCCGTGGCGGAGAAGGTGTTCATGCCAGACACGATGCATGGGCAGGAGAAGGTAGAGCCGGAGATGAAGTCCATGTAGGTAATGGATTCGTGATGGTCGCGTGGCCACGAGGAAGGGGGAAAAGAAAGGAAGTTCTGTCTCGGTTGGAGTGGACGAGTCTAGTACTGCTGCGGTACAATACTCTAGTAGATATCGCGCGCGTTACATTGCATCGATTGTGCGTGGGGCATTGTACGATAGGGAACACGGGGGATTAAATGTAGACGTACGCCGCTGTTTATGCACGGCTGGGATGCTGCTTCTGTGGACTATGTAACTACCTGCCTCCCTACCACCTACCTCCTACCTACCTACCATCTACCTAGGTAGGTATCTGATCGAACACTAGACCACGACATAATGGCAGCCAGACGGCATCATTGTTCTTACATTGGCTTTAGCAAAACGACTCCCCATTATATTAATTCCAGGAAACCCACAAGTTTGGATTCTAGACTTTGGTCTCACGCCTGATCTTTACGATCCTCATGCTACATAGTATATGGTACAGATCAACGCTCTTCTTGGTATGGCTGGAGCAGCGGCTCTCAAGAGGAGGCTTCTCATCATACCTGTAACCAGGCTCCTCCCCACCACCATCTCACCACATCACAAGTATCCTCGGCGGAAGGTCCGCACGACGTTGCCCATAACATCCACTGTCCTGGCTGATGGTCCAGCATAGGACCCTATGCCACCCACCATCTCCATGAGGGTTGCTTGCACTGGTACTCCGTACATGCTCCTTTTCCTGGGTCGATTCTCGAGCCATCTTCCTTGATAGCGTCGCATTACAGTTCGTGGGGTTGCCGTAGTCTGAGCTCCATCCTTCAGCTTCGGAGTGCCTCCAGACGTGCAGTAGAAAAGAGATATACTGTAGAACAATCCATCCGTCACAATTTCACTTCTCATCGTCAAGCAAATGCTGTGCGGAGAAGTGAGCTCTGGCGCCCCCTTGGATGTCCTTTCTGGTCTACTGGGACACTTTCGTGCGACCACGAGCCATGCGGCATCCAGTCAAGACCCTCTCGTCAACGTCGACTGCGGTAGATGGTGATTCCCAATCTCTTCGAGTCCGTTCATTCATTCACTCTTTGGTGCCTCCAAGCGAGATATCGAGCCCACCACTGGCGGCCTTGCTCGCAACGCGAACTTTCTCGCCACAGCCATATTTGACCGGACGTAGAGGATATCCCTACCGCACGCACCAGCCAAGCGCGAGGAACAATGTCCGTCCCCGTCCCTCACTCAGCTCTTTACTTTCTTCTCTTCTTTCTCATCTCCTTCCTCCTCATCCTCCTCGTCCTCTGACTCGTCCTCTTCGTCATCCAAATCTTCCAAATCCTCCACCTCGTAAATCACCCGAATCATCAAACTACAACTCGGACACACCGCAATGTCGGTCTCCCCATCCTTGAGACTCTGGAGGGAGATCTCGAACCGATCCCCGCACGGGCACGGGTAATGGTAGATCTGCAGCCGCGGGTCGAACGTCATGTCTTCGATCTCGATCTCGTCGTAGATGTCCTGGTCCTCGGCTTGTTGTTCCTTGGATTTGGACGACGATCCTCCCGTAAGAGTGATCGAGGCCGCCGCGGCGGTTTGGGTCGCGGAGGGCATCTTGAAGAGCGCAAGTCCGGAGCGGAGCGGTACAGGTTCGGGACGGGCGACAGTCTTGGATCTAGATTTGCGAGGACAGATGAAGGGCAACGCGGGTATGAGCTCGTGGTGTAATCTCAAGGAGGAGGAGGGGGACGAGTGTCGCCTTTCCGCTGCGTGGCCGTGGCGACGAGGAATTTCGTCACACAGCGGGCGGAACTTGGCGGGCCAGGAAAATGAAAAAAATGTTGCGGGGAAATTTGAAGTCGAAGCGAGCGAGGGAATTGCGGGGTGGGACGAGTTGTTCGTGTTGCAGTAGCTGAACTCAGCTGGCACTTCACAGATGCCCGCCGATACTGGCCACGCGGCAGAGATGAGAGCGGCTTGCATGGTGATACTGTTATGGCTCTGCATTTACTCACCTTTAAGGCGCCTCTATAGAGACTCTCTTGTGCAAGCCGTGCTCGATGGTGACAGTTGCACATTGCAGCCGACGAGGCGACGCTGGATGCTAAGGTATTTGCAGAGGCTATTGAGCGGTGCGTAGCGTCGGCTTCAGTGAATCGTATTATAGTACTGTATCGCTTGCGAGAATCTTTCCAGGCGAGGGTCACCTTGTGCTCACCGGCGACGCGGTACGTATACTCCATGTATACTACATGCTGGCCTTCCACCCCAGCTGTTCAAGACAGTGTCCTACACCCGTCCCGGCGCAAGAGACGCAACTACGAAGGTATTAGTGCAGGCACTATCACGGCGGTGGTGCTGAGAATTCTCAACATCGCTCCCACCCTTTCAGAACTTTCCGCAAGCTGCGATGCTAAGCTACGCATTCCTCTTCCCCGAGAACCTCAGATACGCAGCCACCACAGCGCCCCAGGAGCCGCGGTTCCAGGGCACTCTCGGCGCCACCAGCTGTCCGTTGACCGTGAGCACGTTCTGCGCCGACTTGGCGTTGACGTTGTACAGGACCAGGTTTTGCGGGATGCCTTCGATGCTGACCACACTTTCCTGGCAGTTGCCGTCGTTTTTCGCACAGTCGCCCGTCCAGCCGTTGAAGAAGAGCCAGACGCCTGTCCCGTACGCGAAAATGTCCCTCCCTGCCACGATGCGCACGCCCCACGACATGGCGCACTGGGCTCGGCCGTTGCAATTGGAGAAATTCGGGTCGTGGTATTTCGAGTTGAGGCTTGGGACTCGTCAGTTTCGAGAGTGCAGGAAGCTTGACACAAGAAACTTACAGCCAGCCGACCGGCGCGGCGGGGGAGGGTTCCCAGTACGGCGTTTCCACCTGGGCGAGGCCGAAAAAGACGTTCTGCGCGTTCACTACATTGTACGCGTACAGGGTGTTGTGTTCGACGCCCATGGCAACGAGCCACGTCGGGTCGGTCGACTCCACGAGGATGCCACGCCCGGTGTTGATGTCGGGAATACCTGGCTGGTCGATGCTGTGGTCGGCGGTCCACAGCCAGAGATTCTCAAAGTATCCGCTGCCGGACGGGGTGATGTGCATCATCATGAATGCCGCCTTGCAGAGGTTGCAGCCCAGCACTTCGCCTGTACTGGCGGCGCCGCCGACGCGGACGACCGAGTCCCACATGCCCACGGCGCCCTGCCATGCCGGCTTGAGGTTGAATTCGACGAGGATGGCGCCAGGGAGGATCTCGCCCGTTTCGAACAACATGTCCGTGATCTCGGCGTAGCCTACTTCCCCGGGTCTTCCTACCTGGACGACTGCCCGGGGTTTGTTCTCGTCCTTGAATTTGCTTCCTCGAGCTGTAAGGTAGGGTCAGGCAACGCTAAAGCGAGGGAAATGCGCGATGACTCACCGTTGATGGTCGACCAGACTTCTCCGACGATGGACGAGTTGGGCGGAACATATAGTGTATCCGTCACGACGTAGTAGCCGTGAGGGAAATAGATGACCTTCCCGGATCCTGCATATTGCAAGAGAATCGCGTTGAGAGTGCTAGTATCGTCGGTAGAGCCGTCACCTTTGGCACCCTGGTCCTTCACGTTGACGATGTCAGCCGGTGAAGCGTCTACGTAGACCGGTCGCGACCGCGTAAAGAACCTGCCCCCGTCATCCAGCATGACGGCGGGCTTGACCGGCGAGCTCAGCGTGCGCTGCATGTAACGACCGTCGTCTAGGCCGAAGTAGACGTTGCCCTGGGTCCAAGTGTCGACTGTGATGGGCACATCTGTCCCCGCGAGAATGACTCGATTATTCGAATAGTTCTGGACAATGGACCCAACGCCAGTGACGTTGAGGTTGTCAATGACAATGGAACCGTCGCCATTTCCTGTTTCTCTTGTCGCAATCACTCGACCGACGCTGGTGGCGCTCGAGTCGAGGAGCGTGAGAGAGCCGGCGCCTCCCGTGTCTGTTGTACGCGCCAAGTTAGTATCCTGCTGCTGAGAGCGTGCCTGTGGAGAGTGACGGTCGGCCTGAGACAGCCCAGCACCCCGATGTGGGCTTGACGGGTCCTGGGAAACTCACCGATACCTGTGCCACAGGTGACAAATTCGACTCCTTGGAAGACCGCGACAAAAGTGGCATCAATCTTTATCGCAGTACGTGCTCCGTTGAAATGGAGATTCCGAAAGTGGAATTGTTGATTAGACAGGGTGAGTGCCCTGTCGCCTCCGAAGAAATACTGCGGATGGTCAGGCTGCTAAGTACAGTCGCGACTACGATTTGACGCACCAAGTCACCCATGAAGATTCCAGACCCGCCACCTTGGAATGCATTGAAAGTAATGCCGAGATGCTTGCTGTTCGTGTTCATGTTGAAGACGATAGAGCTCAGGGAGGTGGCCTGAGCGACGGGCCAGTTAATGCAGCTTACTGCAGTGCCGCTGTTGACTGCTGTGACGTCGACCTTGAAATTGCGGATGGATTTGTGGAAGTTGAGCTCAGCATGGTTGGTGTTCCACCGGGTCTTCCCATCCTCGGACAGAGGAAAGCCGTCGACAACCACATTCGGGCCAAAGCTCGAGGCCGCTTTCAGCGTCGGCCAGTCAATCGCATCGCCAGCAAGCTGCGTGTACATGCCCATCTTCAGTGTGCGGGATATGAGGTAGACTCCAGGAGGAAAATAAACCAGCGCCGGTGTTTTGGTCGAACCCTGGCAGTCAAAACCCTCGCATCGATGTCCCGCTGAGTGCTGTTAGTCCCATTTCCTTGAGTGGTTTCCGGACGTACATGAAATGGCATTTTGGATGGCTTTGGTGTCGTCGCTCACGCCATCGCCTTTGGCGCCAAAGTCCTTGACATTGCGATACACCACGTACGAGGAATCATAGATCGACTTGCTCAGAGTGTGATCGATGTTCCCGAGCCAGTAAGTCGCCGAAGCGTTCGAATCCCCAGCTACGAGGCCGTTCGGTGGCCCAAGCGGTACCTGTGAATTCGGGACATATCTGCTGTCAGGACTGGGTATGTGAGGAAGTCTGCCTGCAGAGTCCTCCGCTCCCGAGAATGAGATGAGCCAGAGCAGCACAGCTGAAAGCAAATGGACGGTAGCAATTCTCGAAGACGCCATAATTATTCAGCTTGATGTCCTCCAACGTGTCAAGCAGATCACAGCCTCTATAAAGCGACCTCGACCTCGACCATGAACCAAACAACAGATACCACCAACCCAAAGCCCCAGCAGTGGGTATTGTGACTTCACCGTGTCGCACGGAGGCAGCTTCAGCCCACGCCTCACACGTGGGACCACGAAGCTCGCGCAAGGCTGGGCGTAAGCTCCCCATAGACAGACGAGTTGCACCAAGGTCAGCCAGAAGAACATTTTAGTGTAATACAGATCATGTCCTCTGTCCCGCACAGGATTGTCAGATTCAAGCGCGCCTCTTCTGTCAGTAAATTGACGAAAGGGGCGAAGATGCCTTAGCAACCATCTAAGATTCCCATTGGCTGGCTAACTCTGCTAGGGACGCGCCAAGCCTAGGCGGCCTGACTTAGTTTAGCTCGCCTTCGCCCATCACAACATTCCGAGCGGAGGTTCAATGACAACTCAGTTGCTTTCGTGTGTCGTCTATCACTGTAATCACGCCTGTCGCTTACTGGCACGTCCTCGACCTCATGATCAGAGGGGAACGCTGAGCCATACGGTATAATTTGCAGTTGCCTTTTTGAGGTCGATGCAGCTTGCCGATACAGGTGGGATGCACGGTGACAATGCAGTCAGCCTTAACGGTCACTGTTACGGCAAATTCCTTCTCCTGAACCAGCATTTTAGTACACCGTAGGATGAAACTCGGCAACCCTTGGAACGTCCTTGCCTGCTGTCTTCCAGCCAGGTTCGACTCTTGATGGATCCTTGTTTTCTCCTTTTTTTCGAGTGTCTTAGTAAGTTCAGCTGACCCACGATGCTATATTCACCCGCAGATCGAAACAGACCGAAACAGACGACATCAGCTGTGAGCTGCTGGGGTTATGCAAGGCGCTATGGTCTAGATTTCGTGTTTGGGACTCAAACAGTCTCGTACAGGCCATGAGCGCATGACACTATCGATATGGGATCGTCCATATCTCCTCGCTGTAATGCTAAGAATGGCTTTTGGTGCTTTCCTAGGTCGGAGGAGCTGAATCCAGCCCGTCTAGTACAGTGCGGATCCTGGCTTTCAGGCATAAGACGAGACTTCGTGTCCCATGGCGAAAGTTCCCCATCACTCGCGCTTTGCGCTGCTGCCACTCCAAGTGGCAGCCAAAACAAAAGAACAACGGTTGGTTGCGGTGTAGAGAATTTGCCTCATAAGGGACGCCTGTTCAGAAGCTGCGCCCATTGATATCACCATGAAGTGGTCAAGTCTTGGAGTACAAGTTGCCTCGAATCTACGCTGACCGGTGTGCATTCTGTTTATCCATCTGCTCCTCTGCCATCATTATCCTGTCCTTTGCTTTAAAAGTCATCCATCTATAGTCCTCAAACCTCTACCTCACGGCTTCTGCAACCACCATAACAGCAAAATGGGTTCGATTCCAGCTCAAGCCAGTCTTCTCGGCGACAACCAAACCACCTACAAAATTGCCGGCACCTTGATCGGTTCCTACACAATTCAAAGCGGTGATACTTTTAGCGCGATCGCCGACCGTTTAGGTCTCGATCTTAATGCCCTCCTTGCGGCCAATCCAGGTGTCACGCCCGAAGAACTCGAAGTCGGACAAGTCATCAACCTTCCCACGAAGAGCACCGGGCTGGTCTTCAATCTGACCGATGTGGCCCGCGTGCTCGGCGTGTCTGTCCAGGACTTGCAATCGGCAAACCCAAGCATCTCAAACAATCTCACTATCGGAGAGACTATTAAGGCCCCAGCAGCCCCGGGGGGTGGACAACCCGGCGGAGGTGATCTCCCTGGCGGGACTGGCGGCAGCAACGGCGGCGGCGGCTATGTCAACTACAGCGGACCAGCGTCGAACTTCCCGGATCCCTCACAATGGGCAAGCTACTCGACTCTCTGGAGCCAGAACGTCCGGCTCATGAAATTCAACGACTCGGACAGCGAGATCGCCCTCATCAAGAAATCCATCGAGCAAGTCGCTCGCGAGTCCGGGGTCGACGTCCGCGTCATCTTGTGTATAATCATGCAAGAATCTGGCGGCAACGTTCGCGTCGGCACTACGAACAATGGAGTGCGAAACCCCGGCATCATGCAATCGCACAACGGGGCTGAATTCAATCCTGCCGATCCTGCCGGATCGATTCTGCAAATGGTCCGAGACGGCACGGAGGGGACCAGGGATGGAGATGGCTTGAAGCAGACTTTCCAACATCAGGGCAATTGGTACGCCGCGTTTCGCGAGTACAACTCCGGGAGCGTCAACCAGGCGGATATGAATGATCCTCAAGGCGCAACGGCACATTACGTTCGTGATGCAGCAAACCGTTTGATGGGCCATGTTTGGGACGGGATGTGAAGAGGCCTTCTGTTCAGGGCCGGAAAGAGGGACAAGAAAAGGGGGATTAAGAGCAGGATCCGTGCTAGTAGGGATTCAGTACTAATGAGATCGTACTCCGCATTCAATAGATATTGGCTATTTCGTGGCATTTGGGCGTTGCCATTCCACCGTGTCGTCTCTCCGTGCAATGGATGTCATCCTGCTGGAAGGACTGGCCCAAGCCTATACTGTGTAAAGTGTTACTCGCTTACTTAGCCCATACGACGTAATCTCAGCATTCCTTCTAGGAGGTCGTGCGAGCGATCGCGCGTGACGGTATGGGACAGGAGGGTGGCGGCCGGGGGCAGATGCTACCCGGAACGAGGCGCAGGCCACTGATCAAATCTGGCAGGAAAACAGACTGTGAAATGACCTGGTCTAGGCCGCCCTACAACGGATTCCGAGAGAGACGTCGAAGGAGCAGGCAGAGAGCGGTCAGTCAAGCATCCCTGTGCAGCCCTGTGAGGCTTGTGATGCAGGCCTCAGCAGCCTCGAGGAATGTGCGTGAGGCTTATGTCACTAGGGCCTTGGCATCCGCCCCGCCAACCATCGAGGGTTTCACGGACAACTGTCCTTTTGCTGCCTCTTGACAGAGTCACTGTTCGTATGGAACACAACTGCTGATCTGACTTGCCTCATCGAGCGTGATTGCATTCCGTTATTTTCCAATCGAACTCCTGCCCCTAGATGCCTACCCTAGTGCTTCTTGCGGCATCGTCTTCCTGCGCTGAGATTGCAGCTTACACGGGGCTGCATCCGTCTCGACCCTCACTTCCTACCAAGGCAGAATTTGATGTCGACGTCGGCATCGGTGCCTAATCAAAGTGTACAGCATGTCTCACTGGTTGCACAGGAACTGCAGTCAGACCAATGTTTCGTAACAATGCTGATATCCGCCATCCTGAACTGCGCCCTGGACTCCGAGCATTATTGCCCATTCTGGCTGGATTCGTGGTCGCCCCGGACCCCAGTGTCCGATCATGTGGACAACGATCTGACGAATCCACTCCTGAGGAGAGCACTGACGGAGCACAGCCTTGCAACACCTTCGACTAATATGCAGAACATAACACGAACTTTTGACCAGGAATCCGCTGGATTCAGCCCAGGGCTGAACGTCCAGGTGAATGGTGCTTACGCTTGTAGTAGAGCCTTGTTGACATGGCTCCAGATGAATATACGGTAAGCCGAAAAAGACATTCCTATCCTGGGCGCTGCTTCGGTTGCTTGTTCGTGAATCCAAGCGAGTCCCCATTGGCTTGCTTTCTTAATCGACTCTTGTGATCCTCAAAGTGAGACTTCAAGGGAATGCCGATTTCCATTCACCCTTCCTCCTAGCTCTCGTTGCAAACCATCATCCTGGTCAGAAGGGTCGGTCTTCCATTTAGTCCAGACCCGACGATCAATCCTCCCGTGTTATCCTGTCCCCCAAGAGCACTTACACCATCAAAGCATCATGAGCAGCTCACAGTCTCCCGATGAGCCTATGGATGTAGACCCTCCTGATGGTCTGGAAGAAGACAGCGAGGACGAGGACGACGTCGTGTGGGAGCAGTTTGAAGACAAAGGCGGGGTTTTCCTATGGAAGCTCAACCCGTCCTTCAACGATACCAGCTTGTCCCGAGTGGACCAAAAGTTCAGACAATATGTGAATCGAGACGACAAATACATCCGCCTGACGCAAAAGCAACTGGGAGACGCCTTTATCGAAGACCAGGCGACCAGGAAATATCTCAACGACAACGCCAAAACAGCTAGGGGATCTGCTACCATTCAGGTCCTATACATCTCTGCCACGTGCCGCCCTCTGGTCGAAGAGAAAACCTACCCATATGCGTCAGAAGGTTTGGCGTACCGAGGCTGGGACGGTAGTCCAGGATTAGCGATCTCGGGAAATCCGGTGACCAGATCGAAAGCTCGCTCAATCCTTGATTTAGGATGGGACAAATTCTTTGCCAACGGAGTCAAGGCCGAATCGAATTACAAACCCACTCGCTATGTCGATCCCGAACTAGATATCCAGCTATTTCCCCGATTCGGAATGACGGCGGTGGGCATCACGGATGCTGTCTTTAAGCAACTCGTTGCAGACACTGTCAAAGCAACAAAACCAAAGCAGAATGTCAAGGTGGCGGAGAAGAGGCCAGATCAGGAATGGGTAATTGTAAGAGCCGACTATCCTTCGAAACGAATGCCCACAGTGAGCTTACAATCTAACATAGCTCGATGCCGACCCCTTGATGCTCTATGAGACTTGGGTCGACAGGAACCAGCTCGCTCACTACGTAGCCCAGTTTGCGGAGCGGGAGAAGACCAATGACCTGGGTGTCCAACAGCTGGTTGATTTCTTCAAGACTCTCACCCCCAACAAGCAGACCTCAAAGCGCCAGAAGGTAGACGCAAACATTCAGCGAGCAGCAAGTCCCGACGACACCAGCCTCTCCGTCAATCTTAACAACCTCAAGCAGTCGCAGGCGGTGAGTGGCTGGTTGGACTTGAAAATCGCCGAGATGGCAGAGACTAATCAACTTCTATAGTCGGGCAAGAAACGAAACCCTGGGCAGAACAGTGTCATGGGCAACAAGGGCGCGTCTAAGGTATGGCCGTGACCGGCAGAGTGTCTCGTCTCACCGCTGCTAATGTCTCCCAGGTCGCACAAGTGCTTCGCTGGAGTAGCCCAAACACCAAGATTGCGAAATGGGTTGACACGAAATCGACCCCCAATATCTCATGGGGTCCTGGTGGCTTCTGGCCTGCTGAGGTAAGTACCCGACGAGCGCAGCGCAGACACTCCCCGCCCCCGTTCGAAGGAAACAGACATATTGACTGAAGTGCTCTAGTGGTTGCATAAGTCGGGATTTGCATGGGGAGGCTTGACCGACTACGAAAGTAATAACTGGAATTCCAGCCAAGTGCCCAAGAACCTGGTATTCGGCACCTCCGAGACGAACAGTGTCATGGTCAGGTGAGTTGGTGAACCCGATTCGTTCGATGCGTTCTGGTCTGGTCTCACCTCATCATCCTACAGGACAGAAACGGCTTGGCAAAATCTGTTCAAAACCGAGGCCAAAATCAACGTCAATTCCTTGCAAGCAGGCCTCAATCCCTCCCACCAGAGGAGATCTGTCAAGGGCACTCTGCAGATCAAAGCGCTGAGCCCGAAGGAGTTGCTTACATACAACATCTGGGATCCCACGACACCAGATCTGCGGCGTCGGTTGCCTTTGGCATCCCCAGCAGTGGCCAAGCAGAATTTGTGGCTTTGGTACGCATTTGATTATCACCTGCAGACCCATTTCAAGCAGCTAGGCCAGAATAACACCGAGACACCGCGCTCGCATATACTGGGCAGCGACAGAAAACTCATCGCGCAGTTCTACCCGTTTCAACGGCTGTTTTTCCTCAGGGCGCAGCGAGAGGTCGACGGCGCCATCCTGAGCTACTTGGAAAGGGCTGCAGTGGGCAAAGCGACAGCCGGACCGAAGAGCGGCGCCATCCACAAGACCGATGCCGAAACGTCCTTCATCTTTAGACCTGTGCCCTTGCGCCCACTTGCACATGCCGCCGACGCCGCCGCTGCTCGGCAAACACGAGAGCCGGATGTCTTCAACACAAATGCCCTGATATCAGCGCTTTTAGAATCGAGCGACGAACCTCCGGTCACGGTAGAGCATAGCGCAGGACGGAATCTTGTAGCCTCCACAGCCCCACGGAACATGGCACACGCAAGCCTGTGGGAGAGCGCCCTCCGCAACGATACCGTGAGTGTCGATGGCGTGCAAATCCGCAATGTCGCCTTCGCGACAGTCGACAATGAGGGGCACCTTGCACAGATCTCTGCCGCATCGGTGGCCTCCAGCCAGCCAGGTGTCAATATCACCAGGATTCCTACGCCCTACGCTATCCGCAACTTGGCAGTCGTCCCTCACGATTCATCCACCTCGGCTCTCCTGATCGCTCACGGCGTGCCCGGAGGTGCTCGATTTGACAATCGCGTCCTGCAAGAGAACCCAGCGCAGGTAACGCCCCCAGGCTATGTCTTCACCGGCGACATTCAACTCTTTGGTATACTGCCAGCCAAACTGTACAGCTTCCAAGGCACCGCGTCGGACGGCGGCGTCCATGAGATCGTGACGATTTCGGACCAGTTGCCGTTAGGGACATTGTTCCCTGGCATCACAGAGGGAGACTTTGGATCGCTACGGTTTCAAGACGTCCAGTTCCGATATGATGATGGTGTTACCCTCGGCAGCAAGGCCCCCGGTACCTGGCTCGAAGGAGACATTGTCTTCGAAGGGGCTCTCCAACCAGTCGCTGATATCATGAAGTCGGTCTTCAACCAGACGGATCCGAAGCTTCACGTCGAATTCTTCATCGGCATGGGCCGCAACTGGACAACGTTGCAGATGCCGACTGACTTTGCCATCAGCGGCTCGCTGGAAGGGATCTCCGTCGACTTTGCCGGCTTGGTCAAGTTCACCACCCTCGGCGTTACGATCAACTTCAACACAGTCATCATTCCGTCTCCGTTTGCCGAGAAGACAATCATGTCGTTCGGCTTCTTCGGAAGTTCTCTCGTCACTGTCCCCGGCTCTATTGTTCCTTTGGACATGGACTTCACGATGTCCATAGACGAGTCCATTGTCAATTTGAACTTGACATTGCGTGATGATGCTTGGCAAAATGCTTTTGGCATTGAAGGATTGACCGTGAGTCAGAAGCCGCCACACATCCTTGACTCAAGCTAACAGGGCGATAGCTATCGACTATCGAGCTGGGAACGAACTTCGACTACCTCTCCCCTGTCAAGACGATAGGGTTTGAGTTGGGGGCTATCCTCACTGGCGACATAAGCACCATCAACTTTTCAGGCTACTATAACCAAGGTGAGCTATTCGCGCCAGCATGCGAAGCGAGGACAAAGCTGACTGAAAATCTGCAACGCCTCAGGCGATTGGGCACTTATTGCAACGGTCTATGATCTGCAGCTTGAAGGACTCGTCAGCGCCTTCTGGGACTTTTTTGGCAACAGCATCGACAACTTTGAGGATGACGTGGAGTTCTCGGTTGTCGAACTCAGCATTGATCCTACAGGCATCAGCTTGACAGGCGACATCTCCGTGAATGGCCATCAATCAGCCGAGGCCACGCTCGCCATCGATAGGGAAGGCATCAGCATTATCGGCGCGCTAGCGGAGACGACGTTTGGTGATTTAACCATCAAGAATCCGTCGCTCGACGTTTTCATCGGGACAGGTCTGGAGAAGGCTTCGCGAAGACCGCTCCAATTTGCCATCAAGGGCAACGCCGAGTTCAAAGGCATCGAGATCGATGTGAGCGTCTATCTTGCCAAAGGCGGAAGCGAAGGTCTGCTCTTCACTGTCTACGGCGAGTATGGCAGACCACTATCTTCGGGTGGTCTTGCTCCAGAGCTGCAAGGCAGCTTCTTGGATCTGCCGATGACCAACATTGCACTTCTCGCAGGGAACACTAGCACCGGACTGCCTGGCTTCGTCAACAAATACGGCTACCCGTTGATCAAGGGGGTGCAGTTGAACGCTCAAATTGGCAGCATCCCAGCCTTGAACAGCGTTACTGGCATTAACCTAGATGGTCTCACACTGTCAGTGGGCTTGATTGCCGGCACGGGTCTCACCATGGGCATCGTCCTACCCACAGACAACGCCATTCGCTTCACGCCAACCGTCTCCTCTGGTCCGATCACGGTGAGCGTCGACATCGTCCGGCCGCCGTCTCTCTTGATCAAAGCTGGCCTGAATGTTCTTGTGGCCGGACAAGCGAACCCGCTCGTCTTCACCATGGGCCTCAACGCCACCGTTACCTCAGCGTCTGGCTTTGCGCAAATGGATGGCTTCTGGGTCAATCCATTCGGGATCAGTCCAGACGTCCAGATTGGGCCGAACATGACCCTGCAACTTGGCCTCAACTTTGTGCCTCCCTCGGTTCAGGTTGGAGGAACGGGCGGGCTCATGATCGGTTCCACCGCCGCCACGGTCTCTCTTTCTCTGGGAGCCAGTCCCTCTCAAGAGCTGATTGCAGCCTCGCTTACGGGCTTGTCTTGTAACGATCTGATTGCATTCGCCTCTCAAGTCGCCCAGAAGGATATTCCCAGCATCGACGCGGATATATTCGACTTTGAAGCGGTTTCCTTCTCCATTTCCACCGGCGTGCAGGTCGGAACTGTGTATACACCCCCTGGGGCCTCTCTGGCAGGCACTGTGGTGCTGTTCGGGGAGCGCGCTACCGTGAGCGCGTCTGTCAGAGACGAGATCAAGATGTCCGGCACGTTCGAGGCATTTCATCTCGGTCCCCTCGCTGTGACGGGCGCCAAAGATGCGAATCCGACACTTGAGTTCGAACTTGGCCCGAGAAAGCAGACCCTACTGATCGATGGTGCAGCGAAGCTGCTTGAGCTTGAGGCTTCATTGCACGTAGAGACAGAGCTGCTCCCCAAGCCTTCCTTCGAATTCGACATGGGTCTTGCATTCACGGAGCTCCTCCCCTTCACTCTGCACGGTGCCATGCTCGGAGCGCTGGACATCAAAGGCGTGGGCAAGTTGGATTTCGAGATGAAGGCGACCCTCGAGCAGAAGATTCTCGACTACCTAATGACACAGGCGAACCTGCAATTCGTCGCCGCCGAAAAGGGCGCCAAGGAGGGATTCGACACTGCAAAAGCGAAACTCGACCAAGTCGAGGCCTCGTTTCAGGCGGCCGTCAACACCGCGCAAGCCTCGCTGGACAAGGCGCAAGCCGCCTGGGATGCGAAGTCCAAAGACGCAATCGACGCCCTCAACCAGGTCAAGCAGTCGACCGCTGCCCAGCAAGCGCTGTTACAGGCTCGGCTCGACGCCGCTCAGGGCTCCTACAACCAGAAAGTCACCGCCGCAAGCCAGAATGTCGACCAAACGAAAGTCAATGCTGCGAACGCCATCGCGGCGGCCCAGGCCGCCGTGCAGAAGACAACAATCGACTCCAACGCCGCCGTCGCACAGCACCAGACCGACTACAACAACCAGAAGGCGAGCATGGACTCGAAATTCGGCAACGCCAAGCAGAGCCTCGCCAACGCGCAACAGAGCATCCAAGCGGCGCAGAACGCGTACAACGACTGCGAGCAGCGCCTCGCCCAGGCGCAGCAGAACTACAACAACGCCTCGGTGTTCAACAAGCCCAAATTCGCGGCGCAGATCGCCGCCATTAAGTCCGAAGAGGTCGGCAAGAAGGCGGCTCTGGCCACCGCCCAGGTAACCCTCTCGGCCGCACAATCCGTGCTCAACGGCCTGGGGTACGATGCGGCGTTGAAGGCCCTGCAGACGTATCAAGAGGCACTGGACGCGTCAGTCAGGGCCGCCAACGCGGCCATCGCTGCCGCAAATTCGACCCTCGCGGCGACAAGCTCCGCGCAGGCCGCGGCCCTGACCGCCGCGCAATCGGCCCTCGACGCCGCGAAGTCAACGAGCGTCGAAGCCGTCGCCCTCCAGGCCGCCAATAAAGCGCTGTCCGAGTTCCTTGACACGGCGAACGCCGCCGTCACGGCCGCCCAAACCGTCGTGGATAATCTCTCCACCACGGTCGAGGGCACGGCATTCACACTGGCGCAGACGGCCCTCGCGGCCGCGAAGAACAACACCGCGGATCTGGACATTGCGCGGCATGCCCTGGCCGTGGCGCAGGCGAGCGTCACCACGGCGCTGGACGTCTCGCAGTGGATGGTTACTCACGTAGGGAACTTTGTGAACATCACGCTGGTGGAACTGTCGGGCACGTTGAGGGGCTTGGTCGATCTGGGAAACCCCATGGTCGCGCATATCAAGGGCGTGGTCGTCGAGTCCGCGTTCGATTATACCCTCGACTATAGCCTGGGGCGGACGCCAGACTTGATCAAGTCGTTGTTTGAGCGGGTGTGGAGCGATTTGAGCGGTGGTGGGATTAAGTTGCCCGGGAGGTAGGTGAGGTGATCTGAGGTGAGGAGTCACATACACGACTGTGGTACGGAGTAGTGGCACGTGGCCGGCGCGAGCAATTAAATACAATGAGTAGATGTTAGAGTTGATCAGGGCGAACGAGCGAGCGTGAAATGGGGTCAGGTGGGTGACTGAACGAATATGCAGAGCTAGACTTCGATTTACTGTAGATATAGAATCGGATCTATATCCAGTCTCTCTAGATACCGTAGCGAGCCTGCCCGCCTGGCTTCGTATGAACGAATGAAGAACGTGGAAGAGATGTCAACCTGAGAACTGGGCTCGATTACGAGAGGCAGAAACAAAGCAGCAGCACAAGCAGCGAAATGCCAGAGGAGAGAAGCACGCGGCGGCGCACACAGTGACGAGAAAAGGGCGAGTCATGTCCCATTGAGACTTGATGAGAGAACCATTTTCGGCCCCAATCCATTCGATTCAATGCTCCTTGTCTGGGCCCTTTTTCACTAGCTTGAATTTATCGGAAAGACTTGGATTCGCGACATCTACCTCTCGACGGGGAGGAATGGAGCCGGTTCTGACGGGGCCTTTCTTCTTCCATCGACTTCGTCAAGATCTTCGTGCATCGGCAAGTGAGCATCGCTAGGATGATGCAGCGCTGGACCGGACGACGCCGGCACAGCAAGGCAAAAGCGATCGTCATTCCTCTCTACCCTTCCACATATGTTCCATGCATGCAGGTCCGATTGCACGTCGCACGTTGCACGCTGTACTGCAGTCCCGCAACGCAACACCGAAGCAAAGCAAAGCAAAGCAAGCGAACCGAAGCGCCAGCTTGCCCGCCCGCTTAACGATATCTCCACAGGGAGAGGGTGTTCTGTCTCTTCCAGGTCTTTCTCCGGCCCGCCGTGGAGTTGTTGTACCCATGGCTCTTGCCCAGCCCGCGGGATTTCTTGCCCGTAGCGGTGAGGCCACGAGATTCGCGGTGCTGTGATGGGAGCATGAACGTTAGCCGTACTGGCCGCGAGGGAGCGGTTCTTCCGCCTGCGGCAAAAGTGGGAAATCATACCTTGTGAACAGGGTTGACGATCCAGCTGATTCTGGGGTCACGACGGATAGCCTTGTGGCTGGGGTCCACGAGGATGACTTCGAAGTACTTGTACGTGGAATCCTGGTTGATCCAGTACGAGTTGAGGACGCGGAGGTTGGCGCACCGGCGGCCGACTCGCTCTTCGGCGGTGGCGCGGAGGGAGCGTTGGTACTTGAGTTGGTTCACACCCTGGTTGGTCGGTTTGCCTGAAAGTTCGCGCGTTGGTCAGCCTCGGGCTTGGTTTGTCGAGAGACTTGCTGATGGCGCAGAGTCATGTAGAGGAGTGGCTTTTCATACCGTAGGTAGCACCCTTTGGCACTGGCTTCTTGCGACCACCGCGGCGGACGCGAATTCGGTAGATCACATAGCCTTGCTTGGCCTTGTAGCCGAGACGACGAGCCTTGTCCGGTCGAGAGGGGCGGGAAGCGCGATGGATGACGTTCAATTGTCGGAGCTATATTGATGCACTCTCAGCAAAATGTTCAACGAGTGTATAGCAAGACACGTCTCACTCAAGAGACCGTGCCACATGAGAAAGATGGGCCAGGGAGCATGGCCTCGCCTCCTCTTCTGGCCCTCCTTTCTATCGTCATCGTAGGGAGTTCTTATCTTACCTCCCAGCAGCGAACTCGGAGAAGGAATCGAAGGACATCGGATTGCTTCTTCTTTTGAAGTTCCTCGACGTATTTGAGAGCACCCATCTAACGAAAAATTCGGTCAGCTTGTCGTCGCAAGGGTCGGAGAGCCGCACTATTACTTTGACTGTCGGGCCTCACGGAGAACTGTTGTCGACCTTGAGGGGACTGAGGAAATTGAGACTGACGGACTGATTCACTGCTGAAGTCTGGACTGGGAGTTTTCGAGAAAGTGGGTGCGCAGGCTTGGCAAGCCGAAATCTTGGCGTGGAATTTGAGCCAGCCAATCAGAACATTCCACGTTCAAGGAGCCTTGATCAGCGCCAGGACAGAAGTTTTCTACTACATACCGAGTACTCTCTATCATTATCACATTGTGCATAGGTTGTGCCACATGCAGGAAGAGTCAGAGCTGTTCAACGTCCTCCGTCATCCACCTCACCTGCAAAGCAAAGCCTCCCAACCGCTCTCTCCATATCCATCGCGACATTCCCCCATCCAGGGGTCTGCTTAGACTGCTCATCCTCATTCGCGCCATATGATAAGAGCACCTTGCCTTGATGTTCTTCTTCGGCAGTGAGATCGTGCGGCATTCTCACCTCTTTATATCTATCTGTCAGGAGCTGCTCAATCTGAGACGCCGCCACCCTCTTGCCAGCTTCAATAGTAGATATCGTAGCTCCCTTGTCCTTTTCGAACGATGTCCCAATCATTCCGAGCCGTGACTTGTGCGTGTGACGGCCCGCGAGCTCATCGTAGGCTAGGACCAGAGCCCCTGACTGTTCCAAGAGACCACTCATTGCCTCGCAGTATGGTTGGGATTCGGCTCCGAGATACCGAACCTGCATGGGGAAGGAAAAGGAAGACGGATCCGATGGCTCGTCTGTAAGACCTCCGAGAGCAGCACTGAGGAGTGGAGCAATCTGTGTATCGAATTCTCGCTTGTCTGAGATGCTGAAGGCCTGTTAGTTGGCAACCCTGGTGACGCGCGATCTAGAAGTGCACCTCTTCTCCCGGATCTCCTTCAGTTTCATGAGCACTGCCTCGTGCCTGGAACGCACAGCCTTCGCAAAGCGTCCTGGCCATGGATCGGCTTTGCTGACTCGGTCGAAGAAGGCCTTCAGCTTCTTTTGGTTGTCTCTGCTCAACGTCAACACCGCTACTACAATTGGGTTTTTCTTCGCGACGCACTCCAGGTTGGCTTTATCGTCCGCACCCACGTCGGCTTCTTCTGGCCAGTGTCCCTCCGAGGACGGAACGTGACCCGTCTCGTTACTGGCTTCGACAGTCTTGCTCTTCGGAATTGAGGTACTCCTGCGTGTGGCAGAGCTGTCACTGACTGCTGGCTGTCAGACGAAAGGCACGTGAGGTGAAGAGCGAACACTCACCTGTTTTTGCAGGGTTGACAGGCATTGTTGCAAATGCCTCCCTACGAACTGAGTCAGAGAGTCGAGCGGAGAGAGTGCTTTGAAGAGGAGTGGCAGGACGAGAAGAGGTGCAATACAAATGAGGCCGAAGTGAGTGAGAGTCGAGTGAGCAGACACGAATGTAATTGAAAAGCCGGAAGCACACCTGCCTCGTGATCTGAAGGTCAGCGTCGCTGGTAGAGTGGGCTCCATCATCTCCTCATTTGAAGTCAAAGCTCAATGTCGGTATTGTACACAAGTCAGCCAATGCAAATGGTGACATTGCCATCATGATCCTTCAGCCTTTCAACAAGTTTCTTGACTCTGGAACCCTCAGCTCAATCTGCAATCATCTGCACCAGTACATTATAGCTCGTTCGTCGTCTGTATTAGTAGCTCTTTCTGTATCCAGCAAGGCCATCAACAATCTGAATTTGAATCTCTCTTGTCCAACCCAGCGATTACCCAACACTTTTCAATGTCATAGAATCTCCCATGAACATTCAAGGGAATGAACACGTTCATCCCAGCACAATGGCACGATTGTAGGATGCCTTATCTCGTAACACTTGTCTCCACGACGCAGTGGTCTAGTCGCCTCCCGTGAATATTTGAGTCTCGTCTTGCTGAATAGCGTGTCTACACTCCCGTCGTTCCGTCATCACAAGCAAACTTTTTGTCGATTTTGTCGAAGTCTTTGGTCAGAAGCAGAGTCGTAATCCGTTGTTGACGCATAAGGGAAAAGAGGTCTGTGATTAAGAGCCGAGTGAGAGGCCTTGAAAGCGACCCATCCAGTTGGGATCACTGCCTTGGTTGGGAGCTCGTCCTCTGTAATCGGATCGATTGCTGGCAAAATTAGGGGCATTGGGATTCAGTGTCGGGTATGGCTGACCATAGTAGGACATGAAAGGATCCATTTGGTTCGGCATGTTCGGAGCGAATGGTGGGGCAGGGGGTGGCATTTGTTGAGATCCAGCCCCAACATCTTGGAATTGACTGTAAAAAGCATTGCGCATCCCCTGGTTCTGGTTATTGTTGTAGTTCCGGTCGGCGTCAAACGCATCTCCAAAAGGGGTCGTGACTGTCTGTGGGCTGAGATGAGTCTGCTGTCTCTGCTGCTGCCGTCTCTGATGACGCTCATCACCAGGAGCAGCGGTGTAGAGGGGCTGTATCCCGAGAGAAGCTGTAGGGGTCTGGAACGAGGCAGGATTTATGGCCGACATCCAGATACGAGTCTTGTAGATCTTGAAGAGATCGGTGACAAGATGATTGAAGTTGATGTAGTTGTCAGCGAAGTAGTAGAATGTTAGCTTCTTGCTGTCCCTGCATGGTGTTAGTTCTGAAACACAGAAGTACTGCGTTGCACATACATTTGGAATTCTGCATCGAGGATCTCCATGTTCAGCCGATGCTCAATGACCTTTTGCTGACAGACCCGCTTGGCTTTCGCTTCATTGCCTTCTTTGTCTTTCAATGCTTGAATCTCGTGATTCTGGGCCAGTCGCTTGATCATCTTAGGCTTCAAGTCGGGGCCGGATGAGTCGTGAGCACCGTGGTGGCCCTGAGGCCCCATGCCTCCGACAGCGCTGCCACGACTGCCCGGAACGCCGTTTGGATTGACAACGTTAGGGCCTCCGTTTCGGCTCTGCAAAGAAAACATCATTAACCACTTGTAGTGCTCTTCCGCATAGTGATCCTTGTAGCGCCGAGCATCCTCCCACGTGACATTAGTATGCTGAACCGTACCCAGGTCGGTGCCTCTGTCGGCTTCGACAATGACTAGATCGCCGACGTTGACATGAAGGCCGGTTCCTTCTTGGATGTAGAACACTTCGGAGCGACAACATTTGAAGTTGACGATGAAGAGCGGTTGGGCGGCAGGCTCGAGGTACGGACCGACGCCGAAGTGCTGCCCATAGAGCTGGGGTTCGCGATGGTGTTGGTGGACTCGGTCGTCGGCGCGACGTCGAGTAGTTTCGTTGGTGTTGAAATACTCCGCTGCATAGCGACGAAGACGTAAGTACATAATCTTCATAGCATCCTCACTTGGGCGCATCAGGGTCAGTGCCAGGGCCAACTTACGATCGTCTCCTTGGGATAATGCCTGGGAACCACTTTCATACGCTGTCACATCTTCGTCGCGACCTAATCGATCAGTACCTAGCAACGGGAGACGGACGCCTTGTAGACTCTCACCAGTTGAGCTGAAGGACCCGTGACGGGTAGGGACATCAGCAAAAGAATGTCGGCGGCTTTGCGGAGCTTCCGGGATAGGACCAAACCCAAGGGATGTCTGCCAATGCGCTTTCTTCATGCTGTCAAAAGTACGGTTCTCCGTGGGTGAGAGCGACTGTCGGTCGGTGATTGAGAGAGTCTGTTCGCTCATGCGGCGAGGGTTTTTGTCACGGCTTGGAAACCCGCCAAGGGCTGTTATTTCATCTCTGTCGTCGATCGCGGTCTCAGATTCCTCGGGTACGGTATTTCGAAGGCGCGTGTTTCGAAACCCAGGCGGCTGGGCAGGAACTGTGGGAGCGATGCTCGGGAGAGCCCTATCGCGATTCTTAATTTCCTCACGAAGTTGGTGGTTCTCTTGTACCAACCTCTGCATCATGTGGGTCTGTCCGAGGGAAAGAGAGTTGCGCATGGAATCGGCGCGCTGGTATTCATCGTCGTCTTCTACCTCGCGCACACGACCAAGGCCGCTTGATTCAATCCCGCCCAGTCCGCTTGGTCTCGAGGTGCGTCTCTGGACCCCTGGATACTGACTTCCTAGTCTGTTGCGCGTGGCTTCGGCAGACGTCGAAATCGGATTGGAAGGGGGAGCATTGGTAGTATCAATCTGTCCAACGGAGTAGGACAGGGAACGGTGTACCTTGAAGCTGGGCTCCAGGGGAATTGAAAACGGAATTCCAGTCTCGCCATTTGCAGAAACAACCTCTTGAAGCCTGGTCGGTGGGTCCTTGCGGCCGTCCTGGTTCCAGATCGTGTTCCACGGATATGATGATGCCGGGTTAGGCCATGCTGCAGAACCAGAAGTGTTGACATTTGTCCAAGGAGAGTTTTCAGTACCAGGAGTACCGGGATGCGAGGTGGAAGGGCTATACGGACCAGTGATTGATGGCTTACGGTTCACGTTGGACGCCGAGACATCGTTGAGCCAAGAAGTCCGCCTTCCGGGTTTGCCTGGTCTGACGTTGCTGGCAGCAACAGCCTTTGTGTGATCTGGTTCGTCGTCAGATGATGCCAAAGCCTCCGAGTCCGGAGTCGATCTACGCAGGTCCGGATTCGATCGTTCCAGAAGTAGTGAAGCAGATCCCTGGTGGGCGCCAAACGTACCAAAAGCCGGCATAGGCGCTCGAGTAGTGAGAACCGTCTTGCTGGGTGTGTTGCTCATGATGCAAAGTGTGGCAATATCAGGGAAGGAGCTGCGTAGCACTGCTGTTTCTGACGTTAGCTGTGCATTCGGCTTGAATCTTTTTTTGCGTATGGTGTTTGAGATGTAAGACAGGGGCAGCGAGCCTCGTGAAATTTCACATCGTTTTGTGGGAGTGAGATGAAAGACCGAAAAGCAGCTTGGCCCCCCAGATCAATAGGAGCGAAGACAGACAGCAGTCACAGCAGAGATGTACAAAGCCGGTTCAGACAGGGCAGAAGCGTGATGAATGAAACTTTACTCACTTTGATGTTATAGAACCATGGAGTGTTGAGCGCTCAGCCTCAGCATCGTCTGGGTTGTCGTTGTCGAGAAATCGCGCCCGCGCCACAGGCCCAAAGATCTATCTTTGAGGACTCTGAGGCAGATGTCAATGAGGCGAAAGTGAGTATGGACTTGTGTTTGTGGCAACTATGAATTGTCTTGATTGTCGGTGATGGCGTGGCGGAGGAAGTTTTGATTGTTGCCAGCGAATAGTTCGGGGTCTGGCCAGCGACACGACCACCGCGCCCGCGCCCCGGACAGATGACCAAAAAAAGTCAGGTGATCGATAAAGAGCCTTCAGATACCGCAGTCAGTTAATATAAAAGGAACTAGGCGACGCGGACAACCAACACTGTGAATGGTCCAAAGGGATTTGGATGGCCTGTGGAAAGAGATGATGCGAGTTGTGGAGTGAAGGTGTGAAGGTGTGAGTGTTGTGAAAGCGGGCTGGAGTCGAGGTTGGATGTCAGAGTTCCTTTTACTCCCAGTGGCGGAGGTATCCGAGAAACAGGTCACTGGTCACTGGGTTTGCCAGAAGCTGCCCGCCTTCCCCGGATTATGATGAACACGCTTTTCGCTTAGTTTCTCACGCGACCACGCCGAGGCAAGTAGCACAAGGAAGCGTTGACAGCCTGAGTCCGGAGGCGGGAACGCTGATGGTTCCAAGCGGGGTCCAGGAGTTGGCACCCTGGGCTCAGTCGATCGACGGAATACGGAGTACTTGACAGTTGTCGTGATGGTGGTTGGATAATTTACCGGCGCGCGCAACAGAATTTCTCGATCGCTGGAGCAGAAGAGCAAACAGCTGCACGACAGAAGATGCCGCTCACTGAATGGGGCTCAGGTGACACAAAGTGGGAATGCGACAATGGAGCGATACGTAGCTTGATCAAAGAAGAGAAGAAATCGCTAGCAACAAGAGGCAAATCAGATCGAGCAGCTTACTCAGGGACAGGAGAGCTTTCAAGCAGCACATTCGGGCTGCTGCTCGGGCGGTTCTGTTAGTCAATTTTAGCTGGGGTAGCAATAGTGGATGCCAATTGGAGTGGGCGTCCAAGGATAGTGTTTCTGTCCGTGGAGAGGAGGGTCAGGCCGGAGCAAGGCCTGAGCGCGATGGCAGAGGTGGAGTGGCGAGGGAAACAGTCCTCACGCCATGGGGTATTCCAGGCATGCTCACTTGATGACGGACCCCAACATGTAGGTGACTGCTTGTTTGTCGTGCGAGGTTGGCCGGAGCGGGGATGGCATCTTCCATGCAAACAGACTCTGGGACTTGAGGTTCCAAGGGTCTCCTAAAGAGGGGGTGGCCGAGTCCAGAGGGAAACGGAGGGGGAATGGTGTGCATGATGCCGTGTGGAGGGGTGGAGTTCATACCGCAAGGCAACCGCGAGATTGGTTGGGTTCTCCGGGGGCAGCTCAACGGCAAAAGGGGCTTGAATCTTGAAATGATCGCAGCAACTAGTGCTGCAGCACAAGGCCATGAACCATGGCTCGGAAAGGACCAGTAGAAACACCAGAGGCGAGCCCCTAGCCCACCAGGTCGTCCGAGGGTTGAAAAGGCGCGAAGACATCAGCAGATGTTTGGACCATGATCGAAGCCTCATGCTAGCAGACTTCGTGCAACCGGGGGAAAAGCAGAGAGTGAACAGCTCCCATGAACCTTGCAAAGCAAAGCCGATGATGATTGACGCATGGACAACATCCGAGCAGATTGCAAGTATCGAGCAAAAGGTGCTACAAATAGTACAAGAACTCGTGTGAAAGTGATTGACTTGATTTACCAGATGATCGGTGATTGACACTGACTTGCGTCAAGCCACCGGGTAGCAAATTGCGGGGAAGAGGGTCAGCGGTAGAAGCAGGGCGTCAATAACCATCGCGATCGCCATCTGGATGAACATTGGCCGCACAGACTTCAGCGCTGACTTGAAATCGACAGGGACATGGGCAAGAGAAGAGCTCCTCTCCAGCACGTGAGTTCGCCTGAAATGGTTGCTCTAGCTGCGCGAGTTGAAGCTCACCACAGGAATTACGAGAAGGGAGAATATTGGTAGCATGTATATTAGGTTTACAAGAGTGAGTCTTTTGGACGGAACAGCTGTCGAGATCTCCTCGGGCGCCGCTGCTCAAGAGTCGTCCATCGTTGTCCTTTGAGGCACGTGTTCCTCACCTCTCGTGGGTGTATCTGAGATTTTGGCATTGCTCGATGTCATCGGTTCTAATATGAAATCAACTAGCCCCTCATGCTATGGATATGGACTGATGCGCTTTAATGTGTATGTACGGTACTTCTTTGGCACTTCGTCTGGCGACTCTTGTGAGTTGATACGCCCCCAGCTTCTTCATCTGACTTTGCAACAAACGTTGGACAAATCAGAACATCCGTCATCCAAGGAAATGGCTCCGACTCTTCCGGCACCTAGGGCCACCTGACACGTTGGCGTCGTACGTCCCCAAATCTAGACTGGGCTGTTCATTGCGAAGATGCCAAGGTCCATCGAAGACTCCAGCATTCCTGGATATACAAGTACGATCGACTGCGGAAGCATGTCTGGTTTGCCACCAGACGCATACGGTATAAACACGTATCCTAGATACGCTGATCCCATGTTCTTCGTGAGTGCAGCTTTTCTTCTTGGAAACGCCCATGATCGATCGTGGACCTAATCGGGCAGGGTGCTTCTCTTCCGACGGCAGATCACGGCCTCCACAGCCTCGGCAAGGCACTGAAGTCGCCTTTCGGAAGTGTGCTCCGGTGTGTCTGCGGACATGTATTCTTCACACGGCTAGCTCACTCGACAAAGTCAAGGCTGCCTTTACCAACGGTCGAGGGCGCTGCCTCGGGTCCCTTCTGTTGTCGTAGCTTTTCTTCGAACTTGGCAAACTCTTTCATGGCAATCTCCTCTTCTTCGTCCAGCACTTGGTTGACGCCCTTGACTTCTTCAATATAGTGCATCAACATAGATTCAATGCCATTCTTCAATGTGACCGTGCTCGAGTCGCAGGTCCGACACGCGCCGCGCAGTTTCAAGCTTACAACCCCATTGTCAAAACCGCGATATTCGATGTCGCCGCCATCTTCCTGGATCGCCGGTCTGATGCGTGTTTCCAGCAGCTCTTTAATCATGGCCACCACTTCATCATCCTCGTCATTTGCAGCCAGTGAATCTTCTCCTAGGCCACCTTGGCCATCTTCCGCAGACGTAGATTTATCCACTGTGTTGACGAGCTGCTCGCCAGATGTGATTGCTTCGGTAATAAGCGAAAAGATCTCAGGCTTGACGTGCGCCCAGTTCACGTCCTCCGCTTTCGTCACGGTGATGAAGTCAGGCCCGTAGAAGACCGACGACACACCGTCAACGTCAAGCAGTCTGGCCGCTAGAGGGGACGGGTGCGGTGCAGCCAGCGTCGATCGAGGAGAGTTATATTCCAAGAAGGTCGAAGGAAATCCCTCGGGTAGGACGGGGTGGTTTGGGAGGAATTTGAGGGCTGAGGCATTGGGCGTCGACTGTGTTTGAATGTATATCGACCGGCGTGGTGCCGCTGATGCTGCTTTCTGGTAGCTAGGTTGTAGGAGAGGCCGCCGGCGAGCATATGAGGTGATTGCAGGTACTCGAACAGATTGGTGAATGTTGCGAGTGTTGCAGGCGCGACAAACCTGGCTCAGAGGCTGCTGCGTCCTCGATCGCGCAAAGGTACGCAAAGATTGTGAGGGGATGACACCGCGCATTATGTATATCCTCGATATTGCAGGTTCAATGATCAATCACTCGGAAAGCTGAAGATAATGGTTTGGTATAGGATGGCGACTCTCCCCAACTCCAAAAAGATGTCTTTCGACGACCAAAATGACGCAACGCCCAAGCCGATCACGTGGAGCGAGCCAGTATTTCTCGCTTCCATTTGTCAGCGTTCAAGAAAATGTCGAAGGCCAATCACTGCAGAAGGAAAGATTTGTCTACTAGTATCGGCTGCTCTTGTAGCTCAATATCCTGGTTGCCGTATGAAAGACCAACAGTCGTCGCGGTGTTTCTTAGGGACCGCTTTCAACTCCCGTGTCAATGCAAGTCTGTAGCGTCTGTGGAAACCAGACCACCAAGTACCACTGTCCGTCATGTAGGGCCTCGAGGTTTGTCCATATGTCCATTCGAATTACGTTGACGATCATTAACCCATATCATGAATAGCTGTTCTTTGCCATGTTTCAAAACCCATAAAAGCCATTGTACACATCCAACCCGCGAAGATACTGCAAATCCGACGTTGCCTCCGAAACCAAACCCAGCTCCAGCCGAAGACGTTGCATTCAGCGAGGGTTTAACCCAGGGTCCAAGGCTGCAAGAGCTCTTCGACCAATATCCACATCTGCGTGTCAAACTCAAGTATATCTTCGACACTGCCACAGGTAACGGTCATGGCGATGACCCGTCCAATCTCAATGCTCGGGGCCAGAGATACCCAAGTCCTCCCCACAAACGTTTTGCACATGCCATGAGGATCCTGGCCAGTCAATTAAACTCAGAAAACGCAGATGCCTCCGGTATCAGGGCCTTTGCAGAGTTCGTGGCTGAGTTGAATCCGAACAAGTCTGGCGCAGATCCAGGACACGGGAATTCCTATCCTTAGAGGGAGGTCTGCTTTTCGTGAAGGACTTGGAATTGAGGCGGGATTGCTGGACTCCTTGGCAATTTTTCCGGTACGGGAGATCCTCTCCTGGACCGAGTCGATCGCCTCTTGGGAATTGGTTTCTTTTCCGGCTCGTCATCGAAGTACATGTCGATCAGCTTTTCAACAGGTGACTTCCTCTGGAATATGCTGAAAATGCTTTTGCGCCGTCGTGGTCTTGGTCGGAGACCGCGGTCGTCGTCGTCGTCCTCTTCCTCATGCAATAGATTCGAGTGGTCTGGCTCTGATGGAGTCGGGATGGGTGTCGATTCTTCCCTCTCGTCATCGGAATCGAGCAGATTGAGCATGGGTGGACGTCGCTTCTTGTATCGGTGCTCAAGCGCCTCTGCACCATCTTGGATTGACAAAGTCTCCAACTCTCGACGGAGTTGGTCCTCTCTGGGATCGCCAATAGTCAGAGGTGTAAGCGGCGGGCTTGATTTCAATGTCGCATTTGAATTTGATTGGGACAACGCGGGAACGGGTGGTACGCCTTGGTCGAATAGTCTGACGCTGCGATGGGACCAGAATCCACCGTGTCTGATCGATGGCCGTCCGTCACTGGTAGTCATCCTTCTTCGTGGAGCCGGTCCGGGTGGCGTACTGTCCTGTTCCTGCACCACCTCGTCACTTGTTACACTCCTGCCCGAGCTTCTGGGAGGGAAAGACTCGTCGCTCATCACTCTTTTACTCGAGCTTCTTGGCGGTAGAGACCAAGATGTTGGAACTGACGGACCGGGCTCGTCGTCCTCGGGCAAGTATACATCGTATTCTGGTTCGCTTTCAGGTTGCTCCTGCATCGCCGGGTCCGGCCCGTGAGCTTTCCGCAGAGTCGGGCTCCGGCGAGTCTCCTTCAAGGGCGGCGATGGAGATAGTCTCTTCCAGAGAAACGTGCCATTCGGCGAGGTTTGAATGGACTCCATCCTGTCCGAATATCTGCTACTGCTACGTTCCGGCTTTGGCAGTGTGGAGGGAAATTGCTGCTCAGCCCATGCCCCCCAGTCTGCTGCGAACACTCCTGGCCGAGGATCGTCCTGCTCTTCCTGTTCTTCTTGCAGTTGGCTGTGGTTGTGGAACGCGACAAGAGCTTCTTTTCTTGCATCATCAACGACCAGTGCCTTCTCGGACTCCTTTGGCACGTCAAGTGAAGCAAACGGGCTGCACGATCTGTCGGAGGAACCGGAACTCCTCGGTGACTCAACCGGCGCTTGGCCTCCATCCTCATTCATGCCATCGAACGAAGCATGCCGGTGCCGGGATCTTCTGGAGGAGCTCCTTGACATGTCGGGTGGTGTCGGAGCTCGATTCATATCCGGTGAGTAGCTCTCCTCGAAAGAAAAGCGCTTGATGTTTATGCCGTCGGACTTTTCAGAATTGCTTCGAGCCCGTCTCAGCCGCTCCTCTACTTCTTGCATCTCGGCCGTGTATTTGTCCAATCGCTTAAATAGTGAATCGAGATCGAGATCACCCTCCTTGCTGCTATGGTTTGACAGTGACGAGATGGTGGATTCAATTGTCGATTGGGCTTGCCCGTCTTCCATCCATGTTCGAGTCCGCTGTATAGCCTGCCTGACAGATCCGGTGCTCGCTCTTGCGCTGGCACGATCACCATGATCAGCCGAATACATCGACGACATTGGTCCCAGGTGTCAGTCAAAGGGAGCGAACGTGGGGCGGGTTGATGCAGCACACGTGAGGTGGGTAACACCACATTCCAGCAACGGGCCACCACCCAGTTTATATTGAAATGCACTTAACGGGTGCCAGGGAGGTTGACACTGTCAGAATGCCACGTTTTCCGCCCACCTTTCCTCCCGCAGCGAATTTAGGCGAGGTCATGGCGGCACGAGGCTCACAGACTCACCCGAAAACGATCGCTTAAATCTCATTCCAGCTCGGTCACTCGGTGCCACAAAAGGTGGGAAAGGGGAAAATTGAGAGCATAACACCGAATGTGGTATGGCGAGCGCCATGGACCGCCAGAGGGCTGAAGCTGAATGCTAAAAAGGGGAACGGGTGGCTTGGAAAAAAATGTTATGGACTTGCTGGTGGCGCGGGGCAATTGAGGGACCAAGGCTTTGACCATGGTAGAATACAGAAACATGTTCAATAGGACGTTCTCTGTATGCATACCTAGGTATGGAGTACACAAGACATCAGAAGGCCTGGACTGGTGTGTCGCAGGTTCCCTGACTGCGATGGATCGACTTGGGACTGGGTCTCTTCGCGAAGACAGGAGTGAGAGATGCAGTAATCCCGGCCTAAGACCCGGACACCGATCCAAACAGTGAAGGAACAACAAGGCTTTCACCATGGCACAGAGCCGGGTTTGTGGGGACGGGCGTCCTTGGCTACGGATTTTCCTTGATGTTAATGCTTAAGAAGGTCCTCACTATAGAAGCTCGCTCCATTCGCAGTAGTCATGACCTGTTCGACGAAAGGTTGAACACGCTGTGTCTTGAGCCGAAGAAGCAGGCGTCGGATCGAGAAAAGAGGGATTCGGTGGTGCAGCGTTTTGAGTTCTGGGTTGCATGCAGGGTGCAGCGGGGTGGAGATGTCGTTGAGACGGTCCAAGGGCCCCTGACAAGGATGGGTTGGGATTGGGCTTTGTGCCGGGCTACTGCACGCAGCAGGATTTCTAGCACACGTGAATCAACGCGATAATAGCTGTGTTGACATGTCCCTCTGCGACGAGGAATCTGTCATTGGACACCATGCAGCCATGAAGGAATGATGTAACCGGAGTTGACGTGACTGGAAGGGTAGAAAGGAACTGGGGAGCATTGGACGGGTATGTACAGAGAAGACAGTATTAGTTGATGCAAGCCACAGACTTGAAATCCAAGCCTGGCTCCGTGTTCTGCCTCCTGGAGGCTGTGCACCGTTGAGCATGCGATCTCTCCCCGGGGCATTAAGTACACACTAATTACTTGTCGCTCAGCCCCCAGTCCCAGTCCACAGTCCACAGTCCACAGTCCACAGCCTCGAGACGGTACGAGTCCCAGTATGCCGTGGACGTGGTGACCACCCGCCTGACCCGCATGAGGCAGCCGCTGGCACCTGCTGAGCTCGTCAGGAAACACGAGTCCTCGATTGCTTGGTCTATGAGCACAGTACCAGTGCAGCTAGATCACAGTGCCGTGCGTTGGACACCCTGATCGTGCATAGTGGCGGCGGGCGGGAGCAGGAGACTCAGGCTGCGACTAGGATCGGGGCAGTAATCTCGCCAATGGCCGCGGAACTTGACTGGCGGGAAATCCACCCTGCAGCTTCCTGGGCCTTGCTCCCCTTCGCACTTCCTGTTAGTTCCTGCATCAAGCTGCCTCCAACTGGTCCACGGCGCAATTGTCCCATGCGCGCTCTCGCTCCCACCGTCGCCTTTGGAATGGTACCTGACAGCCGGCCGGGCTCACCACGCCAAAACTGTGGGCTGCGCTGTGAGAGGCAGATGTTTCCGAACATCCAAAGAGACTTCCCACTGCCACCACTGCCCCAGAGACAGCTTCTTCACATGGGGCCGAACCTCTCGTCAAATCCACTGTCACGCTGCTAGCTGCTAGCAGAACCTCGCCAGGTTCGGCGACTTTCAGTTTGCGTTCAATTTCCTCTGCTACATTGTGTTCCATCATTTCTAATTCTCTTCTTCCAGACTCAGGATTCCCTCCCCAGTCGCGTCCGGTGACTGCCCTTCCTTCACTGCCATTGCCCTACCGTTTCCTTCACGTGGGAACCAGCTGTCGATCGCGCGGACTGAGGCCCAGGCCACTCGACTGTGTCCCGCTAGATTGAGAGCTTGGACATACACTCTCCACATCGATCCAGCCTCGGGCCCTGCCATATCCACATCCGCCAATACAAGACCTCAATTCTCCTTCTCAACTCTGCTGAGATCGACATTCGCTCAATCCTCATCTCCTGTTCCCTCTGCAAGCTCGTTCCAACGCCGCGAGTACGGTCGAGGATCTCGCTTTCTCTAGCACCAGACGCCGGAACGGGCCCAGTCGACCAGAGACCCGCTCACCTCGTCTACCACTTGTCCCTTTCTTTCCTTGACACGGAGCTCTGGTAGCTTGCTAACCGGATCGCTCTCCTCCGACTTTGTCACAAAGACCCATTGACTTGGTGTCTCGACATCCCCGGAATCCATGACCTCCACTCTCTCCCAGCCATCTGGTTGTCCACCATTTGCAACACTCGACGTCGAAAAGGATCAACCAGAGCCTGTCAATCATCCGCGAGCTATGCACTGATTTGCGGCTCACGTTCCCGCCAGCCCCAGAGCCATGAATTCGCGGTCCGAGAGATATCGTTCTCTCGATGCAAAAAGTGCCGAGCCACCTCTCAAAACCAGGGAACGGCACAACTCGGCTCAAACCGTCGATCGTCGGAAAGAACAGCACCAGAGGCGTCCCTCAGCAGTTACCAAGACTCCGGATTCCAGTCATAGAAGCACGAAATCTCACGGCCGAGTAGAATCACTTACGTCGGAACGGCACCCAGTACCCGAGTATACTCTTGAAGCAAAGCTGTCAACCAAGGTACGTATCCCCTCCGCGAAGGCCAGTTCGCAAATACCACGACCTCGGTGTCGATGCAAGTCGTGCTCCCTAGAAGGAAGAATATCCGGGTTGACTAGTGCTTCCAGGCGAGTGACCCTGATTCAAACTCGTCCGTCAACTTGTTAGTTCTGGGATCTCGCAATTGCGGGAAGACGACTTTCATCCGGAACGCCATCGGCACCCAGCGGTCTCGGACCTCGACTCAAGTTGTCATTAAGGACAAGTCCTATCGCATCCAACTCTTCGAGCTGCTATTCGACGATGTCGATTTCAGTAGCGAGCGGCGAATCGAATGGCCCACATACGTGAACGGTGTTGCCCTCCCAGAGGTTGACGGTGTCTTCTGTCTGTACGACGTCTCTGACAAAGAAAGCGTCGCCGACGTCCCTGCCGCTCTGAGTAAGTGCCGGCCCGGATATATCTCGATGGTCTTTTCTGCCAGCCATCAACTATGCCATCCTCCTACCCCGTGATGCACGCTGCTGATGTCCATATAGCATCCATGATCAACACCGGTGTGCCTTGCATGCTCGTTGCTGCCAAATCCGACGTAAATGAGAAGGCTCGTCAAGTCAGTTCGCGGTTTCATGAGCAAGTCCGTCGAACCCTCGCCAAGGTTGCAATTGCCGAAGTCTCTGCGAACTCGTCGGAGAATACCAAGCAGTGTTTCCTCGCGATGATACACCGAGTCATTGCCTCTCCGCGAGCATCGATCCGAGCCAGCAAGGCTTCGTACAGCTCAACGGAATCTTCCAGCTGTCAGCGTGTGGTATCAAGGGACCCGTCACCGAAGACAAGTCGGAGCCGGAGCCGGTCGAACCAACGCCTGCAAGTCTCGAAGTCGAAAGAGTTGTTGCTGAACCTGTCAGTCCGCCAAGCATTGATCGAGTCCGAGAACGAAGTAAGCGGAACCTCAGGATCAGAGAATGAAGCGACTGCTCCTCGGAGAACACCACTACGACTGGACACGGCTGCTGCTTCTCAACCACAACGCCGACGCGCAGACCCCCAGACACCGGTTTCCTCAGGTGACTATACCAGCAAGCTAATGTCACCAGAGGCCAGCACAATTGTGGTGCCCGAAACACCCGATTCCTACTTTGTTAAGTCAATGCTTCGCCCTGAATCGACGTCCACCGTGGACAGCCGGGTAAATCATACCTTTCTCGACATGGACGACGACTCGCACAATCTGTCGCCGAAAACAGAAGTAGAGACGCTGGGCCCCCTGTTGAATGGTCTGAAAAAGGGCCGAGACCCAACCTCAGAACCCGGTGTGCCCTTCCAAGAGCTCGTCGACAAGCTGCTGCTGCTACCGGCGAGCAAGACCGACTCAAAGTTTGTCCCTTCATTCTTGTGCTTATACCGGTCTTTCGCCACCCCCCAGAGACTTCTGACCGCAATCATTGATCAGTTTATGAAGGTCGAAAGCAGCAAGATGGTGCACTTCACCAAAGTCGCCGAGATGCTGCGGTATCTTCAAGTACTGGCTCAGTGGACTGCGACGTACCCCGGGGACTTTGCCCCCGGTCCCGCACGTGATTTTGCAATCCCATTTGTGCAAAGTATCGAGAAGAGCAAGGTGTTCGCGCCCGCCGCGCGAGAGATCAGTAACAATTTGGACACCATCGTTCCAGACGAAGATTTGGATTGGGCGTTTGATGATACTCCATCCCCGCAGAGCAAAAAGAGTGGCACCACCGGCAATCACCAGAATACCTCATCGTCATCATCCCTGCCGCTGTCAAGCACCGAGAAGAACCGGGCATCCAATCACAAAGTACGACGTGAAGATGACGACAGTGACGATGAAGACAGTGCAATATCATCCGGACGTGGATCTAATACTGCCTCGATGTCTTCGAGCATGATCAGGTCAAACAACAGCTCCAGCCAATCCTATGCGAATTACATACAATTGGAGACCGCTAAAATGGAAGCGGAACGATTCAAACCGATCCCTCGCATTCGGTTGAGCAAGCTCCAGTGGCATCAGTACATGGAGACACCCATTGATGACATGGCAAGGGAAATTACCAGGATTGATTGGACCATGTACTCGGCAATACGGCCTCGAGATTTCGTTCGGCACGTTTCCCTGTCAACATCGCAGAGGCGACAATCCCGCTCCCCCGACAACATCGGCGCCATGGTGAAGAACTTCAACCATCTGGCGTTGTTCGTTTCTGGCATGATACTTTTCCGTGATAAGCCCAAGCACCGAGCGAGAGCCCTGGAAAAATTCATGGCGTTGGCCTGGAAAGTGCGACAACTCAACAACTACAATTCGCTGGGAGCGATTGTGGCGGGAATCACTGGCCATGAGATCGCTCGTCTGACTGCCACGCGAGATCTCACACCGCCAGAGGTCCAGAAGCAATTCTTGAGGCTGACCATCTTGATGGGGATATCGAGGTCTCACGCCGCATATCGAATGGCTTGGGATAATTCTCCGGGAGAGCGAATCCCGTTCCTTCCGCTCGTGCGACAAGACCTTACCATGGCAGCATCAGCGAACCAAACTTTTATTGGCACAAACATTAACTGGAAGAAGTTTGAGATCATGGGAGATGTGATTGTCGGCATTCAGCGAAGCCTGGAGAACCCTTACCAGTTCCCTCCCCGGTCTGTCCGATCTGACGAAATCACCAAATTGATCTTGGAGACCAAGATTCTCGAGGAATCGGAGGATTCTGCAGACCCACGAAGTGAATTGTACGACCGTAGTGTGCAGATTGAACCGCAGCAGACTGGGGCTGATCCCAGGAAAAAGTTCGATTGGTTACGACGTTAGTGACGTGAAAAGAACCACTGTTCGAAAAGGCAGGAAGAAAGGGCTGATGATCCATCCTGGATCATAAACAGAGCGGCCTTGAAAAGATAGAAGAGCGGCCGGAGAGCCTGAAGAGCTCTGTGGAGCACGCGTGGCGCACCGGTGGCAGTATGATCTTATGAATTCATGACGCTGAAGATTTTATGAATACAAAGGATGGATGGTGGAGTTTGGGTATGGAAAGGAGGGAGGCCGTGGCTGAGGCAATCCGTGGCTTCATCTCCAAATGAGTGTACAGACGTTTCGAAGAGTCTTATGGAGTGCCAGAGGGTGTGCTACGAGTATACTGTTGAGCCCTGTTGAGACAAGGGGGCTGAACACACACATACACTGACTGTTGACACGACGGGACCGGCGGCGGCAAAGTGATGCAACCTGCAAAATTGGGCTCAGGGCTTTGCCCGGCACGCATGTACAAACGGCGGTATCCTGCTTGGCTTTGCCTTTTCCGAAGTATGTAGGTGCAGGAAGACAAAAAGGGTCCAAGGCCATGACTATAAAGCGACACAAGGTGTATATTGAACATGACTGTTGTTATAAATGACCATTTCAGCTGATCCATATTCATTCCTTCTCGTGCTCGGTGATAGAAGTCGTTTGAGGGTAGGAAGGTAGGGATGTAAAGGTGTAAGTAGGAAAGTAGCGAATGAGATACCACTTCTAATTGTTACCTCGTCACGTCCCGTACCTACTGGTCCTTTTGTTATTATACTCATCGGTGGCCTCACCAGCGAACTCTTTCGATTGTATGCGTTCCGTCATACGACTTCCAGTCTGGTGGATGTGGCGGCAGCACGTATGTGGCGAAGAAGTAGCCGACCAGCGGACGAGACAGCCTTGTCAAGGCCGACGCTGCACTCTATTAATATGCTGTCGAACAGAGGATGAAACATTTCCCGCATCAGATCTCAAACTTGCCTTCAAGTATCGTATTCCAGCCCGGCAAGAAGTTGGGAGATCCACTGCAGCGCACAACGTATTGTACGGGTAGTTGTGGATTGCACTCAAAATACACACATGGGAACAATGGAGACTCTTGTATTATCGAGTCCTACAGTCCCCTGCGTTTGAATGTGTTGAGCCTCGAATTTACATCCACTCTATCTTGATTAGGATTTCCGAACACTCGCAGACGCGTGTTGGTGCCGAAACCTACTCCTACCAGGAAGGTGTTTTGTCCGTCGGCTCGCTTAAGCTTCAGCTCCACCTAGAAACGCAATTTCAGCATGTTAAACTTTTCTCTGGTAGTGCAAACAGAGTTCCCAGTGTCGACATCCATCACTTCGAGAGTACGAGGTACATTTCACACAGCCACGTGTTGTGGTCTGTTCCTTCACGAAACCTTCATCTCCCGGAGCTTTGCCATGGCAAAATCTAGTTTCTCTTCCGATGAGCCCCCTGCCGCCTCCTGCCATTCGTCATCATAATCATCATCGCCCGCATGCTCGTCAGAGGTGTCCTTGGACATGTATTTCCATGCTGTCACGGCCAATATACCAATGAGAACGAGATACGCCGCGCCCTTGACAATCCTCCTTTTGTCATCATTGGCAGCTCGTTTGTACGCTTCCATTTTTTGCTCCTGCGAAACTGCTGATCGAAGCTCGACCACCATTGTACTCAGTCTCCGATCAAGGTCCTGCTTCATTGTGTGTCTCTCACTATCCACCAATTCATTTATTTGACACTTTATATTCTTCATGGCATCCTGCACCGTCATCTGGGAAACCTGCTTCAAGAGCTTCTCGTCTAATTTCCCGTCTTTTTCCACATTAAAGAGTGCGAACTTGTTGTCTTTAACGCTGACCAGACTGGGTGATGCTTCGACGTTGACATGGAAAGGAGGCAACCAAGACCAGGGGTCCCAGCGGTTCTTGTCCTCTGGTGTTTTCGAAGATTTCGGGGATTTGGATGTCTTAGGAGCTGGCTTCTTCTGCCTCGTGCCATCGGACTTGCCTATGGCCGGCAACGCGAAGGCAGTTGCACTCTGAAGTGACATGTTAGCTCATCCCCTCTGCCTGTAAACCGATGGCTCCTTACAGCGTTTCAAACACTCACTTTCAGCCTCAGACGGGGAATGTTGGTATGTCCAAAGTTCAAAGCGGCTTCTGCTGTCGCTTATCGATATGTCGCCAACCTTGAGTTAGCTGCACCGGATTTGGCAGAGGGTTGCCAGCTTCTCGATATGACTCCTGATTTGGTGGAATAATTGCACGGTATTGGCTCTCAGCTTGACGACCACATTGGAGCGAAGCGGGGCAGACACACGAGGAGCAGGCGACATGTTGTCGAACACGAGGTCCACCGCCTTTTGTGTTGGTGTTGCTGAGACGCTCTTTGTTGCATTCTTATACTTCTCATTTCCTCCTTGAATCTACCTCGACTGCGCAACATGGTGGACTTCGTCACCTTGGGAACTTTCGCTTGGGTGCATGGCAACGCATTATACCTGCATTACAAGGGGCTATCAACGCTGACCAAAACATTGCCATCCGAATTAAAGCGTCTCCATGGTCGAGGCACAGCCCTCGCGCTCGCTCTGTCCCACTTCGGTGAAGTTCTACGCAACGATGAACTCATGATCATTGAGTCCGACCATCAAAGCAAAATGGACGTGTTGCGGACAATTGAAGAGATGTCAACCGCTCTGTTCGAGACAATACATGGTATCCACAAGCTTAGTGAGAATCCCAAGCCCGATCAGGGTTTTTGGGCTACGCTGGGGTCATACTTGGGCTTCCCGTCCCAGGCAGAGGAATGGCACAGGGAGAAAGACCTTCTGTTTTCCAAGACCGAAGACATACATTTTACACTTGCAAATGTCAACCATGTCACCACAGCCAACCACGCCAGGAAGACAAGCGAGCTCTGCAACCGGATTGGACAACTTGAAAAAACCCTCACGCTGTGGAAGTCACGGCTGTGGAAGTCACGAACTCGACCAGTGCCGAGAGCTGCGGCCGGTGGCTCGAGCCCGCCGGATCTACGCAGTAAAGCGACAGACTTCATCCGCCATCTACGCCATCAAAGTGAGACCTATCGTTGGTTCAAGTACAGTGCAGCCTGTGAAGAAATTATGGGACGCCGAGGTCTTCCTGCTAACTCTAAACAGGTTCCTGAATGACACGACTGCCGTGATCCTCGTTGGAGACATCGCAAACGTGGATAAAATAGTCGGCTTCATCGTCTGGCGCGGAGAAAGTGTCGCGAAGAGTGCTTTTTACGAGGGTAAGAGCGCAGTTTGAGGGCCCAACAGTCTCATGCTGAAAGAGAAACAGTTGACAAAGCACGACCGTTCCCGACGTTCCCGGGAGGAAGCCGCCATGAGGTCAACGTGTTTACCTCGGAGCGAGATGAGTCGGAGGCTGGTCCGGTTAATCTCATCTTCCGCGGCACAAATGGCAAGAACAGTCCTTCGCTACCTCATTGGAGGCTGGAGCTCGTAATAACAGTTGTTCAGATGCGTATGACATGATGGAAATGTTGGACAATCACAAAAGGGGGTTTGCTGGATACATCACCAGGGCCAAGTGCCGAGCTCGCAGAGATCGCCCGTACAAACCACTGGATGGTCTGGCGGGGTCCAGAAACGGATATGACACTAAATACCTTGTGGAAGTGCTGGACATCATGCCAGACGTCGATGAGCCGAGTCCAGAGCGGGTTTTGCAGCTGTGGCCCCGTCGTGGTTCCGATTTCAGGATTGGGGAAGATTCTACTTACATCTGTCAAGGTAAATGATCGCCCTATTCTCCACTAGAGCTTCGTGAAATACTGAGCAGAATTAGTGATACAAAAGGCGAGCTGCAAGGTCGATGGAAAGACATTGAAGATTCCTAACGCAGGAATAACGAAAACGAAGAATGGAGTCGGTCATTTATGTCGCCATTTTGACCTTGATCGTGATTTCCTTTGTGGAGATTTCAAGATCGACTTCGAGACTTCTGAGGGTAGGTTTGAAAGCCCAATGTGTGAGAGGGTGCTACTGACAGCTCCCATAGCAGCGTTGCAAGTATACAACCTTCTACAGCGACGATGAGGAGTAGCGAGGATGTCCAAACTCCGCCTCGGCTTAATCCGGCAATGGGAGTAGGAAATCTATGGGGGGAGAGCTCTAGCCGCAAGGGGGTTCACGCTACAACACGTCGAGTGGATAGCTTTGATGAGCCATGACCATAGCTGGGAAAAACAGGTTTATGACATTCTCCTTGTGTTGGACGGGTTCAGGATTCACGAACTGACTGGCTTCAAACTTGATTCATTGTCTTGGAAAGTATTCATGGTGCCGCAATACAGGTCCCGTCTAGTAGCACTCAGGCTCTTTTCACAACTGCTGAAGAAGGAAAAGCCCGACATTGCTGGACCTCTCCTTGACAGTGCTGTTTCTACTGCTGCTCCAAGACCAGAGCCTGCCGGGTGTCCGCAACAAACAACCGTACATACATAGCTGGGTCTTCCTCGCTGGAAGAGGCTTCTTGAGCTTTTCCCACCACCTGTCCAATCCAGCCGCCTGGAACAGCGTGTACGAATCGAACATGCCTGTCTCCTGGAAGTACGGTTCGTAGTGCGCAATCATGTCCGTTCACTTTGTCCGGGTGGCTCTCTCGCCGAGGTAGGTCATGGATCTCTGCCCAAACCTGTGCTCGATCGTAGCCCTCCTCCCCCCTTCCTGGGCCCTCCACGGCGGCAGGAGGAACAGGGTTTTCCAATTCCCGACTCATCCAGCAGACGCCTCCTCCCTCTGGACAGCTCCGCAAGGGCAAACACGTCTTGCGAATCTGATAGAACAGCCCGCGCATAGCTCTCCGTAGCGATCAATCTCATGTAATATGAATAGCAGGTTCTATAGTAGATGCGTAATAAGTTTTTAGGCGGTAGCGTCAGGGTAGGCATCTGCCAGGTTCCCTGACCCCGCCCTGAAACAGGTGTCTAGCTGACGAATATAGGCAGAAAGGTCTGTAGGTTGGTAGGATGGCCGATGCCTTCCCAGGGTATGTATATATTCAAGGGACAGTAAGTAGCGCACCCGCCGAGCACCCGGTACGGCAAGTATGTACCTCGAGTGACGAATGTTCTGAATACATCCGAGTCTCGTCCAGTAATCAGATTGCGCCGCTCAACCTCCCTATGTTATCTGAGGAGCTCGTTCCTCAGTGGCAAGGTGGATGATGGATCTGCCACAAAAAAAAAGAAGGGAATCATAAATGGATGTTGTTTTATGGTACCGGGTATATGCTTTCGTTCAATTCGTTGCTTGTTTGCTTGCTTGCATGGGTAAAGAAATACAGTATACCGAGCGGGAGAAGGCCATTGACATTGACGTTGACATCGACTGCGGCTTTTGATTCCCCATCCTGGCGCCAAATCCGTTTGTTCCTTCGATCCATCCGATTCAACTCCTAAGCTTGTACATAACAAACTCCGTTCACCTGGCCGGCTTTGGCATTGTTCCCTTTTGTTCGGTGTCCCGCGATGATAGTGCGTGCGTGATGTACATGTGTGCTGAGTGCTCCGTAAATCCAAGCGTGACTCCCCCATGAAAGAATCCAGACATGGTCACATTGATAGAAATGTACGTACGTACGTACGTAAGCAGGTTGGTAGATTGTCGACAGCCACCTCATCATCCCATCTCCTCATCCCGCGACTTCTCCCGCTCCATCTCCTCTGGCGACACGGCATCCTGGCCCGGATTGGCCTCCTCGTACTTGAAATGCTTGACGAAGCGATAGTAGGCGCCCGCCAGCAGGGCGCCCATGATCGGCCCAAACCAGTAGATGTAATGATAGCCCGGGAAATAGGGGATCGCGACTGCGGGGCCGAAACTGCGCGCCGGGTTCAGCGAACTCCCCGTAAAGGGCAGCCCGGCCATCATGGCGACGAACAGAGCGAGCCCGATCCCCACGGGGGCAATGAATGTGGCGTAGTGTTTCTCCGCCGCGAGCATGAGGATCGTGAACACAAGCAGTGCGGTGAGGAACATCTCGATGAAGACTCCCTGCGCGGGGGTCGTGCCGTTGCTGAGAGTCGTGCTGACGATCAAGGGGCCCGGGAACATGCATTTCACGAGGCCTGCGGCAGTCATGCCGCCTAGAAGTTGGGCCGGGAGGAGGAGTAGGCCGCGAAACCAGGGGAGGTTCTTGGTTATGACAAGGCCGAGCGTAACCTACGGAGGATGTCAGCGTCTGCTAACTCTACGGATATGTCGCGTGTACATGTGTAACACACTGCTGTGCCACCTGGATGTGGTTGCGGGCACGGGGCACAAGTAAGTAGTATAGGTGCCGAGTGGGGGAGTCACATACCGCTGGGTTGAACAGCCCGCCGCTGATCCTGTAGAAAGCCCACACCGTGACGAGGAGCGAGAAGCCGAACGCCAGACTCGTCAGCACGACCTGGTTGGGGGTGTTGGCGACGCCGCCGCCCGTGATGGCGCAAGCCTGCGTGCCTGCAAACGAGAACCACAGGAATAGAGTGGTGCCCACGTACTCGCCGACCACGGCGATGAGATGGTTCTTCACGCGCTGGCGGCGGGAGAGGAGGTCTCGCTCGGGGTCATTGTTCCGGGGGAGGTGGTGTCTGTGTTGGGTGTCGCCTGCTGGAGAGGCCGTGTTGGCGTTGCCAGCTGCGGACGAGACCACATGCTGTCGGCGGAGGGAAGTGGGCGGAAAGTGCCGCGGCATGGTCAGTTGAATTGGGGTTGGATGAGCTGGATATGTGTAGACGGACGAGCGTTACTGTAAGTAGGGCATACAGATTGTGTGGTGTGGTACTGTGCGGTGCTTTTGGCCAACATGAGAAGTGGAAGCACAAACGATCGAGGCAGCGGATGATGTCAATAGAGGAGCTGGACTGGCGGACACGGAGGCCTCTACTCGTATAGTTCAGCCTGATGGTAGGGTGACGCATCCCTTACCTTTGAATTACCATCTTGCTCCGCTTCAAGCTCTTGTCCCTGTGCGGAAGCGGGACGTTTTGGCATGAGAGGCGTTTCAACGAATCGCCAGCTCGCCAGCTCGCCAGCTAGTTGCTGCGTTGTCCTGCACGCAGGGCTCGGGAGAAAAGCCCCAGGGACGGAAGCCGATACACTCGTGGCGCTGGCTAGGCGTGCCGTGGAGCGAGATGGCAATCATGGATGGGTGAGGATTGCCGGACCATGGCGATTGTCGAGTTGTCGATCTCCCTTGCCTGATGCTGTCACAGACCCTGAGCTGCGATTAGGAATCGGACTGACACCCGTCCTGTTGGACCCTGGCAGCTGCGCTTGGGCGGACACTAATGACATACATGGCACCGGTCAGTAGGCAATTGCAAGCAACGCACGGGCTGTCACACTCGACATGGTGACATGTTATTCGTACTCGTCGTTAAAAGAGCGAAGCGATTTCTCAAGCTCGACATAAGCAACGCTCACAGCTTGTTTGCATCACCGTACCAGCACTTCTGACTCAATGTCCCGCCGTTGCGTATCCTGCTCGCCTGGCTCTTTGTGATGGGACTGTCAGCCCCGATAGTCGTGCTATTGTTGGGAGGGATCTTGCGAATAGACGTTCGCCTGCAAGACGTGATTAGACCCGGGCCATAGTGTGGCTGTCGTAGCTGTCGTAGCTGTCGTGACCATTCCGACAGTCCTAGCTATCCTACGGCAGTCAGAAAGAGTTGGAAGCACAAATGGGATTGATCCATCAACCAAATGAAACATCCCAGTCTCAGCTTGGCAGCTTGACTTGCGGTACATGTTCAGTTGCTTCATATATTGGGGGTATCTCTATATCCTCTCGACTTTGGTATGGGTAGTGTACTCGGTACAATAGCTAGGGTCCCTACTTTAAGCTGAGCACCCTAACCTTTTAACCAAGCATTGCCACATCCCCACATCTACAGTTACGCTCATTCTTTACCTGCAGCATGTCTCCTGACGGCTGGCTGGATATTGCACTTCGGGTGCTCACCTCCAATCTCGTTTTGTTAGATGTCCAAGTGTTCTTCGTCGCCCGCCTCATCCCCGGCAAAGTAGCTCTGATCAATCTTCAAAATCCACTCCACCTTCTGACTCTCACTCCTTGCCGCGAACAGAAACGTATTCTGCTCGCCATAGACGGCGAAAACATGTGCCAAGCCATGGATCTCACTACCAGTCCGTCGATGGCCTGGGGTCCTCGGCTCCAAGGACTCACCACTGGATATGCTCGACCCAGCACCGCCGAGAAGGCGCTTGAAGTCCGGATCATGATCGATCCTCGCGTGCGTGAGGTTGATCGCGTTGATGCCCTCGCCGTCGGGCACAGAGCGGATGTGCAGGTACGGAGGACGGAGGTCGACGAACCGGCGCTTCCATTGCATTGTTGCCGAGTGCGAGGCAGAGGGGTCATAGGTTTCCGAGGGCATGAGGAGATGACCTGACTTGAGAGAGATAGGGTTCTTGGGCACGTGGCTGACGGTTGCTTGGTAGCGCGTCGAAGGTGGGTGGGAGGGACTCGGCGTGGGCTGAGGAGGCGAGGTCGGAGTATGGTTGGCGTCAGTGTCGTCGAAGATGGGATTCTTCATCTCCGGGCTTGGTTTCTGCCAGATGGTGATGAACTTGCGGAGGAGCTGTTCTTCGCGCGGATCTACTGTGGAAGGTGACGCGGCGCGAGACCGTTGAGCCCTGCTGACGCTCAACTTGCGCAGACCGAGCGCTGCTTTGGCCGACTCGATGTCCTGTAGCTGTCTCCTCTTCCGGCGTGCAATCAAGTAGTCCTTAACCAGCGAGATCCCTCTGGGCTGCCAGTTACCGAGATGTTCCTCGCCGTTGATATAGTTCTTCGACGTGTCAAGACGCCAGAGGTCAGCGGCCCGCTTCGCACTCACAGGTCGTACCACAATCGAGAACAGTCCGTCGGTGGAATGCGTGATCCGCGTTTGGTTCCAGAACGACTTGAACATCGACTGCGGACGGACATACGAACGAGGAAGGATCTGCAGTTGTTGCTCGATGACAAAAGTCATGGGATGGTCGTGACCAAGCCGGCTCGAGATGATATCCCAGCGCAGAGAAATTTGAACTCGGCAGTTTTCATTTGTGGCGCGATCGAGGAGCAAGGACTTGTGCAGTGAGCTGTCCCATTGTCCGACGATGGTGATATTTGAAGTGCCATCGGCATTATCCTTGATCATCGGCTCTTGGATCTGTTTAAGCGGTATGTCTGGTGTGATGGAACCAATATCGGCAACCCGTCCAGATGCATCAATGAGGTGCACTTCCCCAACCCGTAGGTTCTTGAGATCATCCCAGGGGAGGCCTTCAGTCAGTACGTGAGTTAGATTGACGGAGATACGCCGCTGGAGGCCCTGATGCAGTTGGAATGCGCCAATGTCATTGGCGTTGTTCTGTATCAGTTCCACGGGCATATACTGGCCGGTTTCCGCTAATTCAAGAAATTGGACCTTTGCAAAGACGTCGTGCCGTTCTTCAAGACTGTATTCAGCCTCGGATATCCGAGGAGCGGGCTGCTGGTCATGGGGTTGCTCGTTCATTTCCCGAAGCTCATCCCAGCTGATCAATTTGTCAAGATGGGTCGAGCTGACTTGAGCAAAGATGGCGATCTTCAACAAGGCCGACTTTTCTCCTGATCGCTGAACACTCAAATTATGTATGCTTTCGAACCGTACTGGTCCGTCACCGAAGCCATGAATGGGCTGGGTTGTTGCAACACTCCCGTCTTCAGTCCCTAACACCGTCATCTGAGCATGTACTTGCGTACCTTCGTGCTCCGCGAATCCCGCAAGATCGCGCATAACGATGTTGAACTTGATAGTAGAAGGCGGTGATTCAGCTAAAGAGGGTTCCAGAGACATCCGAAGCTTGCCAACGATTTGCCTTGTCGACGGTGAGAATATCTCGACCACAAAATCTTGAACTCTGGTCTCGAAGACGGCTGTAAGGGGGATGCTGCCATCGCCGATCAGCGAGAACAGTGGCTGGTCAGAATCGCGAAAGGGGTTGTCCATTCTGAAATGCTGTGAATATTCTGGCTGATCCTTATACTGGTGCATCTGGCGCATCTTGGCTACCCGTTGTCTCAGCTTTGACAAAGACCACAAGTGAACACAGCTGAGCTGGTGATTGATGACTCTCACGGCGAGACATGGCTTTCGAGCACCGGCGAGAGCATCATCGTCGTCTCCAGAGATATCGTGGAGGATGAGATCGTAGGAGGAGCCACGTTCTTCGCCAGAGTCCAGAATCACAAATTGAAAATGGGTGTCTTGATCCAGAAGTTTGCTCATGACCTGTGCTTCCTTCAAGAGGCCAGCATTTTGCAGAACTGCCTCCGCTATCAGGATGTAGTTCCTCTGTTGCCATTTCTCCACAACGTTTCGAGCGATTGCTATCTCAGACGCTTCCAGGGGTAAGAAGCCAGCAGCAGTCCTGGAAGCTTCTCGAATTTTGACCTCGTGATCCATCTTTTTGATCTGCTCTTCGTACGCTTCTTTCTGTTTCCGAAGCTCTTCTTGAAATGTCTGCTTTGCCCGCTCTAATTCCTGCTGCATCTGCGTAGCCTGGGCTTCACGCTCGGCTTCCTTGGGCGCCTCTTCCTCGTCCTCTCGCTTGTCTTCTTCGGCCTTTTGCTGCTCCTGCTGCTGATGCTCGAATTGATCTTGTGTCAAGGTGGGCTCACCGTCCTCCTGAGAGCCACTATGCGCAGAAGGCGTCCCGGGCAACGTCAGTGCGGTGTCAAGCGAAAAGTTGTCTATGGTCCCGTTTGACATGTACTTGTCTCTGACGAGGAAGGAGCTGAGATCGTCCGAGTCTTCCTCTTGTTCCAGAAGCTTGTTGTCGGAGCGGCCGCGTCGTTCTTCCCGTGCTCGCTGGATGTTTTCAAAGAGACTGTCCAACTCCTCGTCTGTGAGTTGGGTGATCTTTGGATCGGTCCCAAGAAGCGCCCCTGCCGCCTCCCGTCGAGCAAAAAACCAATCAGATTCCCGGTTGCTACCCAGACCGGGAGATTGGGCACGACTTGAGTCACCATCCCATTCGGAACCGGCGGCGCTCCAACTTCTTTCATGTCCGGGCCGGAACGGTGATGGTGTCGGTGAACCAAGCTGGCCCGGGGTGATAGAATGGCGAAGCAGGCTTCTTTCGGCTCGTTCGGCCTTTGCTTCGAGAGGGTTGTTAAATCTGAATATGTGGAAATCTCCCAGGATGATTCGGTTACCGCTCCTGAGTCTTCGTGGCTTGTCGACGCGGACACCGTTCACCATGACAGCAGCTCCCTCGTTGGGGATGACCGTGACCACATTGTCGACATTCTCTAATTTGCAATGGTGCTCGAGGATTTTGGAGCCATTGAGCCTTATCTCGGAAGCTTCGGAGGAATCAACGTTTCCCACCGTGGTGGTACCGGGCTTCAAGTTATAGACCAGACACTCGGCTAGCAATGGGTCGTCGCTAAGGTTCACCAGGTGAGGCATCTTCTTCGGGGTGCTCATACCCACATTGCCCTTTTCGATACTGATTCCCAATTCTTCCAAAGCTGCCTCCCGCTCTTTGTGAATCTCTTCCGTCTTCGCCAGCTTTTCTTCCCAGGTCTGGTTGAGGTCGCTGTACAATTTCTCGCTCTGGCTCAATTGGTCCATGATCTCGGCCTTGCTGACCCGTTTGATCGAGCCGTCTGTTTGAACGATTGAGACCATTTGTTTCTCAAGTGGTGTCCCTTCGGGATACGCCACCTCCGCCCCTCCGGCGGCGGCAGTGCCTCCAAGCTGGCTCCTGAGTTTGGCAAGCTCTTCTTTGAGTTCGCGGATCATGCGTGCGTTCGGATCCTCATTAATGACAGCATGGTTCTTGATTCTCTTGGCCGAGTCAGCATATCGAAGCGTGCTTAGAGTTTCCTCGAAATTGATATCTGCAGGAGATATAGCGGCAATCATGGCCGTCATACTGTTGCCTCCAAGCGAATCCTTCAGGAGCCAGGTGAGAACCGAATCTCGATACGGGACCTTCAGGCCTTTCTTGCCGGATGACAGGTCTGCGAGTGCTGCAATGACTCGACCGAGCGTCGAGAGGGACCTGTTGATCTCTGCACCTTCCTTCAACCGCGCTCCGGTCGCACCGGTCGAAGTGGCGCGTTCTGAACCAGCCAAGTCGACCAAGCTGATTTTTGCAACCTTTTCCGTGTCCATATTCGTTTCCGCATCATGGCGTTTCTGCGTGAGGGTGAGGGTGAAGACGGCGTGAGAACGACTAGATGTTTCGTTCATGTTCGTCGCTGCAACTGTCCTGGCTTTATTGCCTTCGTCCATGAGGTTTTCAATCTCACTGAAAGATCGGACGGCCAATTTCGCGAGGTCCTCCACGTAAGGGCCCGTAGAGGGATGTTCTCGGACCCGCAGGTTGCCCTTGGTGCTCGGGTTCAGCAAGTCACGGACTCGCTCATTATAAATCTCAAGGTAGGAGACTTCGACAGTACAGGTCAGGTGGGGGTCCGATTGCATCCCGTTGATCCGTTCGAACATGTCCCGACAAATCCTAGGAATAACACCGGCCTCCTCACCGTAGCCCATCATACTGTATGACTTCCCGGAGCCCGTCTGGCCGTACGCAAAGATGCAATTGTTGTAGCCCTGAAATGCGTTGTCGAGCAACGGGACACCCAGGTCGGTAAACACATTGTCTTGGCCAGCATAGTTCGGGTCTGACTTGTTGAATGACCAATACGACTTGTCGAATTTGAAAGTCCGCTGAGCACTCGCACCGTCTTTTCCACCCTTTCGAAGCCGGTCTTCCGCCTCCGGAGGGGGTTGCAGAACCGTCTGCGCGTGCTGCATCTGGACAATACATTTTGCATTGCGCTCGATCTCGCGGTTGTTGAACGGTCGCACTCGAACTACGACTTTGATGTTGCCACCTCCCCCGCCTCCGCCTCCTCCGCCGATACCGCCCGTTGGCGCCATGGTTGTACCTATGTTATAAGTGTGGTATTCTGGATGCTTTCACCATCGTTTTTCAGTTGGCGGGGCCGGACCAAACTGCCTCGGAGGGTCGTCGTCGTCGGGGGGGGAACGTGATTGAAGTCGAGGAGGACAAGATACTCGGGGACGAGTGTCGCTGGTGTGTGAGCTTTCATCGGCGTGTCATGGTTTCTGGCTGCCACCGTTGAGGATGTTCGCTTGAGAAGCGTGTCGCGTTGGGGCCGCGGACGTGAAAGTGGATGCGTTTGATATCCAAGGATGCCTAGTTGGGAAGTCAAGCCGAGCCAGGGAGGCTTGAATCATGTGGCTCAGGCACGCGCAGGGAGCCCAGGTGTCCCCAGACTCTAAATTGGGGGCCGTGGCGCCCGGAATGCAGCCTCAGGGCTCCGCCTGGAATCCACCTGGGCACTTCCAAGATTCGCTCCGCATGCGTCATTTGCATCAATCAACCAGTGAAACCATCAAAACAATCGCCAACGTCGACCTCATCGCTACTCGTGACCACCTCCCATTCTCGAACTCAGCACACGATAAGCAGGGCGCAATCTTACGATGACGATGGCAGGACCGGTCAACCGATAGACCTTCATGATCTTGTAAAACCAGCAGCCAACATGCTCCGGTGCCGGTGGCGTATGATCTAGACAAACATGGCTACCTCATACACGACCAGGAATGGGCGAACTGCCAAGCGAGGGCTCTTTGCTGACGGTGTCTGGCTCTGTGACTGCGAGCCGCGGCTGCCTGCGGACAAATTTCAGACGAAGAAAGGGACCAAGAATCATGGAAGATGGTGTACGTTGTGTCGCATCGAGAATATGCCCTACTGTTGACAAACGCCACAGTCTATACCTGCCAAAAGCCTCAGCACAAACGGTGCGGCTTCTTCCTTTGGACCGACCAAGCGAAGATTCGTGAAGAAGCTGCCGTGCTCAGCAACACCCACTCAGAGCCGAATGCGCCTGTCACACCGAAAACCCCGCAGAAACAGACCTCAATCGCTGCATTTCCTACGCCGCAGACGAAGTCCAGCTATGTAAAACCCGAGCCTTCGGAAGCCCGTCCCCAGTCAAGGGATCCTGGGTATTTCGAGCCCGAAGAGAGCTTTGAGTGGTCTTCCGGTGATGACGAGGAATTGCTAAATGCCGAGCAAGAGGCTCTGCAAAAAACACCGTTTGATACGCCCAGGAAAACGCGTCGAACAGACACCTTCACCTCTCCCGGCAAGGGGACTTTGACTGGATCGTCGGCTCCGTCGGTCAGGGGCGATGACGTTTGGCCACTGAGCGACGACGTTTTCACCACTCCGAGCACATCCCACAAGTCCAATGGCGGCGGATTGCTCTCGCCGTCGAATACTCCGGCCTCCAGACCGATGCAGAGCGGGGCGGGACCACTGGAAGCCGAGCCTTCTTTACTTGCCTCTCAAGCGCTCAGGATACTGAGAAGGTCAGACCCGCAAGTCAGCTCTTTGGTGGAGGATGAACTCGTGGATCTTCTTAACAAGTACGATCTTCGAACTCAAGGAATCATCAGGGGCCGGGATATCACTCGCTTAGCTGTCCAGGCCAAGGACAAAAAGATTGCAGAACTACAAGCCCGCATTTCTGCACTTGAGGCAGAAAAGGAAACGAACAGGAGAGTCATATCTCACCTGAAAATGGACATTGCGACTTCGCCGAAGAGGGGTAAAGGCAGGAGTATGCCTCCTGCACGTCGATCAGAGGTGTGATTTTGTTCCTCAGTGCTTGAGACGGGAAGCCCCCACTGGCCTCCCGCCAACCTCAAAACCTTCCCTTATGCGTGTCAGGCTTCGGCCTATTCAACGGCAAATGGCTCGCATAACAAGAACAGAGGACCGATTGGACTCCCCAGCTCAATAATCCTACCCATCCGTACCTGCCTGCAGCTGATGTTTGATCAACTAACTACTGCGAGTTGTTTTCGTGGAGAAAACGCAGAACAAGCCTAACAAGCTATTCCGCAGTTAAGAGCTACCATTCCAACGGACTTCTGGGCAACGATAGGTTGAAGGTCCGGGCTTCACCAATCACACCTGATTACCAAACCCTGAATAAGAGTAACAAGATGTGACGGTGATACCCTCGGGTGTTGATTCGACCTGAAGGCCAAACTCAAACATGTTGAGCTAGTTTTCCCATGAACTCGAGAATGGAGAAGGCCGACATCGAGCAGGCACATAGGATGATGGCTGCGGGTCGGAATCACAGCTTCATGCCTGATTATGTGGCGTCGACGGCGTCCCTTTGCCACGTTGCCGATGCACAATGCTTGGACGAATGTCTTCCCAGGTTAAACGAGGCTTCAGTCGAAAGTTGACCTGGTCTGTCACAGGTGCCTCTGTAAAAGCCCAGCACTGCGACCTTTGGGAGCTCACAGCAAGTGGCCGGTTGATATTGCGTTGTGACGCAACTATCAAGCAAGCCCCTTGACATTTGGACAAGGCTGATTACATCTGTCTCGGTAACAGGCCGTCCTGCATTCTCCATGGTTCACAAATCTTTGGATATTTTCACTTGGGATACGTGCGTTTGGGTGAAGAGCAGATTTGATTTACAATCGGTAGCCATCAGCCCACTTCCATTTACACTTGGAACGGCAGTTCTTTGTGATGTGCCCGACTTCGCTTATGCTGAACATGCATCGAAGCGACCTTGACGAGTTCAAACTCGTGGCTCGGCATGAACATTGTCCACAGTGACTTCCCCTGCATCCATTTCCTCTACGGTCAACGCATTCCGAAACAGGAGGATCTGCAACTTCTGCATTTTGCCAATGGACGGACCAAGGTGTTGCTCGCCCGTCGCTGCTGTGCTCGACATATCCCGCCTACCCTGCTTCCTCATCAAGAGTTTAGGCAACAGTTATTCAGGCCGTCTAGCCATCCATCCATTTTCATGTTTCATCTGGCAATTCTCTCACAGGAGGACGGCAACTTGCCCCGATCGCATATTGTGCGGGAGGCGTTCAATAGCTGCATCATTGCCGAAGAAGTGAAGTCCTAACAAGTGGAGTCAGAGTCTTGTCTCAAGATGGCAACGCCCTCCGGACCTTGCTATTTGCTTGCTCTTCGCGTTGCCCGGAAATGTTGCAAGTGCTTTGACGTTGTGAGGGACGGAGGAGGAGAATGTCTAATTCGTGGACACGGCTAAGCAATGATCTGGACAAGTCTACGCCAACCAGCCTTGAGCGTTGCTCCCAACCCCCTCTGCCACCGTCGAGCTGCGGAAGGGTGATTCAGCCTTGGAACCCGCGACCGCAATAACGGTGACAACATTATCATTCCTTCCGATGTCTCCCCGATATTCGTCTAGGACAATCACCACACCGCTCTGCACCTCCAAACGAGACAGCCTTATTCCCGGTGAGGCACGCGACCAGTAACTCGGAGAGTCGCCTGTACAAAAGAACACCACACAAGTTGCCTGAAAAGTCCCAACTGGGCATGCACAGAATGCCCCTCCAATGCTCGCAAATGCCGACCCGCTACCCGGATAAAATCCTTATGCAGGTCCCCTCTTTCTTCCATCAAGGGATCAGAGATCGGCAGAGAGTCATCAAAGCCACATGGCTCATACACCATGGACGGATGCAGATCCGCCTTCCGCATGTCTCATACTTAGCCAACAGCTTTCCATCCACCCCCTGAGTGTCAAGTTGCACAAACACGAGCAACTCCCCAAAGAAGATAACGCAATTAGCTTGCGTGCGTACGAGTACATGGACAACGCCAGGTGCCCACGCAACGGCGAACACGACGAATCTGGGGCCGCGTGGAGAAACATGGCGCGGTTAACTTTTCCAGGCCAACCAGCACCTGGTGCACGTCCCAAACCCATGTGGCATGCTTCGGAATGCTTCTGAACGGAGTAGACTCACATGCACATGCGACTCTCGGTTTATCAGGATAATACCGCTCTCTAGTCTGCTTCGACGTCCGGGTCCGCATTGTAGAAAGTCAAAGGTGCCATTGCAGCCCAACCAATTTAGTCTATTTTGTTCACGTACTCAAGCAGTGTGACCCAGACTATGTTGGTCTTGGTCCTCAATCAGACAGACACGACTCGAAGCTACTAATCCTCGAAACCTGCCCTGGGAAGTTACGAGGACTGTTCCATTCCGAGAAAGTAAAAAGGGGACTCACACACCCCCGACAGGGCCCAATCAACGCCTAGAGGACAAGCGCACTTGCGAGGGGAAATGTACGAGTAAACGCAAGTGCAAACGCAAGTGCAGACGCAAGTGCAAACACAAACGCAAGTGTAAGTGTAAGTGCAAACACGAACACGAGGCTGCACAATGATGCAGCGTCCTCGTCCTCTTCCTCTCTACGAGTACAAACCGAAGAAGGCGATCAAAGTAAAGAAGTCAAAGGAAGCAAGAACTAAATACTACGCGCTCGTACCGTGGCACCACGAGGGCACCTCTAGCACCATGTACCTAGAGTACTCGATAATAGCAATAGCATTAGCACTGCTACGGAGTAACATTGCTCTCACTGCTCTGTACTGTACGAGGTACCTCGCAGCATACGTACCAGGGCGCGCATCAAGGGAAGCTCCAGTTTTTGGCGTTGACACATGCGTGGGTGGGTGGTCGTCCGGGGCCTGCCCAGCGCGTGCAGCGCCTGCTTTATCGGGCCTTACGAGTCCATTCGTTCCGGTCATTGGCTACGCCTACGCCCGCGTTCGCCGCCTACACACAGTACTGCCCACCGCCCCAAGCATGCGTACGGGGGCCACACAGTAGATACCTCGTGTGTACCGCCGAGATACAGAAGGGGACATGCATGCGTCCTCCTATGTAGGTACATACCTACGTACGTACATACGTACATACAAAAGTTATATTCTCCGTACACAAGCAATGCTGATTCCATGATCCATGCTCCTTAACACATGTTACACAGTACATACGATGCATGTTATCATGTTCTGGTGTAGAGGTGAGAGCGACGTGAAAGGCAAAGGGAAAGGGGAAGCGGAGGATGGCTTGAATGGACCGGTACACGCCAGTCTCGAATCTCGAGCTCAGCTCAAGGGATAGGTTCGTCGATAGACTTTCTCGCCAATCGCTCGTTTCTCCCTCATCCTTCTTTGCTTTCCTGCTTGAAAGAAACACGACCATGGGCCCTCCACCTCCCCTGTTCAAGGCGGCTGCCTTGCCAGAAACCTATCACTCGTAAACAGGAGGTGAAAGCATGGTTTAAAACAAGGAATCGAACAAATCCAGCTCGCTTGGTAATTGAGGTATTGTTGGCATGCGCGACCGTCTACTTGGGACACGCATGGCCTCTCCATATTTTCGGATCTCTGATTTCATGTTAGTTCTTTTATCTAGCTCTGCCCAGGGCACACTGGGCGCGGATACGCCTTGTTGCCTGGCGTATTCCTGCCACTGGCCGATACGACTGGCGCGAAGTTCCTGTTCCCTGATATTGAGCCCGGTCCACTCATCCCATCCATCCCAAATAGTCCCGAGCAAAAAGGTCCAGGGTTGAAGGCCACCCATAGGATATTAATGCAATAGCTCTGCTGCGTCCCTGCCAATCGTAGTGCATTGCTTAGTGTGGTTCTGTAACAAGGAGCCGCACTGCATCTGTCGTAGCTCGACCCCAAGCTGCTCACGTACTGAGTGCACTTGTCATGCCGTCGGTGTGCCGTTGCACAACCACATCTCGACCCTGTAGCCGACCACAGCATTCCGCAGCCCCTCTACCCCAGAAAGATGCGGGCCGCCGTTGCCGAGAGTTGCAGGTCGCTTCAGAACGGGCGGCAAAGACAAAATTTCTTCACACTACTTCTAGGTCTCTGAAGTACCGGGCTTTGACATATCGTACATTGTAAGGTGTTGTGGTGCAGAGTGATAGCTTCCACTGCTTTCGCAATGAGGACCTATTCTGGCGATGAACTAAACTTCTGTGGAGTGGAAGAACAGTTCCGGGCCAAGATGAGCGGTGAAAGTCGGCAGTCTGTCCAAGATTGATTGTTTAAAGGGTCTGTGAAAATGACACGCAAGGTCGACATGCCGAGGATAGTATCAAGAGACGGAACACATGCACGGTGATGGTTCTGTCCACGTGCATAACGAAGCAACATCGAACAGTTGGAGCATATCCTGCTCGATGACGACCGAAGTTTAGAGCCACAGAAGTGTCGCTAGCGCCTGGCAACACCTTTTGATCATAAATTCATCTCCAGCAGCGGTCCCGGATATCGCTGAATGCTTGGCGAGTTCATAAAATCACACATTTGCTGCTGCGCTTTTTGGTGTGTTCGCGGTAGATTCGTTGGTGATCCGAGTCATAGTTGTTTCGAGGACCCGGCTGAGGGCCGTAGTTTGTGCCTTTCCGGTCGACAGGCTTCATAGGTGACTGCCGTTGCCGTCTCAGCTGCCGTACAACATCGTAAAATGCCTTTTCAACGTTGATACAGTTTTTGGCCGAGGCCTCGACAAATTCGCAACCAAGGTCTTTCGCAAGAGCTAGACCTTCCTGGGCGGAGACCTCACGTTCGTGATGCTGGTCGCTCTTGTTGCCAACCAACATGATAGGCACCGGACCGGCATATAAGGGCTGGCCGGTCATTTGTGCGGGCAGGTAACTTGCGCCAGTAGGAGAATTTGGATGTCCCGACTCCTTGACCCGCTGTACCTGGGAATAGAATTTCTGAATTCTTGTGAAAGAGTTTCTGGACGTGATACTGTAGACAAGGATAAACCCTTCGCCATCTCGGATCCACTGGTCGCGGAGAGCAGTATATTCTTCCTGCCCGGCAGTGTCAAGAACTTCGAGCATGCAAGCCTGTTGATCGATCATGACTTGCTTCCGATAAGAGTCTTCAATGGTAGGATCGTAGGTCTCGACAAAATGATTCAAGCATAACTGCAGGCCAATAAGCAGCCAGCCGACGCAAGGGGTGCGGCGCAACGTACCTGAATTGTCAAAGCTGTCTTCCCGACACCGCCATCTCCAAGCACCACCAACTTATATAAGGTCATTTTGCCCGACATGGTGAGTGCCCGGTCCTCGATGTCAGCGACGGGTACCTGAAACTTCGTGCTCCTAAAGGTCGTCTCACAAAGCTGTCAATGAGACCGAAGAGTAAGATTGATACATCCGCTTGTGCGGGCAGGCGCAGATGCGTTCAATGACAAGGCGGTGCAACTGAAACCCCCAAACTGCGAAGCGTGCTGCCTCGCGTCTAGACCTCGACAGAACCAATATCCCCAGCGGGCCAGTCGAAGCAAGGCAACTCAAAGCGGTCAGCTAATGAGACCGTTGAACTATGTTTTGGATCTTATTTCCTCCTATTGATTTTATGGACCTCGGGGCCAGGATGTAGCAGCAGACACAGGCACTATTGCAGTGCAAGAAGTGGTCTTTTGCGGCGGCACGACCAAGGGAATGGATCGGCAAACGATATTTCCCAGGCGGAAATGCAAGGCACGCGGACGTTAAGCAGGGATCGGATTCAACGAAGGATGCTCGATGGTCGGCAGTCGATCAATCGACGCGTTGAGATGCAGGGGAGAACAATGCTTCTTGGGTGAGGAGGCCTGCCCGAGGAGGATCAAGTCGAAGATCAGTCTGCAGTTCGGGGTATTTGAGGGGAATTGCACGCGAACCTTGCCAGTCTGCCAAAGACTTGATTGACGCCAATGTTGCTCTGACGGGACGATCTTTCGGGGTAATTGTGCACGAGGATAATGAAGGCGTTGAGCGACTTTGTGGGAAGGACAATTTTCTCGGGTTTCCGCGCCGCTCTCCTCGAAGATATCACCAAACGGTGAAGATCACTTCTTTGATGGCGACCTCAGGATGAGATGGGAGGAGAACCAATGACGGCGAGCCAATGAGGACGGGACCGTAAGAAAGTCTTCTCGGAAAGTAAGATGCATATGAGGAGCAGGTGAGATGAGCGTGTGCTTCACTCGAGACAACTGATTGCTCACACAGTCAGAAAAAGCAAATGAAGAGAAAAAGCACTTGGACACTCGACAATTTTCAGTAACGCATTCGTGCGCCGCCTTGTCTCGTTTGATCACTTCACTTGTACAGTAGCAGGCGGGTGCGAATGGAGAACAACCCAAGACTACACACCCTAGGTACATCTGCACCTGCATGGTAACCTGCATGTGCAGGGTTGGCGCTTGCACCCGCGCCAGGCATGCGCCTTCTCTTCTGACAGAAGCGGTTTGCTCTACTCTGTACCGAGTGGCCAGCAATTCTCTGAATTGGAAGATTGATAAGGTTGAGAAGTGAGATTGACTGTTGCTCATATTATTCTCTCTTTCTCAGTGTTGCGGCGAGGGTGTGGCCCTGAGAACCGCTCGTGCCTCTCCGGTACTCCATACTACACTGTTTCTCTGCTCTTTTACGGCTGGCGGCTGGTCGCCCTAGGTACCGACACCGGAGACACGCAAAAACTAGTTTCGGAGGGGCGGTAACCGTTGGAGAAAGCTAGAGACTTCAAGCCACAACTACTCGGCAGCCCAAGGACTGATTTCTCTCTGTTCTGCCAGTGTAGCAATTACTTTCGAGCAGAAGATTATTTGCTCTACCATCACTTCTACCTGCCCACCGGGAGACATCCGTAGAGCCCCGACTGTTCGACCTTTCAGAGGCCGCCGTGACGATTGGGTTTGTGGTAACATGCCCCACCGAGCCACCGCTCTCCTCCCACTTGCCCCAGATCCTTGCTGGTGTTACATCATTTTATCTGGAGCATGGAGGTATCCGATACTTTGGGTTCCAAACGACCGTGTCCCACGAGTCTATCTGCAGAACCCCTCAAGAAAGGGGATGCCCGTGAAAAACGGTGAAGACTGAGTCGGCTTTGTCCAAGTCGGCCCCGAGGGGGTTTATCCAAAAGATGCCGAGCTGTGCCGAGCGATGTCAGTTAAGCCACGCGAAAATCGGCATCTGAAACTGCGGGCAAGTGCTTCATGCTTTGCAGATCATGCCTTAGTTTGAGCGATTGACGAGTACGGTCTCGAGTTTCATGACCGCTCTTTACTGACTATTTCATTTTGAGCACTCCGGCTCGTAGGATGGGTGGTCGTGGGGAGCCGACTCAGGGCTGCCGCAAAGCCTTTGAGTATGATTTGGCAAGTACAACACATCCCTATACGGAGGACCCAAGCGCAATCTGTTTCCGGCTTAGAGGTTGTCTTGCATGATGCAGGCGCCACATGATGAGCGCCTGGCCAGCAACACGAAAAGCCGGGGCTCAAGACCGCCCTGAAGCGAAGAGAGAAGAAAGGCAGCGAATGGAAATGCAGGATGGATCGCTCACATATTGCCTGCGAACAAATCATCGCTCGAGCCTGCAAGCAAGACGCAAGGTTGGCACTATTACTCACCCCCGAGCATCATTCTCATCGATCAAAGTCTTTGCAGAAGTGCCCTCCATCATCTTGCAGGCGCGGAGAAGCAACGTCGGAACCCCGACCGGAACAATCATCAACCCTCAGCGGTCCCAATTGTGACTTGGAGTTCGCCGACACAGCACCAGGACAAGATGCTGAATTAAGCTCGCGATCTCCTTAACGGGCCGTCGGTTTCCTTATCGGATAACAGATAGCCGCTCTATCGGATGGGGGCGATGCTCGATAACGAGGTTTCTTTGACAAATCCATATCGGACAGGTGGGCAGAAACAATACCGGATGTACCCAGTACTGTGCTCTATGTTGACGCAGGAGACGTTGATATGTCCATTCTGCACCTCGACAGATGTGGATCATGTTTGACGTGGGATCAGAGGTCTCGGGTGAGCAGCGCCGATAGTGTTGCAAGCATTTCGAAAAGGTAGTAATGGAAGCTTTCCCGATAGCATATCTCCACAGAGTATAGTGGGAATGTCATTCATGCACAGCGACTCTACACCTTCCCATTTCGTCCAATATCCTCGTTTCGCATTATGTTGCGGACTTTATGCAGTGAAGGACTCGACGGGCCTGTCCTATCCTTCCAACGGCTAGCATTTGGCAGCTGGAATCTCAAGGCTCTATCACGCATCCGTTTATATCGGGCAACTCAAATGAGAAGATCAAGCAAGTTACAGTGCGATGAACGCAGTGTGTGCTGGCCGCTTGCGGACACGCTTCACCGCCATCAATTAGCCGGAACTCGCATAAATCGTGTGCGAGCCTCCCACAACCCAGTGGTTCAACATGTCGCAGTGGAGAGTACCTTGTAGATGGAGTAAGGAAATGGCAGAGCTGGAAGACCGCGGACACAGCGACCGGCTGATGCTGGTATGATATCTCGTACTCGCGCCAAATGATTCCATGGCAGGGGTTTCAGGTCGACATTGATGTGACCTGCGGATCTGCAAGGCTGGGTGTGGGCTTTCCTTGCCCCATGAGTCTCTTCAGCTGGCTCGGTTTTCCTGGAGCAAATGGTGTGCTCGTGTTTGACGTCAGAGTGACAACTATATCTGTTTCACCTGATTCATATTCAAGGGCAATCCGCTTGGTATAAGTATTTGACCAAGTTGCATCGAAAGACGTGCTGTGCTTGATGTTTCGAAGCAACAACTCGAGCTAAGGGGTTACGGCATTAGAGGGTTGACAAGAGTACTGCTTTTGCGAGTCGCGAAAGATCATTGATACCATCTTCATGTTATGATCTGAAAAGGATGGTGAGATCTGCTGATAGACAAGCATCAGCCCAAACCGCGCGCCACTCACACACTTTCTGAGTTTCGCTGTGACACTGGAGCGGAAATTCCGCTTTTATTATTCATCTCCAGAACGTCAAAGTCTGGTTGAGTGATCTGTTTGACGCACGATATTTTGGCTAGAAACGTTTCTCCGCAGTCCCGAAGCTTCGGAAGGACGAGGCATGAGATCATGGAATGAAGGGGATTGCATTCTTGGTCTGCCACATTTGATTGCCGTCCTTCCCATTATTCATCGACTTCTTCCAGTCTTTGCCGTACCGCACTTGACGAGGAACAGCATCTTGGAAGGCGAAACGACAGCATCTGCGAAGGATGATTCTCCAGTGAGAGCCGTGCTGCAATGACGTCTTTGGCGTCCTGATCTCACCGCCTCGACCAACCATGAGCCAGACCCAGCAGAGGCGAGCTCTCAGCCCCCAACGTCTTGTAAGATGGCCAGAAGCTCGCCGCCCAGAAGACTCGAACGAGAAATCCGGACTCCGAAGCTTCTTTCCAGCCTCCTTCACGTGCATGCCGAACCTGCGGTTGCGGGGCGGAACTGGACGCGGAGAGCCTGAAAGTCAGTTGGGTAAGCACCATAACGGAAGCCTGTGAGAGCTGAGACATCGAGTGTTCAGCTGAACAATTGACCTGCGGAAGACGCAAGTTGAGTTTCAAATCCTCTCCTCTCTCTTCTGTGGCTGTTGCTGTCGCTGCCGTACTAGTTGTGCAAGGCTTTCTCGACTGCATATATTGTTCGAGTCTTGTTTTGAATTTCGTGTCCCAGCTGCTACAGGACAATTACTTCCAGTGAATTGACCAGAAGAGGCCCCTCTATAACTCACGGAGGCCCGCACAGCTTTCGCTATTCCCCCGGCACTGACACTTCTGATCTTCATCGTAAAAGACTACAGCATCAAGCTTCCACGGACGCAATGGGCGACTCGGTAAGCTTTGGACCTCTCTATTTCCTGTAGCACAAATTGACCTTGACGCATCAGAGACCAACACACCAACACGCCGATACCGATGGCCACTTTCGACGGAAAGACAGCCAGTTTCGCAACTGGATCTCAAAGGAACCAGGCTCGAAGTTCACGCCTGACAAAGATCGCTATGCACTCTATGGAAACTATGGTTGTCCCTGGGTAAGCTGGCTTCCCCACAATCTCGTCGAAGAGGGAGACTGACAACTACCAGGCCCATCGAACCATCATTGTCCGTGGCCTCAAATCCCTAGAGCCCGTCATCCAACTGATCACCACCGACTTCGACCTTACCGAGAATGGTTGGACCTTCACCGGCCGCAACGGCAGCATGGGCGCCGACCCTCTGTACGGCTTCACCGGCTTGAAGCAACTGTACCTCAAAGCCGACCCGACCTACACCGGCCGCTACACCGTGCCAGTGCTATGGGACAAGAAGACGGAGACAATTGTGAACAACGAGTCCTCAGAGATCATCCGCATGCTGTATGACCAGTTCGATGACTTCCTGGAACCCGACCAGCGAGAAGTCAACAAGCCCGGTGGAGGGTTCTATCCGCCACACCTGCGCAAAGAAATTGACGCTATGAACGAGTGGGTCTATGACACTGTCAACAACGGGGTCTACAAGACCGGTTTCGCAGCCTCGCAAGAGGCATACGACGCGAACGTCTACCCACTCTTCAAGTCCCTCGATCGGCTGGAGGAACACCTCAAAGCCCCTGCTCACCAGCCGTACCTCTTTGGTGAATACATCACTGAGGCCGACATCAGACTGTACACCACACTCGCGCGCTTCGACGTCGCATACTACAACATCTTCAACTGCAACCTCAAGATGATCCGGCACGACTACCCCCGCCTGTCGAAATGGCTGCGCAACCTATACTGGGACACGTCGGACCGCACCAACGGTGGCGTCTTCAAGAAAACCACCTTCTTCGAGGTGTACAAATACGGCTACCTCCGGGCTAAGGGCCGCCAGCTCCATGGCGGCACCGATCTCGGCTGGCCTGTGATCCTCCCGCGTGGGCCCATCCCGGACATTGAGCCCTTGACCGACGAAGAAGAGAAGGAACTTATCAACGGGAGTGCCCGCAAGCTGAACGGGCTGACCATCGCAGACCTGCCTGCGGGGTTGAACAGCAGCGTGGGGAATCCGTTCTCCGCGCAGGGCGACAAAGCAGGTATGGGGGCGCTGTTCGGTGCGGACGTCGATTCTCCCCTGAACCCTGACGACGATGTCACAACGCCCACGACTGCAGCCGCGACGACCAGTGTGGGAAGTCCCGCCAGCACGAGGAACGGCGGCGATGACATTGACGACACAGACGCCTTTGATGAGAATGGCGAGTTCGTGCCCAGGAGGATGATCAAGAGGCGGACTACCTATAGTGATGCGAATGCGAAGTGGTACAAGGCGGCAAAGAAGGCGGAGAAGAAGGCCGGGGCGCCGCCTATCCACCTGGCTTTGTGAGCGACTGAAATGACGAGAAGAGCGTAGGCTCGGTCGTGGAAGGAGGGGCCGAAGTTCAAAAAGCAACGGGCAAACGAGGAGCAATGTCGTCGAGAGGAGGCAGGATGGCAAGGTGGGGATGTGAAAAAAGAAATCCAGAATCCGATGTCCGGTTGTTGTGCATGGAGCGTTGTGATGTTGGCGTGGAATTTGATGTGAGATCGAGAGCAAAATGACAGTCAGGCCCAGTTGATTGAGAATTTGTACAAACGAGATCAAAAGCCGTAAAGATAGCCATGCCATAATGATGATACTCTTCCAGCTACACATGTAGATTTACCTAGGGATATATGCATATGCACCGAGGGGGTGAGCAAGTGAGCAAGTGCAACTCTCGTTGATAAGTACCAGCTACTGTGGCATGTACGGTCCGGCAAGTTCAGACAGGGCCGTAGGATACCTAATACCATACTTGGCCAGCTACATCCTCGTACTCTGTCTTATATGCCAAACCGTCTCGCAACTTCCAGAAATCCACCACCATCAACGCCTTCATTGAGACCAACCCACATGTCCACCCAACCCTCCGCTTTCGCCTTTGTCGTCTCTTCTTCACTCCACCCCTCCTCCCGCTCGCGTTCAATATATATAGTCTGATACCCACATCCCCTCGCGGCCTTCAGATCGCTCAAATGCGCCGCCACAAGAGCACATTCTTCGGGCTTGCAGCCCAGCTTCTTCGCCGCGCCGAGATACACTGACGGGTGCGGCTTGTAGGCCCCGAAGTCCTCGGCGCTAATGATATGCTTGTAGGGCAAGTTGCCGTGGGAGGCAAGGTCCTGAAGCAGGGCGGTATTGCCGTTACTCAGGGTTGCGGTTTCAAAGCGGGCATTCAGCTTGGCCAGTCCTGCCGCGGAGTCCGGCCACGGGTCGAGAAAGTGCCAGATGAGAGCGATCTTCTCGATCTCCGTGTCTGTCCACAAGCCCTCGAGCGCGTGGTCGACCAGGATCTTGTGCAGGGCTTCGACGTGGTGTTGGTCCACGGTCTTGAACTTGGACGGGTCCCTCTGCGCCTCGGCCGGGTCGTATGTGCGCGTGAAGTTGTAGTAGGAGATGCGCCAGAGCTGGGCAACGTCCGGCCACGATATCCCCGCCGCGGCGGTGCGGACGGTGCTAGGTATCGACGACGTGGGAGCGTTGAGGGCCTCAGTGGCGCGCCGGCTGAGGTAGTCGGTGACGGTCTTGCGCCAGTCGACGACCGTGCCAAAGACATCCGTTAGGAGGGCTTTTGGGGGAGTGGTGGTGGACATTGTGAGCGAAGTAGTTACTATGTACAGTGGCTAGGAGGGCCCTACGGAGTCTTGAATGATCAACCTGCTCGGATGGCTAATGGAGGAGAGGAGCACTCCGTTCTGTGCAGGAAATGGATAGACTTAGCTAATCTGGAATGCGTGTGTTATGAAGATATCTCGAGAGGTTGCTGTTTTTTTGCAACAGTCAAAGCTTCCTCCACGTGGAGTGGATGATCGGGAAGGAGGCCGAGGATGGCGCCTTTGACAATCATTCATGCGTGCGTGGGCGCAGCACGAACTTCGCTCAAACCTGTGGAGGTGAAGCTGGGGTTGCAGTTGAGCTTGCAGACGACAATCCTCGACCTCGGCAGGGACGAGAGATGCGCTCTCTGGACATTGTTGGTGATAGTACTATTCTTGACATGCTTATGCCAGATCTCGTGCTCTTTGCCGTTGACTTACGGGTAGACACCCGACTTCTACCGGCCATGTCGTGAGATCATCCATATCGCTGCCGCGTACGAAATATGCACGTGGTACGAGGTACTGCTGCATGGCAGGCACACGACGAGGGCGTCTGGAGGTAACAGATGATCAACGCCCCGCAAGAGTTCTTGCGGGTGTCCCCGTCGTTTTCCACAGGACAAGCAAACTCGTGCCAGCTTCGCCCATGCCTAGGGTCCAGATTGATCGACACGAGGGCAGTACTGGTGATTTATCTTGATTGAGCCAAGGCTAGCGACGCCGTGGCCAGTCTTGTTGTCAGATTGCGTTCAGGGACCATGAGAAGCAGTCAAACACGAGCCCTGGTTGCACGCCACAAGAAGCCACAAGGAGGGGTTCGAAAAATGTGGCACGTTTCAGCTTGAATGGCATGTGAACAGTGAGAGTGAAGGTGTGCTCGCGAACCGTCAGTCGACATCGTCCGATGTGATGAACCAGGCCGGACTTGCAGAAGACACCTCCATGATTGTTGACACGGAGCCACTGTGGTGACACGGAAATGTGACCAAACCTTCTCACCCCCCTCATCCGCTCTGAATAGTAGAATTCTTGCGACATGGGACAAGCGGCGCACGAGTGGAACATCGACATCGTTGCTTCAACTTCAACCTGCCAAGATGGTTCCTCAGGGTGCTATACGAACAATGAGTTGATCGACGCAGGCATTCCCCGTCCAGGGAACTCAGATATCGGGCACTTGGGCCATCCAGCGGCGGCCACTACGTATTGCGAGGTGCGAACTGGACAACTCCTACGATGCTTCACGGACACAACTCCGAATCGGTCCCAGGTTGACTCGACATTATTTGAGGTCATCCCTAACGGGGAGCAGGATGATAACGGCTGGCAAGCGAAGTGAGGGAGCAGGCATCGCACAGACCCTTTACACTTTCAGCCCAAGGGCCTAGGTGCCCAAACCGGTGTGCCGACCAGGGCTCGAAGTTACAGGTGGGAACCGTTCATGCCTCATGCCGATGAGCAGAGGCGAATTGATTCGGCTACAGGGACATTGCATGAGCCCAGTTGTGATAGCGGCACAAGTCCCTCGAGGTCACACAAGGGCTGTGGACCACTCCGGCTCTCGAGCACCCCATAAATTCTGCTTTATCATCGCCGTCGGTGCACAGTCATTCAGCTCAACGTCGTGGCCATCGAGTGGGCTACGGAGACGAAAAGCTCTTCCCAGGAGATTGGTAAATTTGACACACTCGCAAATGGCAAGCTCGAAGCCAGCTGCCTCATTAATCACCAAGACGGAAAGGCTGGCGTCCCAAAATGTTCCGGTGGTGGGGAGTCTGAAACAAGCCCTGGGTTGCCAAGTCAAGGCTAGACAGGCCACCAGGAACTTGACTCCAGACCGGGCCGGTAGCCTAAAACTGGCTTTCACGCGGCTAGTCCTGCTAGCTCAATCGGACCTGCAGTGGCCTTCGGTGACTTGGAGCACGATCTCAACATCCAAAGCTATCGACTGGGACCCTTCTACTTTATAGACAGTCTGTGAGTGAGCGACGTGAGTAACGAGCGCGAAACAATGACTACCCGTACACCCCCCTATCAGCCGCATGTTGGGGTTGTGGCACGCTGAAGCCCTGTTGTTGAAGAACCAGGAATCCGGTACCGTACGAGTAGTCCGCCAGTGCTGCCCCCAGGCTAAGACTGCCCGCGGATGCTCGTCCAACAGTAGACCCTGGGCTTGTCCTTGGGCGGTGGCAGCCCCGCGCCCTGGGGCGTCCTCATCCCGAAAGTATTTTCTCCAGCGAAAGCCTCCTCTTCACGTCGCCCAATCCACTTCTGCAGGCCCTGGTCGTCCGACACCCGTTTTTCCCACTGCGATGCCCCTGAGCAATGATTTTCCCTGCTGCTGTCCAATCGTTCGTTTCCTCAATTTTGCGCCTATGCTGGCTGATCGACCCATGGCTCCGCCTCTGCGGACGCGACACGGCCCAATCCTTCGTACAGACAAGAGGTGAGCCTGCATCGAGTCGCACAGCACGGGCACTCATCCCAGAGCAGAGGATCAGGCCTGACCTCGTCGACCATCTTGTCTCTCGCCTCGACCAGCATCATCGTCAATCGCGAACCACTTAGAGACTAGACTCCTTCAGATCAACCAGCATCTCCTGTCTATCTGACAATCCTATCGTTGACACCCGCTTCCTTGACGCGCCTGCGCATGACGCTTTCTTCTCTCGTATCCTCTTGCGTTTGACCGCCTCACGACCTGAACGCTGTCTGTCGAAACCATTCCCAGACCTGTTGTGCCATCCTGACGACTTCGGACTGGATCCTGTCGCAGTCAATTCATCTCCAACGTCATGTACTGCCATGATCATTGGGTATTGGGTTGAGCCACTATCCGGTCACACAAATCGACCAGACAACTCTGTTCGGGAAGAGCATGCTCTGTGAGCGTCTCCTGTTCACTTGAGCCGCCGACGGCACAGCTCCCGTCTAGATATACGGAGTAATGGATACCGAGATCAGCTATTCGCTGCCATCACCGACTGGTACCCCATATCGAACGCCGTCCAGTTCGCAATCCTTCCGTTCCCGTCGGTACGAAGACATGTCGCCCTCATCGACGCCTCCGCCAATGCCTGATGAGCGAGCCAACAAGAGACGAAGCAACGACTCACTTCACTCCAACCCTGCTCTGGACGAGAACATATCTCCTCTCGATCCAAGAAGATTTACACCTACGCTACATGCGTCGTTAGTCTCCGAGATTTTGTCACTGCGACGGGATCTGGAGAGCAGGACCAACGACATCGAGAAATTGGAAATCAGTCTTCACGCTGCTCAGAATCAAAATGAAGTCCTCAACAGCAACCTCTTGCAAGCGAACAAGGAGACCAGGTCGACCAAACGACAAATGCAACTTCTTGAAGGCGGCACTCTCTCTGCCCTCAACGAGCTGGCGAAGGAACGCGATGAGGCTTTGAGCGATGTATCAGATCTGCGAAAGCGTCTCGAACAGAACCAGAAGAAGACCAAAGGTCAAGAAGAGACGGCCGAGAGAACCCAGTCTCTATGGGACCGAGACAGGGAGACATGGCTGGCCGAAAAGCGTGGACTGGAGACGAGGGTACACATCGCCGAGGGTCGTCTGAAAGTAGTGCTCAGTGAGCTCGCCAATGCACATCACCACGCAGCGGCGCCCGTGTCTCCGACCGAGCGTGCACATAGCCGCAATAGCTTGATGGAGAGCCCAAGCAAAGGCTCGATCATGACTCGGAGAGGAAGGCGGCATAGTGCTACATCTGTCAACAGTGACACGCACGGTGGGCGGGTTTCAGTGTTGAGTTTTCACAATGGTGTCTCCGTCAACCTTGCCGACGAGCTCGCCTTTGACGAGTTGGAAGAGGACATGCTGAACGCACAGTACAATGAAGATGGCCGTGTTTCACCCGATGCGTTGCCAGAGGAGCACGTCCGGCCAGCGTCAAGTTTGTCCATCAAAGCCAGGAGGGTCTTGGGCCTGCCGGTCGACTTCGGAGATATGGAACGTAATGACAGCCCCGAGCATGATCGCGTTGGAGTTATCTCGCTGGACATCGGTCAAAGCCGCCCGAGTGTCAAATACGTTGATACCGCGGTCCAGTTCTCCCCTCCAGCTTCACCATGGCCCGTCATCGAAACGCAGCCCATGGTTAATGGGCACAAGCCTGCAGAAATTGCAGTTGCAAGTGCCAGACAGATTAGCGTTACTCCAAGCCCGGTCAGTCCGGTGGACAGTGTCGATATCCCATGGGAAAAGCAGCGACCTATCATGGTGTCATCGGCCTGCCAGACGGTTGAGGCTCTCCCGAGTCCGCCACTGACACCTGACAAGCGCGATGCTGGACTGGCCACAATTCCCGAAAGTGCCTTGGAACGAGTCGAAACAGCCACCATTGGGACTCAGACCGAGCCTGCATTACCTGTCTTTGAAAACTTCAGCCACAAGCATACAGGAAGTGAGGAAACTCTCGACCTGAAAGTTCCCCTGATTGCGATCATTCCTCCGGCATCAAGACCTGCCACACCTGAAACTAATGTTGTGCTACCACCCCGAACCAAGAATGCAGGTAGCCAGGTCACCAATCAACTACTTGGACTGTACAAGTCCTCCTCGGTGCAGACAGAAGAAATTCGAGTTGATATAAGAGCCATTGTCCCACCCTCCGAAATGCCACCTGCGCCATTGTCGACACATTATAGGCTGCCACTTTCATCAAGGGCTGCAGCACCACCGCCGCCAATACCTCGATCCAGAGTATCTCCTGCTACGTCCATGTTCGCGTCCAGGCGTTCGAACGTGGCGGGTCCTTCCAAAATACCTCCTGTGAACGACAGTGGACCTCTCGCTAGGGATTTCGCTTCAAATATGCCACGACCTATCAGATCAAGCAGTCTTTTTGCGGGCTTTGACGACGAGGCCGAGGACCGTGACGAGTTTGTCAATGAAGACACTTTCCCGGAAGATGATATTTTCAGCCGGCCAACGGCCAAATTCATCCTCAAATCGGGCAAAATGGTCTCGCAGGATTACCGTTTGGAGGATGTGAGCGAAAGTGCAGCAGCCTCCGCAGGCGAAGCAGTCGCACTGGAGAACCTTCGACTTTCAGAGGACAGCCTGCCCCCAGAAATGAGGGCGATCCTCTTCCAGTCGCGCACCAGCCCACGGCGAGGCTCCCAACGACAAAACATGGGCATGAAATTGAAAAGAGTGCCTTCTGCGAAGAACAATAACATGAGGAGGGCGGCTCTGATCTCAAGCGGAGCTGCAGCTCATCAATCACAACATTCACAATCCACCACTACCTCTTTCGAGAGCAACAACCCGCCTCCTTTCCCCGTCCCATTGAGGTACAGCTCGGCCAAAATCGGCAAATCAATCAGCGAAGGCGGCCGCAGCTCGCCTGGCAGCACCAATGCCTCCCCGACAAAGCGACCCAGGAACGGTAAATACCCAAAACCGATGTTGAGAAAGGCGAGATCTGGACCAGCTATATCGCCTCACTCTCAAGCTCGCAAGTCTCGAAGTCGATCACCACCTTTAGAGCCAAGGGTATCCATTGTTCCGGAAATGCCGAGTTTCGCTATGCCCGCGGTGCCCCCTGCCCCCCTTGAGCCGTACAACAACCCTCGAGAAGCAAGTGCGCCGCGGCCATCGATTGCCACAGGACCCAGTCGACAGCGAGCTCACACAAAGCAGAACTCGGACGCAGTGTCCATGCATCAAACCTCCGTTGTTGACTCGATTGCACAGACCATGGTCGGGGAATGGATGTTCAAGTATGTCAGGAGAAGGAAGTCCTTCGGTGTGACCGACAAGGCCGACTGGGACCCCAACAAGAGCGTCGAGGAAATCTCCCAGAGTGTCACCAACAATGGTGTTCGACATAAGCGGTGGGTTTGGCTTGCGCCATACGAGCGTGCCGTGATGTGGAGCAGTAAACAACCAACATCTGGAACCGCACTGATGGGAAAGAGTGGTCGAAAGTGTAAGGCGGCACCTTGCCACGTAGAAACATCGAATGCTAACATCACATAGTGACGATCAAATCCGTGCTCGACGTCAAAGACGACAACCCTATGCCGAAAGGTGCACTCAGCGGACCAAATTTCAACCGATCCATTCTCATCTTGACGCCCCAGCGCGCACTGAAGTTTACAGCAACCTCTCAAGAACGGCACTATGTCTGGTTGACGGCTTTGTCGTTCTTGTCGCATTCGCCTCTCAGCGTAAATGAGCTGACGGCAATCCCTCCACCACCACCACTCCCAGAACATGACATGATGCCTGCTGCCCCACCATCGCTCGCAGGCTCTCTTCGCAGACGACCCATTCGAGACTCAATCAGACTCACCAAAAGTGCCGCCAGGACTGGGCCCGGTCCCAGATCATTCACAACCGACGGGTCAGTGCCCGTACAAGACTCTCGGCCGCCGACACGTGACTACTACGATCCATTGACAGACCCGGCCCTTCCACCCACAATCCCACGACACTCCCGGAAAAGGAGCAACACTGCACCTCGAGCACCTCCGAGTTCCTTCAGGAGTTTCTCGACCAACGCAGTAACGCCCAGTCTTCCGGGACCGGGGTCCTCCACCTACTCACAAAGCGTACATTCCACTGCGGTATATTCATCAGACCGTGGGCTCTACACACCCAGTTTAGGAATGCAGAGTGTGATCAGCAGTCGACGAGGCAGTGAAGCAAGTGCTTCGGGTAGGCCCCCTGTGCCACCAATCTTCCTCGACAACCACAATGCGAACACCATGAGAATGGACGCATTTATCGACCATGAACAGGCTCCATCGTCGGGCCGCCCTTCCTTCAATTTTATGCGTCAAGCACCAAAGAGAAAGGATATGGGCTATTGGGGAGCCGAGCCAGGGCGAGACAGCATTAGTCCCGTCGATTCTCTGCTGCATAGCGAGATGATGGCTGCGAGCTCTTCCACACGAGGGAGCTACGAATCCCGCGATCCGTGGCGAGGATTCTAACATGCCCCGACCCGAGACTGCATTCCTCCGAAACCTCAGAATTGAAAAGTCATTTTATTCATAATGTGTACAATGATGGAAAGAAATGGATTGCTGCGCAAGCAGCGGACGACAGGACGAAACGCAGAACCTGGCCCAGTATCGTGTTGCTGTTTCGTCTGAATCTCTTATTTTGCGGTGCAGTGGATATGGAAAAGCGGCGTTTTGGTCCCGGCATCTCAGTTTGGATACATGCCAGAAGATCCGACCAAGTCTGGCGATTGACGGGATTGAAATGCTAGAGCGCAAGCTTATGGCGGCTGTCTGTCAAGTTTTGTACATATTCTGATCTCTCACATACCCCCTTTTGTTCGTGTCGTCTCCTGGCATACCCACATATTCTCTGGCGTTCAAGCGAGTGTCTTGTCGGTATGGCTTTTCTAAGCTCATCAATATCATGAACATATTGCCGCACATCTGTTTGATACTTGTTTAATCACCAAATCGCTACGAGTGAGGCACCGACGAGGCTGGCACGGGATCAATCTCGCTTACATAAACAGCCTCGCCCCGCGACGTCAGGCTGCGGCTTCGGCTTGTCGCACCCCTCCAAGGCCTCACATTTCAACTCAGATTCGTAACTCGCCATTTGACCGACATCTCACTCTCCTCCTCTGTTCCGTATCCTTGCGAGGCCCAATTCCTCCATCACACCAGACCTTGCGACTGCTCGTCCGCGCGGACTGCTCGACTTCAACCTGCCGCTTATTAGCAATCCTCATCCGACCACCGCTGCGAGACACACGCAAAGATGCTGATCAAGTAATGCATTTCCCCCACCGCGACTTCCACATTCCCCCATCCCTCGGTCCGCTCTGCTCGGATGGCAAACAACGATTGACACGCTGGGGCAAGCGATGCGGGAGAACAAATCAGGCTAACATGATCATCGATGGGACAGAGTGCGGACGTTGACGGGGAAAGAGATCGAGCTGGACATCGAGCCGGACTACAAGGTACATTGACTTTGCCATGGTCGCAGAAACGCTTTCCATCCCTATCACTATCAGGACCATTACCCGCGTGCTCTTCTCCCCACCGCCCGCCCTTGCTTACATCACACGCCCAACCTGCCCGCATGGATCGGGCGGTTGAAGTACATTCGGACATAAAAGCCACGACGACCACCACAACCTGAAAAGTTAAACCGAGGGCGCCGGAGAATGATACAGACTGACCTGTCGTTTGGGGGCTGGTTTAGGTCTCACGAATCAAAGAGCGGGTCGAAGAAAAGGAAGGCATCCCCCCCGTCCAGCAGCGGTTGATCTACGGTGGGAAGCAGATGTGCGTAATCCGTTCCTCGTCTTCCTGTCTCTTCCCTCTTTTTCCTTGAATCCCGAACCCTGCCCCAATCACGCAACCACGTCCGCGGGATATTACTACTCGGTGTGTCTAGAGATCAGACCCACGGTGGGGGTTGAATAAGCGATGGTTTCATTTGATTTTGAAGTGGTGTGAGAGTGGAGGGATGTGCTAAGATAGGTGCACTAAACAGGGCCGACGAGAAGACAGCCGCAGACTACGGCCTCGAAGGCGGCAATACATTACATTTGGTGCTCGCGCTGAGGGGGGGCAACTCCAGCTGACCGTTTCGGACCGACTGCAGAGTCTGCGTCTCTGGCGGCGATGTGGCCGCAGCCTGTGACGTGGGATTGGGGATACGGGTGGCAAGAGAGTGCATATCCTTGCGGCTGAGGAACTCAATACATGGATGCCTGCGAGACGGGACAAGCCACACTTGAGGGAGACACGACAACACGACTGACTCTCTGCACGAGAGATTCATGACCCTCGACGCACGCACGCATTCAAAGATGGTTGCGCCAAAGGAGTGAGCATGGGCGTGCAGGCTACGCATGGGACAGGGACACAGGCATAGTCATGGACATAGGACACGGCGTTACGACAAAGGGGACTGTAGTAGACAGATAGTGAGTGCGATTCCGTCCACATACAACAGGTCCTGTAGTCAGGTCACAGATATTCAGTCCCCGGCCACGCACTGGCGCGGACGAGTAGTGGCATGGTCAATACATCGTCATGGTCACAATCACAGTCACAGTCATGGTCACAGCCATGGTTATGGTCATGGTTATGGTCATGGGAGTCGGCTGCATCGACACGATAACAGATCATCACGAGCCATGCCATGCATCTCTTTGACCAGTAGGGCCGGTCTCCGAGTACATACACAGTCAACGAGTACACCGTCAACGAGTACACCGTCAACGAGTACACCGTCAACGAGTACACCGTCAACGAGTACACCGTCAACGAGTACACCGTCAACGAGTACACCGTTCGGTGACCGTAGACACCGGCCGTGGCTTAGCGATTCCACTTTATCAATCAACACCACATGACACGGTCAAGGTGATCAGGATGATCTCCATTCTATCCATTCCACTGCACCCTGTATTCGGCTCAATTCAATGTTCTTAATCTAGCAAATTAGGCACGCAAGTCAACCAGCCCAAACTTCTCCTTCTGATGCTGTAATTTCGACCGATCATTCGAGTCGTCCTCGTCACATGTGTCATTTGTGATTGAACCGTCCTTGCCAAATATGGCATTCGTGCATAATCTGATCAACCCTGTCCCGTGCATTTACCCAACACCACGCTGACTTCGTGACTCCACATCATGTATGTCGCTGCTGCGTTTAGGTCCCCGTCCCTGTTGCCGTCTCTAGATCCTGTACTTCTTGCCGAGTTACTGCCCCTTACTTCCTCTTCATGAACAAGCTGGGTGCCGCGCGCCTCTTGATCGGTTGGGGTTTCGGAGACGACGCTGGCGACAACGTCAAGGGACTTCGAGACCGGGCGGGGAGGCCCGCATCCGAAACGGCCGGTTTGAGCAGTTTGTGGGCCGGGTTGGCATCGTCACTGCTGCTTGGGCGGGAAAGTTTTCGGGGTGGTCGGGAGATTTCATCGTCGCTGACGGGCCGGATGACTTTTCGCGGAAGGCCCGAGTCGTCCTCGACGTCTCGCTTTCGTTTGACGCTGGGAGTAGTGGTGCGGCCGAAGAGTGCGTCGTCCTCTTCTCGCTGCCGTGCGTTGTTGCGTTTCGGGGTGATGTTGGCGGGTTCGGAGTCGGAGTCTGACTCGAGGAAGTCGAGAGTCAAGGTGCCGTTTGCGTCGCCTGTGGATTGCAATCTCGGAGCTGCTGATGTTGGGGATGGAGTAAGCTCCGAATCTGGAACCGTAACTTTGGAGGGGATTGGCTTCCCTGCTTTCAGAGCTCGGAGTCGTGCTTCCCGATCGCTGGTCAAGTCATATGGTTCAAGACCATTGGCGGCTGCGGGTTGAGGTCTCGGCTTTGGTGGACGACTTCCTGGCGCATGCATGGGGGGTTTTGAGGTTCTAGTGGAACTACCCGCGCTGATAGTGGTAGTCGATAGGGGTCTCTTGGGAGGAGGCGCAAGGGCCTTCTTTGCCTCAACCTGTTGTAAGACCTTCATACGCTTGACGTCTTCGACGAATTGCGCCGGTGCCTTGACAACGCCGTTGTGCTTCTTCTGAAGTTCATGCATGGGCGGCCCCATCACGCCCGTCCCGGCGCTCCTTGCTTCCTTGCGAATCTTTTCCATCAGCGTCATCTTGTTTGCGCCTTTGGAGCCAGTTCTGCCGGACATGTAGTTGTACATCATCCTGCCTCTCCTGGACGGACCTGGTGCGTTGGTGCTGGAATATAGTGCATTACCCCTCTCGGTGCTGACTACCTCTGCGAGGTTCTCGTCTTTCATGGACTTGATGCCTGAGAGTGTGGCTTTGAGGACGGCTTCCGCATCGGCGGCAGCTTTTGATGCCTCTTTCTTGAGTTTCGTGTATACTTTGTACCAACTCGTGGGGTTCTTGGGAACATGTGGTTTGAGTTCGTAGTCTGGGATGTCGCGCCTCATGAAGTTGAGCCACAGTTCGGCAGTGTTCCCGACCAGTTGCGGCGAGTTGAGCTCCAGTTGGTACTATCCAAGGATTAGCGCAGCGCGGCACGACGGAGGGATCGGACACAGTCAAACTCACCAGCTGCTTCGGACTCTCGATCTTCAGTAGGACCGGACGGATTACGTTGTAGGCCACATCTCCAATGTCGGTGATTTTGTGGACATTGCGACCCGCAACCCGGCGGGCCATGTCAAGGAGACTGTCGGCAGGCATGTTGAGAGCTTGGGTAGTGAGAAGGAAGGTGTAAGAAGTTGGAAGTAAGTGGGCGGGCGTTTGAGTGCTATGGAGGAAGGCTGGACAGAACGGCAAGTCGAGTCCAGAAGATATATTCCCCGACTTCACTGTCGAGCCTGTCTCGGCGCATGGTTAGTGAATAGGCTATTCAATCCAGACAAAGGCCGCAGGGCGGTAGGAGTGAAGTGGTGCGCGGGGGGGTGGACCTGGCGATCACAGCCTCGTCATGCTGCATTTAGAATAGCGTAGCCTTGTCGAGGGTACGGAGCGCGCTCAGCCTTCTGCTGCGGAGTTCGACCTTCGGGGAGATCTTGAAATGTTGCAACCTTTCCAGTCTTGCACTTTGGTCGCATGCAGATTTGCTAAGTAGCAAAGATGGCAACCTTCACGGTGCTTGACCAAGCCGAAGAAGGTGAGCGTGATTGCACCAAACAAACCGTCAAAGAAAACAATGGACTGATATGTCGAAAGACAAACTTCATGCGACCCGACTGCTGGGAATTGAAGAACGACCATACAAACGCGTCTCCAAGCGACTACTCGCGCCGACTACGCCCATAAACTCCTTTCTTGCTCGACCCTCTCCTCCAAATGACGAGGCAGAAGCTGCAGATTCCGCCGATCAAAACGAAAGTTTCCTGCAATCTCTCGCTCGCTTCCGCGAAGACATAATCCTTGATTTCGCGGCCTTTGAGTCCTCCATCGCGCGCATCCAATTCCTCCGCGCTGCAAATACACGGGAACGCGAACGATATGCTGCGGAAAAGCTCAAGATCGAGCAGACCGCCAATGACGTGCGCGAAAACCTCGGCCAGTTGAGAGTGCAGCTGGATGAGGCGCAGAAGACTCTCGCCGTCCGAAAGACGTACGATGTGCTCGCGGAGAAGATCACGAGAGACGATAGGCTGAAGGTGACGAGAGCGGAGCAGCACGCCAACATCGAGAAGTTGCGATCAGAGATTGAGGAATTAGAGCGCGAGAGTGGAGAGTTGAAGTCGGCATGGTCTGAAAGGAGGGAACAGCTGCAGAATGTTGTGGGCGAGGGAATGAGGCTGCGAAGAATAATCCGAGATGAAAAGGAGCCGGATGCAGAGACCGAGAACCATGGAGATGAAGACGGAGAGGACGGCGAGAGGGGGAGAGACGGTCTATCCAATATGGGCACACCCAGGCCCATGGACGATGCGCCTACACCACGACCATCTGGTCTGAGAGGAAGCGGTGCGTTGACCCCCATGCCGCATGTCGCAGAGGGCGCTACACCCAGACCTACGGGTGATGAGGATGTCGACATGGATGCAGGGGCCGTAGAGTCGGTACCAACGGAGAATGTGGTGGCCGCAGGTGATGTCGACAAATCGGCAAATGAGCCCCGAGACGACATGGACACGAGCTGAGAAATGTCTAAACGAGGTTTGGAAGACGGCCAGACGAAACACGCAGAGGTCACGTAACCAGCACTTTGCTGGCCCAGATGTTCACGATTACTCCGCTTTGGGCGGCATTTGTGTTTTGTTTCGATGGTGGAAAGACGACCCAGTCGGCAACGGCGACTGATGCTGATGATGCCTGAAAAATATGGACTCGTTATGCCCGAGAAACGCGGCCCAGTGATTGTTCAAGTTACTCGGCGACGGCATGCCTCGTTATTTGCGATCGGGATGTTGAACATTCGCAAAACCTAAAGAGCAAAAGGCGAGCAGATGATGCCCATTGCATTGCCTGGCTCCTTTCACATGCGCGTGTGCGTCTCTCCCGTGCTCACCATGGTATCCGTCACAATCGCAGCCCATCTCACAACGTGTGTTGCTTGGATGCGTCATGGCACTCACGAGCCATTAACGGCAGTAGTGCCGTGCCCTCCAGCGATCGGATCATCCTTCTGCGCGTCCTTTGCCTTCTTGAGAATCTCGACCGCCGCATTCCGCTCCTCCTCGTTGGTAGCAGTGTCCTAAGCAACGGTCAATCATCCACCTCGCATATCGCATATTCCGTTTCCCGGCGTGCCAATCAACCGAGGGCGCCAGGCGGGATCACGGGACTCACCAGCATATTCTCCAGCTTCTCTCGCGCGTTGGTGATTCGATCGCGCATCTGAGGGATCATGGCCTTTGTTTCTTCCAGGGCCTTGCGCTGGAATTTAAAAAGTGTATGTCAGTACTCCTAACAACAATATCCCACCACCGTCTCGGCTCGGTTCGAGAGGTCCGCCCAACGGGTGAATTCGGTCCAGGAAGGTCTCAAAGATCTAGACTGCACAGCGCACTCGGGTGACTTACTTCCTGCTTCAGCTGGTACTCGTGGTTTTCGTCATTGCTGTCTCGCTGGTCGTCCAACTTGGCGATTCGCGCTTCTTGCTGTTCCTGCTCCGTGTAGTACGATTGCTCTTCCTTCAAGAGGCGCTGGAGCGAGGAGATGGCGATCTGGATCTGAGAGGGAGCCATGTTGTTCAGTGGTGGTGTTGGCGTACGAGTAGTAGGCAGCAGTCCTTGGATCGACTATCGACTGTACATGGTATGGTTTTGTATTGGAGTTTGGCGGGGAGAGAAATGATCTCATTTCTTGGCAGGGGCAGTCGGTTTCACAGAGGCGTGTTGTTGTGTTGACTCTCCACCGCAATTAGTGAATGTTCCAGGCTGTTGCCTACCGCGGCTTCCAATGGATTACTGCAGCACGGCTACTTCAGATGAATACTCTCACCTACGAGAGTGGTAGTGGAGGTGTGCCGAATAACGTGGCGCGCTGTAAAAGCAGATCCTCCAAGTTCTTCCTGGCAAGGTGACGAAATTGTGAGCGTGCTCATGCAATGTTATCTCCTCCTTCCCCTTGGCTACGCCAGACCTCGACCACGACATGAAAGGCGAGTCAATCTCAAGCTCAACGGAGGACTGATTGCATACTTTTGTACCACGGACAGGCCTGCCGTGCCTCCAGGAGTAGTGTGAGTGAGAGTCTTATCCTGTGGGTTTTGGCAATAAGGCCAAGCCTGTGCATTTCACCACTTTGACCAGCCGCGTCTACTCAGTGTGGCCTCCTGCACCTCGAACTCACCGTGGCAACCGTACAAGTATACGAGTATGCACTCACACGTCATTCAGAATCATTAGCCCAATTACTGATAGTCCACGCCGTTCTCCTCGCCATCTCCGCTATCCCCTTTGGTGACCATTCCAACCGAAGTTTGATGGGAAGAAAGCCCCACGATGACAAAGACCAAGTCGGAACACTCACACCTGGCTGCAGCTCAACCACCCAGCACGTGGCCGCGGGCTTCCCTTTCCAGCGTCTGGCCAACCAGGACGACGGCGCTGGGCGTGCCTTGCGTGAGTCGGCCGACATTACATAAGCTTGCACGAGCTCCATCGACACCCTAATCGACTTGGGATCGGCCAGCGGACAGTAATGGCATACTGGTAGTTTACGTACAGTACAGGACTACCTGCATCGATCCGTGTGTCCATGCCGTGCATTCAAGACAAGGGGTGGGCTGGTTATGGTGCGCCATCGATTGATGAGGAGAGTCTTATCCAAGCCAGGGAGGGAGCGGACTCAGAAATTACGCAAGATGTATGTTTCGCGCACCCAGCTTGGGAGACGATAATATAAATAGCATTGTGTGTCGGTAGATGCCCATATCCCCCCAATCTACTTACTTATCTGAAGGTCTCTTCTCTACTGTCGGTTACCGCCACTTTCTCTCACCGACACGGACGCTGAAGCTGAAGCTGAAACTGACACCAACAGTGACACTCACGCCAATTCCCGTCATCGAGGGCTGCACAACTAGCCGCTGTGCCTCTACACCACCACCATGCGTGCCATCACAGTCTCCTCTTGGGGCGCTGCCCCCGCATTCACATCATCTCAACCCGAGCCATCATTGTCAGGTGATAGCGTCACACTGAAAGTGTTGGCCTCGGGGCTGCACCAGCTCGTCCGTGCCCAAGCAGCAGGAACGCACTACAGCACAAAAACCACCACCATGCCGTACATTCCCGGCGCAGACGGGGTCGGCGAAACGCCCGACGGCAAGCGCGTCTATTTCAACAGCATCGCCACCGGCGGCGGGTTTGCCGAGACCATTGCCGTGCCCAAGCAGAGCGTCACGCCCATCCCCGAGGGCGCGGATCCTGTGGTCATCGCCGGCCTCACGAACCCGGGCATGAGCAGCTGGATGGCGTTCGCCGGACGGGTGGACCCGGAGCTGCCAAAGGGCTTCACCGTCGTCATCACCGGCGTGACGGCCATTTCGGCCAAAGTTGCGATCCACTTCGCGCGGGCCAAGGGCGCAGGCAAGATCGTCGGCGTCGCGAGGAATGCGAAGGAATTGGCTGCGATTGCCGACCTGGACGAGCGCATCACCCTTGCAACTGACCCTGGGGAGACCGACTTCTCGTCCCTGGGTGATGTCGATTTGATCTTGGATTATCTGTACGGGTCGGCCGTTGTGGCGCTGTTGAACCAGTTGAAGTCCTCTGTCCCGACGCAGTTCGTGCAGATCGGCACGGTGGCGGGCAATGATATCGCGCTTCCGGGGGCTGTATTGCGCAGTAAGAATATCACGATTAGGGGCGCCGGGCCGGGTGCGTGGGCGATGAGCCAGTACGCCAAGGAGTTGCCGGGCTTGCTTGAAGCGGTCACAAAGTTGCCGGATATGCAGCTGACCACAAGAAAGCTGGAGGAGGTGACCGCCGCGTGGGGGAACAAGAAGGAGAGGACGGTTTTTGTGCCATGACTACTTGCTAGCCTCGATGGCGATGATCACGCAAACCTAAGTCTCAAGGCTAGAATGTAGACTTGGCCGTACAGGCCCCTTATCCTCATGACTTAGAATGGGTGACTTGGGTTCATCTCTCACAGTGGGCTAAACGCCGACCTCGATTTCGATCCATATGCACTTGACGGTCGTGGTCTCGAGAAGCCCCATGTCACTCTCTGTCCGGAAGCTAACGTCTTGGAGCTTGGTCTGAACTGCCACTTCATCGGTTGGTAGTGGCTTTGTGCGGTCTTTTTGTGCTGATGTCCAGTTATAGTGGTCTGTAGTCGTCTCAGATGGTTCAGGGCTCCGCCAGCCGAGATTCCATTTGCCTGTCTCGCCTGTCGGATCGTGATCCTCGCCAGGTAAAGCGAAGGTGCGTTTGAGCCACGACTGCTTGCTTGGTCGAGTAGGGAGCTGAGTTCCTGGTCCTGGCTGGACTTGGAGGGGCGGTAACGGTATGGATTGAGACTTCTCATCCACAACCTTGGCTGGTGCGGCTGGCGAGGGGTCCGAGAGTTCCTTCCTCATTATTTGGTCGAGTTCTTGCACTACAGACTGCTGCGTCCAGAATGAAGCGCGGTTCTCGGTTCCAGTGAGAGCCACCACAGTACCGGTGGTTCTGTAGCTGTGTAGTGACGGGGAGACGACATTCTGCTCCGTAACAGTTCTGGAGGCTGGAAAGGCATCTGCGGGGATGAGGATAATGGTGATGTGGTTGCATAGATTTGAGACGTGGCTTGCAAAGCTGGGGATGATGGCTTTGGTCACAACCTCGAAGACTCGCCGAGTGCGTTCGTCACGGATGCTACTCGCGTTTGATGTCGTCCTCCTCCGCCAGTTCGGGTCGGCACTGCTGGACGAGGCCAGCGCTTCTTCGTATGTAGGGATGCGGTCGGTTGAAGAGGAGGGACCCAGGTCTGGTTTGGACATCTTTCTGGTACCGTGCCACTTGGGCTGCTAGAGCTGGTAATCTTCAAAGGTGTGCAAGAATAGCTTGCGGAAGTCGTTCTGCTATGGGTCATTCCCACCTTCAAAGGACTCTTGGATTCGGAGAGAGTCACGAGAACACAGTAAGGACGTCATGCATGGTCCATAGGTCACTGCCTTGGTCGATACTGACTAGTGTTAACGGAGCTGGCAATAGTCCTCTCCGGGCTGAAAATGACAAGCGGGTTGTCCTCGGCCGACACTTACCGGTGCCGTGCTTGAAACCGGTGATTGCTAGGGCGTGCACCAAATACTTTGCCCAGGTACGGGGTCCTGAAAGATAAGAGCGAGTGTGGAAAGGAGCACATTTGCGGCTCAAGGCGCAAGCAAGTCCCTCAGGTGCCCGGGCGAACAAAGCGGATACTCGTACGGGTGCGGAGCTGAAACTGGGCGAAACCTTCTAGAGGCCTTCCAGAAGTTTATTCTGCACCAGGAAGCATGCGAGATCCAGTTCTTTCACTGGTTACTACAAGTACGAGTAGTAGACAGGTAATAGCTGGCATCACAAGCAGAGCGTGCAGAGGCAGAAATGGGGCTCTCGGTTGATGCGGCACCGCTGCTTTAACCCCCACGCCTCCCAAGCTAACCACAACAGCGTCAGCCGAGCACAAGAGACACATCCCAGAGCAAGTCACTGTCCACTGATCTTTCGTTCACTTACACATCACCACCACGATAATGCAACAGTAAAGTCATGTTTATCTGTCCCAGTAGCTGGGCGCACCGCATCTCAATGTGTTTCTCGTATCTCTATACGTCGGCTTCGTGCCGCCGAACTCCGTCCGCCCTTAGAGCCAGTCCCGCAGCGAGTCGAACGTTACTTCAACTTTCATTTCGGCTTCAGTCTTCCGACATATCCAATGTCCGGCCGATCTTGCTCCCCGTACGAAGTATCGGACAGAGCTAAGCAGCTGGTCTGACGCGATTTGGTCCGTCACACGATACCAAGGCGAGTTTTCTGCCTTGGCCCATTGTTTGCCCTGCACAGCCATAGAGCCAATTAAATGCCGCGCCCGAGACAGCCGCAGCTCCTGCGCTACACATGGGAGGCTGTCCCATTCTTTCTTCTGCGAAAGCGATCCAGGTGGAATTAGGATCCTCGGCGGTTGTCCATGTGATACACTTGGCCCCGGCTTGATACTTCCATGTCTTGTTTCCAGAAGCCTGCAAGGCGTTCTGCTTCTGCGCATCAGGCCTCCTTTGGGTTTGGCTCCATATCTGCGCGGGACTTGCTGCTTGGCCTCTCGACCGGACAGTCACAGAGTGGAAACGGCGAGTCAGACTCATTGAAATCCTCCAGTTGGTACGCCTATGCGAAGCACGAGCATTCATGCGTACCGGAAACTCGGCTTCTCTATAGCTTGTGAGGAGAGGCTTTGCAAAGCTGGTGGACGTTACGAAGAATCAACATCCACCGGTTGCAACAGATCGCCTTATTGGCAAATACTATGTCGGGGCCGTGCTTGCTGGGTGGCCGTGGTATATATCAAGTTTGGACACTTTCCTAGAGTTGTTTGCTCCTGCTTCACCTCACCCACGAGCTTCAAAGTGACTGGTTGTGTCACTGCTTTGTCTGCTTCCTAGCAACTCACATTCTTGATATAACAGCAGTCTTTCTGCTTCCACATCTTGATTCCTTGTTCTATCATCAAACGCTCATTTCCAAATACTTCAGACCCTTATGCCTGGCATGTGGTACCACATCTCTGATGCCAACGAGTACCTCGTTGTCACGGGTGCTGGCGTCGACGATGTTCGTATCGTCAAAAAGGCCTTCGTCTACCCATGGCAACGAGTTGCTCGCATCTCGGTGTCGCCTTTCGACTTCTCCCTCAACCTGCAGGCCATGACGATCGAGAAGCTTCAGTTTGCCTTGCCCGCCGTATTCACCATCGGTCCCGACAACAAACCCGAAGCACTCAAGAAGTATGCTCTACTCCTCAGCGGTAATCCCGATGGGACAGCCGTCAACGCCCACCGTCCTGGCACAGCTATCGTACCGACTCAGCGACATCATGTTCAGGACATCGTCAAGGGCATCATCGAAGGTGAGACTCGTGTTATCGTCTCAAGTATGACCATGGAAGAAATTTTCAAGGAGCGACAAGTCTTCAAACAAAAGGTACTGTATAGCTGTGGAGCCCACAGTTCGTCTGCTAAGCCACTCCACAGGTCATTGAAAACGTGCAAAACGAGCTCGATCAGTTTGGTCTACGCATCTACAACGCCAATGTCAAGGAGCTCCAGGATACGCCCGGCTCCGAGTATTTTGCCTTCCTGTCGCGGAAGGCTCACGAAGGCGCATCCAACCAAGCTCGTATCGATGTTGCAGAAGCTCGCATGCGTGGTGAAGTTGGTGAAGCCGGAAGAAAGGGTCAAACGAAACAGGAAATCTCCAAAATCGAGGCAGAGACGGCCGTTCTCGAGACCAAGCGGAGAGGTGAGTCCCCAAGCCCTCCTTAACAGCGATAGACATTGACAAATATCCACAGCCGAGAAGGCACAGGCCGACGCCGAACTCACAAACCGGCAGACCGAACTGGACATGGGCATTCAGATGGCCCAGATTCAAGCTCGCCGAACTGCCGAAGCCCGTGACGCCGAACTCCAGAAAGATGTTGAGACCAAGAAAGCAGCCACCGAGCTGGAGCGTCTCCGTGCCAAAGACCTTGTTCGAGCGCAAATTGCCAGAGAGACGGCCCAACAAGAAGCCGACGCTGAACAATACCGGCAGTTGAAGGTCGCTGACGCCAAGGCGTATGCCGAGAAGCAAGACGCCGAAGCCCAGCTCTTCAAACAGCAAAAGCAGATCCAAGCCAGCGTCGAGCGTCAAATGAAGGAAGCCGACGCAATGTACCATGCTAAGATGCGCGAGGCTGAAGCCACCCAGGCACAGGCTCAGGCATTCAAAGCTCTCGCCGAAGCATTTGGCGGACCGCAAGGCTTGCTTCAGTATATGATGCTGAAGGAGAGCACCTACGAGAAACTCGCGCTGGCCAACGCAAAGGCCATCCAGGGTCTGCAACCCAAGGTCACTGTATGGAACACCGGTGCCGACGGAGAGGGCGCCGGCGGCATGGGCCAAGGGATCGCCCCGATTAAGAACATCATGCAGTCATTGCCCCCCTTGCTGTCAACAGTCCAGGAGCAGACCGGTATCGCTCTGCCAAACTGGATGATCCAGATGCCTCCCAAGGACGCACCACCCCACACGAACGGCCACCTGGAAGGCGCGGACAAGAAGAGGATGGTCAAGCAATAGGATCGCACGGTTCATGCCGCCGACGCCCGCCAGGAAGCAAAGACCGATTCTACAATTGCCGCTGCCGAGGACACCCAGAACAGCGAGGACAAAGATGTGTGTTACTGACGGGGAGAGCGCGCCAACAATGGGGGGAAACAGAGGTGCGCAGCGGATGTAATTCTTGACTTGAGTTGTGGATTGACGGAGTTTAAGGAACTGGAGGAGGAGACTGTACATCTGCCACTAGAGTTGGTCCTTCGCTTGGAGAGGTTTCATTTGTACTTGAGATACCACTGCCGCTTGCCGCTACGCATAGAGTAATGAATCAGCTGGACCGTTGTCCCTTCTTGGAAGGCTCGGTCGGCCTTTTATCAAGAATATGGATGTCATGGCCTTTGTCTCGCGAAAGCCAGATACAGAATGTGTGCTCATCAATCTTCCCGCTCCCAGTCCGACACCTTGAGGACCTCACACGCATGGATTCCCTCTATTTTCTACACACTGTAACTCAGCCCCGAACCCAGACGGCCCACGCACGCACACGGAATCATCGAACACGCCGCCCGTGAGAGACAGAGACACATAACCTTGTGTGCTGTCCCAGCCCACAAGACGAGTTAGGCCCTCTCTTCTTTTCTTTGCCCTTTTCCTCTCGACCCTCCCTTCCCTTTCTCCCACGGATTGAACGAGGGTTTCGATACCTCTCCACCATATCTTCGAGATACGCACTCGTACCGACATATCTACACAGGAAGTGGAGGACGACATGAAAGGGACGATATCGATCATTCATCGCTGGTTCAGCCGGTTCAAGAGTGGTGTCATCATGTCATTTCATTTCATTCCATCCCTGCAAATGCATGCAGTAGTATATACTTTTCAACAAACTGCAGCTCAAAATTCTTACATAGGCTGGCTGATTCTCTCTCTGGCTCTTACCCTGCCTTGCTTTTGCATGTCGCTTTCTCTCTTTTCTGACCCAGTTACATAGAAATCCGCTGCGCATGATGCCTGATTGTCACCGTGCGTAGAGACCGTGCCGTTCATGCCACCAAAGCTTGTGCTGTTCCTCCTAATGCGGCTCTACCTGAGAGAGATAGCTTGTGTTGCCGATTAACCAAAAAGTTCTGTCTCTCCATCTTGGAAGTTCTTTCACCATGCAAAAACGAACGTGGTCGACATGATGGTAATGTCGTAACTCCAGCTGCATATCAGACAACCACAAAGCGACGTGATGCCATCCAAAAATATCCCTGATTCGTGGGCGGGACGACCGAAAAGCAGTCAGAACCAGATAACATGCTCTGAGCTGACTGTTGGAATATCGCTCTGATCGTAGACACAACGTTTTGCCAGAAACCATGCGGTCGAGTGTTTCCGATAATCTCCCCGTCGTGTCCAAGAAACGATGTTTGTCTCGCTATCCAGGGGCAACAATCATCACCGGCCTAGATAGCTTAAACATCGATCATCTCTGCATCCTCTGCCAGAATGTCATCCGCAGGCCCCCAATTGCCTTCGAACACAGTCGCTCCCGCCCGGCGTCTGGCTTCAGCCCATCTGACTCCCTCGGTGTCGAGTACGTCTTGGGCAACAGGACGGTCGGTCGGGTCTGGAGAGATCATCCATCGCACAACTCGCTCCAGTGCTTGTTCATGTGAAGGGTCAACCATGAATTGAGGTGGATCGACGAGCTCGCCACTTCGTATGAAGCGTGTGGGTTTTACTTCAGTGCGCGCCGCGAAGCCATCGTGGTCGTCAGGATCAAGGACTTCCACGTCTCCCTCGTATGCATCATAAGTGATATCGAGTGAAGGTTCCCGGGAGACAGGATTGCCTGAAGCATCTCTCAGAATGCCACTGGTTGCCGAACTCCAGGTCAAGCTCGGGACATCGCTCATGTCACCATTCCGTAGCTTCTGCCAAGAAACACCATTGTCAGGTAGCTCGACGTTTCCAGCAGTTTCCAACATGATCAGACCGAGGGCGAAAATGTCCGCAGGTTTGTCGTATCTGCCCATCAATATTTCGGGCCCAATGTATTCACGGTCGCCTTCGCCTTCGATTCCTGCTTTGGCCGGCCAACGAGTCGCCATTCCAAAATCGGCGATCTTGAGAACGCCCTCGAATGTAATGAGAACATTCGCTGGTTTGAGGTCGAGATGAATAAAGCCCGTGTCGTGAATGTGCTTCAAGCCCTAAGATTGTCAGTCTTGGTCCCTACAAAAAGGTTGCACCAAAAACTCACTTGTGACAGTTCTAGGAGGATCTTCCAGATGCGGAAGTCATCCAGTCTCGCTTTCAAGCCGACCTGTGCGAGAAAGACGTCAAGCGTCCCTTCTTCACAGAACTCGGTTTGAATGTAGAGATGTCCATTCTCCTCCCAACTATCAACGAACGTCACAATATGGTCCGAATGTCCAAGAGCTTTGAGCACGTCAACCTCGTGTATCTTTCTCTGACGGTCTCTAACGCCAGTGTAAGGATATCGAGATCGTTTGACAGCCCAAACCTTTTCAGGCACGGAGCTCCTAGATGACGGCCGATTTGCCGACACAGAGTAGATCTTGTGGTAAGGAGATGTTTCTGGTGGTTGAGACACTCGATAAACCTGGGAGAACTCTCCAGAGCCGATCAGATCGACCTTTTCAAACCTCGAGGTCAAGCTGCCGTCGATACTCGTGGCGTCTGCTGAAGCCAGATTCAGGCTGGGGCGGTTGGAGAAGTTCGAAAAGTATTCTCTCGGACCAGTAGGTGTTGCTGGAATCATGGGTGGTAAGTTGTTCTGCCTGGTAGGTGGGCGTTCGGCACGGCCAGAAATCGTAAGGCCACTCGGGTCGGGGGGGAAGAAACCGTCGAGAGGTGTATGGGGCGAACCACGATCAACCTTGTCCATCCTCGGGCTGACTGGTGGCACAGATTTCATCTTAGCACGTTTCAAAGCGGGCGAATCAAGAATTGGAATCGAAAGTGTCTTTCTCGCCGAAGGAGTTGGGAGCCCAACACTTCTCGAAGCACGACCTTGGATGAATGAAGATGAAATAGAAGCGACATTCAGCGATGACGTTGGTCTCAGGTTGGCAGATGGAGAGTCCTCCATCACGCTATCACTGTCCCGGTCTACACTTCCTGGCGATGCCATGATGGGAGACAACTTACTGCTTGACAGACGATGTCCATGACTTGAAGAAGGGACAGGCCGACGGGTGCCCATGGCGGGATGATGCGGTGACGGAGACACCGAATTCCGATTTTCGCTTTCGTTGATGTGCTTGGTGGGTGTCGGAGGGTAGTCTGAGTCTGTCGACTGACTATTGGCACGGCTGAGAGGTGAACGACCAGCTGACTTCTCGTCAGCTTCGATAGAAGCAAAACTTCCCTCTTTGAGCAGATTGTGCTTGGATGAACGAGCACCGAAGATTCCAAGACTCCTTGAGAAGGGGAACGCCGAGACCTTTGAAGGACCATGGTTCATCTCGAGGGGACTTGCAGGGACACCAAACGACTGTCGAGTGAGTCTGTTGACAGCGCTCTTGGCAGGTGCGAACTGCTCCTCCTTCTGAAAGAGTGGAGGTTGTCTCTTGCACGGTGTATCTGGCATGTGAGCTTTGGGTAAACCAGCATTCGGGTCTTCCGCATTGCGGTTTTTCTTGGAGATCAGACCGGTGGACATGAACGCAGCGGGTAATGGTCTGGCGGCTTTGTAATTGCTGGGAGTGGCAAAAGATCCCTGAGAGGAGTGATCATGGTTGTTGGAGGATGGCATTGGCCTCGAAGAACCGACTGGCAGAGACTTTGAGAAGTCATGTGAACGAGGTCTGTTGGGTCGATGGATTGGTTCATGGGTTGGCGAATCATCTTGATCATCATTTTGTTGTGCTGACTGAGTCACAGTCCGTGCAAGAGGGTGACGGGGTTGTGTAGTCACAGGATGGACTGATGCGCTCAGAAGTTGGCCTTGACTCGAGAAAGGGCTGTCTCGCGGCAAGGGTTCGACATGGTTGTCGAGAGACATACGCGTTTCCTTCTTGGAGTGGCTAACTGGCGTTGTATCAAACAAAGACTTGTCGATATCCATGAACTGATTGAACTTCAAGTTGATTGACCGGTCAAGTTGTCGCTGCTGGATGGTCGATTTCCGGAGGGACGAAGAGCGCTTGGGAATCGTTGAAAAACGAGTCGAGGATAGCAACGAGCTGCCGCCAAACCAGTCGTTATCGTCTTGTGCTCGCCGATCACCAAACAACCCTCCATCTCCACTGTCGGACTCGAAGATGCTAAAATCAAGGCCTGGGCCATGAAGGCTTCGTCGCTTGGCCGAAGGACTCTCGAAAGCTGGTGTCTCGTCCGATCTCGAGCCTTCTGACCGCTTCATGGGGCTCAAAGGAGCGACGGCAGTAATGAGTGTACCGCCACTCCGTCTCTTTTCCTGCCGGGTATGGGCAGCCTTCCAGCTCAATGGCTCGTCTGAAGACTTGTCATTTTCTTTCTCTTCTCCTTCGGTCAAGCATTTCAGAGCAAGTTCACGCTCGGCCTCAGCTGAGCTTCTTTTGCGTAGTGGCATCGGAGACGCGTTACCGCTATCGCTCGAATCCGCGAGAGCTCGCTTGGTTGGGCTTCTTGGTGATGTTCGCAGTCGAGTCACTCCATGGGATTGGTTTGTTCTTCGAAGCGCGGGGCGTTGAAATCGGGAGGTTGAAGCAGGTCGATTTGGATGAGGAGTTCCCATGCTTGCAAAGAGTAGGTTGCTTTCTGAAACTGCGTTCCTTGAGGGTGACAGTGGCGATGGGGAGAAGGCTGCATTGCCGGGTCCTGGGGACCTTAGCGAATGTTGATGGCGGAGCTCTGAGTTCTTCGAGGGAGAGCGTGACAACGAACGACGGATCTCGCGGATGGCAGACTGGGGGTCGAAGTGGGAGATAATGCTCTTTGGCGAATGCTCCTCGTGATGAGGAGAATATGTTGTCATCATGACTGGCCCGGCTCCCTTTCTCTTTCAACTCAGCACTTTAGGCAAATCCTGTCCCAACCTCTGCCATGAACTCCAGCACCAAACTGGAGCAAGACCTTTTGTGACTCCAACTCTTCGTTGCCAGGGGGATGCCGTGAAGGGCGACGCTCTAGAGCAGTCTACTAGGCTTCTCGCATCCTTGACGCGCCTAAGATGGCGTGATGGCAGACAATGAGGCGCCTGGATAGGAGGTAAAGATGGTTCGCGGCCGCAGTCACGAGAACTGGTGATAATGTCGGAATGACGATATGTGGTCTTTTGGCGCGAAAACAGCAGTGGTGGTGACTGATTGACACGATATCAAGGTGTCAGAGGGCTAGCTTGAGCGACTGTGGCTGGCTGTCACCGCAATATGGAGGGAGGGCAATGGGAGGTCGAGAGGTCGAGATGTAGAGTGAGGGCAGTTGGAGGAAATCGGCAAGACTAGTCTGATGATGGTTGAGGCAGGCAGAAATGAGGGCCCTGATCATCGGGTCGTGGAACTGGCCGGCTCAGGTAGGTCGCAACTGCTGATGCTGTTGGTATGTTGGTCGTCGTAAGGGTCCGGATGATCGCGTGCGCGGAAAGCGCTACTGGTGGCAGTGACGGGTATTTGTTTGTGGCGAAAGCAAAGGTGCCCGTCGCAACAGTGATTTTGTTGTTGTCAGGGCAAGTCCAAGGTCGTCTGCACAAGAAACTGAAGCGCCTGGTGACTGGCTCAAGTTCGAGCTTTTCTCTGTCCGAGTTTCAATTTCTTCCTTCGTACAAAAGATTCACAGGCCAGAAAGCCTCGCTGACACGTCGCTGAAAGTTGGGCGCAAAGATTTCGACTCGGACGCGTCGGGCACGAGCGCCAAGCAAAACAAAGCTAAACCGAAAGCGGCGACCGCCTCGGTGCCTAACCGCAGCCTGTCCCAATCTTCCGGGATCCGGATTTCTCCTTCGAAATTGTCTTCATCTAAGTCTAGGTACGCGAGATCATCTGCCATCTCTAATTTCTAAATATGCACATCACCAGTGGATATCGCTCCCGGCGGACATTTGTGCTCGAGATGACTACGGATCCTGTGCGACATGAACACCTGCCTCGGGGGAGATGGCTCAGTAATCCGTCGAGAGTTGTAAACAAATTCCCTAGCATGGGTTGTAGCGGGGTCCGAGGGAACTGGATACGTACACCTTGTGCGATCTCCATCGCCAGGGTCGAGCGGTACCTCGTGCTGAAGCCACTCCTTTCAGTAGTTCGTCATCAGTCTGTTTGCAGAATGACGCGGAATGCAATGCCATGGTGGCCATGTCAAGGTCCTATCGGGCTTCATTTTATTCTGGCTGTACCACATTGCGCCCCGTCGTTCACTTTTGTGCTGCTCATGCACTGCTGGTTGAGCTCACACGTCGCTCATACGCTTCCCAACCCGCCCGTTGATATTCCTTGACCATGCTCAAGGGATCTTTCGCGGCATATATGCCTCGTCCGGCAATAAGGAAATCGGAGCCTCCATCTATAGCAGTTGTGGGTGTTTGATACTGTTGGCCCAGAGCGTCTCCTTTGCTGGAAATATTGACACCAGTAGTAAATATCACAAAGTCCTCATCCCGTGTGGCGTCGGGAAGGTGGCTGGATAACTCCCTGGTTGACACGAAGCCCAAGACACTCTGAGGGTACTTTCTTGCGATCTCGACTGATAATCTAGTATATTCACCCACTGCTAGTGACCCCTTTGAAGTCATTTCAGCCAGAATCAGAATGCCTCGTTCGGCAGTCCCCGCTTCACGGATAGTCTGATCGAGAGCCTGAATAATGCCTTCTCCGGGAAGAATGGTGGCATTGACAATGTGGGCCCATTCATGGATCATCAGCGCTCCTCCTTTGTACTGCTTCTGGACTGTATTGCCGATGTCGACGAACTTTCTGTCCTCGAAGAGAAGGAAGTCATGACGCTGGGCAAGTTCAATCAAGCCTCGAACGGTAGCCGGACTGAAATCAGAGAGTATATCGATGTGCGTTTTGAGGACTGCGATATGAGGTCCGAGGCCTACGTGATGGGCAACGTGTGTCAGACCCGATTCGAATCAATTTCCACAGGGATCACATGCGAGGTTTTTCGGACTTTGGCATTAAGATCACAGTAGTCTTACTGTTCGTTCACTTCCATCTCGCTTGAACCGGGGGGAAGAACAGGAGTGCCTTTGTGAGAAGGGGTTGGGGGGTTTTCGAAGCGTCAACTCACTGTCAGCGATGGCTAGAAGTTCTTTCGTAGTCGTCACGTCCGCTGAGAGGACTACATTGGTTTTCTTCCTCTCGCCTATCTCAAATAGCTTTTTGACCAAAGGGTTCGGGTGTCTCGCAGCACGCTGAGCATATGTAAGGGTACTCTTGGAAGCCATGGTGCAGGCGGTGACTTGTGCTGATGATCGGGTCGCTTAGTGCCTGGCTTGCGAAAAAGTCGGGCCTTTCAAAAGCGCTTAGCTTCACCTCACCAATGTCAGCAGGTTGCCCACCAGAAAGATCGAGTCAGGCACAGGCACCGGAAACACGCTCCGTTCGAGCGATACGGACGCTAATCTAGTTTGGGTCAGTTCTGGTTGGCGGGCAGAAAACCCCCGATGGTGAGAGCAGGTGGCGGCAGAACGTTTGTGGTGATCGAAGCCTTTCCTGGGCCTGGAGGCTTGCAGCGGGAGGCCACCTGGCGAGCACAATGTCCACGTTGCAGTCTGCAGGTGCAAGGGCCTAACCAAAGTCTAAAACGGGGGCAAGCTGCCTATCAAACGGCGCCTAGCCACAGTTGGGGGGTTCGCCTGCGGTGGCAGCAAACCATGACGGCGATGCAGACGGGGAATCCATCAGCTTCAACCGGCAAGTGGCTTCCCCGTTTCTTTCTTCCATCCGCCATTTGTCCATTTTGGCCTCAGATATTGTTGTTGGTTCATCCCTTCATCCTGGATCCCCATTCCGCTGGTCTTCCCTTGCTTCTCACCACCATTTACGACTCTCGACTCCTGTCATTCTCACGCACTCCATTTCCCGTCGTTACTCGCCTCGCTCTTCTGTTGTCATCCGACGCCCTCCAGGGACGAGTACCAACCCGAACGTCACAGCCATCCTGCCCTTTCTGAATTCGGCGCATGTTGCCGCGATGATCCTGCACACTCCGAATCCACTCCTCAATCATAGATAGCCTGTCCGGATCGTAGCCGGGCAGAGGAGCAACACAACGGCCGACCCGCCTACGTGACTGTCTGGCTTGCATCATGTTAGGACCACCTGCAGATAATATCCCTCCACTGGGAGCCGGGGATGAGACGAAGACATCGCGCGAGACCTCCCCCGCCCGCAGTTCGCGCAGCATATCCAGTATACCTCAATTATCAAGATCGCGCAAGGGCAGCCAGGAATTCAGCCCAACTCGAAATTCGACAACAACCGGGTCTTCGTCCACGGTACCTTCTGCCGCCGCTGTCCAACGTGCCTTGTCTGCCCAGAGGCCCATTTTACAGCCCCCCAGCGTCGATTCCGTACTCGAAGGTGGTCGCTCATCAGAGAGACAAATGAAACCTGCACAAGCTGCGCCCTCGTGGCCCACCTCACCCCGATTGAAGTCTCCTCCACCATCCAAGACTGCGCAAAGAACATCATCGACCAAGAGAAATGAGGCGGACCAGACCCCGTCAAACACCTCACTGAAACGACTGGCGCCTGCCTCCAATCCAGACCAGACTGCTGCTATGCATGTTCCAGACTCTCAAGAACATACGGGACCACCCACCACAAGAACATCAGCTCGCGGCGCAAGTACAGGTACAAGTATCCTCGAGACGGTAGCAGAGAACAGTGTCCCCACCACTCCTTCAATTGGCCCTGTGGTGACTTCGCCGTCAGACCAGAAGTTGGAAGTCTCCTCCCTCGATCAGAAGGTTGAGTCTCGGCCGGACCAATCTGTGGCAAAAGATGGCGAAGGAAGTGCTGGTGAAGGCTCTTCGAAGGTCCCAGCAGCTAAAGTGGAAGGTGGTCGAAGGTCGCGAGCTCCTAGTAGTTCCCGCCCGGCCTCGGACCTAGCAAAACGCTCGTTTACCAGCCTCACGGGTTCTAAACCGAAGCAACCGGATCCTCCTAGGACTATGACTGTGGAAACGGAGACTGTCACATCCATGCCTCAACTACTCGGTCCTGACAGAAGCGGGCGCGATAGGGACGGCAATGGTAGTGTAAGGACCAAACCGAGCAATGAGACCATCCGGCCGAAGAAGAAAAATCAGAAATCTCGCAAAACACCATCAATCCATGCCGGGACGATCACTTCAAAGGCTGATTTATTTGAGGCAAGGGTTGCCAGCGCCGTTGACGAAGCTGAATCGTCCGATTCGGATGAGACCTTTGTCTATGAATCCAACCCGCCAGACAGTAGGCCAGCTCGCCATCATTCTCGAACGCCAAGTGCCACCTCGCTCGCCAGCCAAGAACAGTTTGGCAACCGTAGCAAGCATGGTTTACGCAGCGGCAGTCAGGCAATCGCTGGAAAGAAGAGCATGAAATTCTCCAACAGCGCCTACAATAATCATCTTGATGGCGAGTCAGGGCCAGAGGGACGGGGAAGTCAGCGCACCGCCAGCTCGACTCCTCGTCACCACCATATCACTCGCCATGGCCGTCCCCACCATGCCTCAATCTTGGACGCAGACTCAACCTTCACTCAGGCAACCAAGCCTAATTCCCCACGATCTTCTACAAACAACTTGTCACGGTTTTCTCGACCCAATAGTCCGAGAAACTCAAACGGCCGGCTTCCAGCCGCTCCTCGCAAAGGCGAGGGATTCGATCCATATGACGCAGCTGATGATGAAAGAGCGCCTTTGATCGGCTCTGTTCGCATCAATCGCGCCCGACACAGCCGTCGACCTCACAGTGCGACCTTCCGGCACCTCGATTATAATGAACCACCCGACCGGGGTTACTGTGGCGGATGGCTGAGTTGCATTTGCCTCGGTTTCGTGATTCTCGTCTTCTGTGTCGGAATAAGCACGTTTGTCATGGCTCTGAACAGACCACTGTTGGATGTCTCCATCAAACATCTTCAGAACGTCCTTGCGTCGGAGCAGGAATTGATGCTGGACCTGGATGTTGAAGCGCTTAACACGAACCTGTTTGCGATTACAGTCAACGAGTTAGACGTCAACCTGTTCGCCGAAAGTCCTTATGTGGGTTCCACGTCCCACTGGGACCAGCCAGCCCAGAAGAGACAACTCCGATGGTCCAGTCGTCAAGATAAACCGGGCTTTGGATTCGACTGGCCTCCGTGGCAATCCAATGACGGAGTCGACGAGGGCACTGATCCAATAGACGATCCGGAGTCAGGCACGCAGAAGATGTTGCTGGGCAGAGTTCTCGAATTCGACTCGCCGTTGGTATTTGAGTCTTCACCACTCCGCCACAGCTATCACTCCTCTGTGGGGGAGATCCGGCTGGCAAGACCAGGCAACAAGACTGAAGTAGGAGGGTCGGCAAGATGGGAGAAAGTGCTACAACACCCGTTTGATCTTATTGTTAGGGGGGTGATCAAATACCAGCTGCCCCTGAGCTCAAAGACTCGGTCCGCTAAGATCGGAAGCCGTATCAAGGTATTACCTACCGACGATGGCTCCGGAGACGACCCGGATGATACCCCGCAAGATTCCAAGTATTAGTCTATCGAAGGATCATGTTGGAGACAGGAAGAAGAGCGTTGAGGAGTGGTAGGTGTGATGTCTGGGAGGCCGATACGGTGCCAACGACCCGTCATCGCGTTATCTGGCGGGAGCGTGTCCTACATCAAACCGGGCTGAGATTGAAAGGAGATGAATTTCATCTGGAAGAAAGAAAGTTTGCAATTATGATTGGAACGAATTTCGTTTGTTCATGAATGAACAAGTCCTACCCCGGTGTGTGGGTAGGCATCTAACGACCCAACGACCCAGATACCCAGAGGACAAGAGTCCGGAAAAGACAAAAGCATTGGGAATTGCAACGTATATTTGGCGATACATCGGTGGGCGAAGAATGGCGAAAGAAAGCAGTAAATAGGCGAAGGACAGACTTGGGAGTCAACGGAAAATTTGGGAAAGAGACGCACCTTGAAATGATTCCTGGTGAGTCTCGAGTCGGGCAACCATCAGTTGCAATATTCTTCCGAGCACATTGTTTCCATAGGGGCAGTTCGAGGCCCACGAGTTAGACGGCGACCGAGAATAGTTGATGCCAGAGCCGTGGCCGATCATGCTGTCCTCTGCTCTTGATACCATGCCATTCCATTGACCCGTTGGTACTCTCACAGGTTACCCATGCACGCGCCTCGCCATGATTGCGATCGCAAGATCAGGCTACAGTGAGGCCGGGCGACTAGAATGACAATGTCTTTCATGTCATCTTTAGTGCTCACTCATCAATAGCTCTGTGTATTTCGACTACTTCAACCAGTCAGACAACTAATTTTGCAATCCCCGGCCCTCCCTGTGCGTCATTTTCGTGCCCGAGCCTTCTGCGCTGTTCTTTCGACCGGCCGGTTTCCCAAACACGAATTGCCCCTCCATCTTCAGCTTCTTCCCCTCTCTCGACCCAAGCCTAGCCCACTTTCACACCACTCCAGCCGCTGCCCAAGCCAGCTTTACAATCCTTGGACAGCTCAGGTTCCCAGTTGTCCAGGACAAGGGAGCCGCTATTGCCACTGGTTCTTATTTCAACGCACTCAGCACACCCGGGCACGCGCATCAGGCTGGGAGGTACGAATCGCCCCGTCTTGACTCCCGCCCAGCTGCATGCACCTTCTGATCCTTCCACCCTCTTTTGGAATATCATCTGGTGCCAGCTCACACCGACCGCTCTTCTCTTTATCTTACCCACCTTCCATCTTCCCATCTCCAGCCATCATTTCGACGGGCGACGAGCCCGAACACGAACCGCTGCTCAACTAACGGTACCCCATTGATCAAGATTGGCTTAGAGCGCACCTGATAACCACCTGCCTGCGCTTCCGTCCGCCCCACCGCAGTGCCCATCGCCCTCTGGCACGAGGTCAGGATGGGCTCGGTTTACCGGGATCGCTATGACGATTCCCGCACATCCGTTTCTTCTGCTCGACGTGATGGCGGATACACAACCGTGAAGCGGTACATAGTTAAGGAAGATGACCGTGACAGCCGCTCCTCTGTGGGCCGCGCTCGCACTTTCGTCCCCGAACGAGCAGGAGAAAGAGTTGAAGAAACACGCATCGTCCGTCGGGAAATCGATGAACCTGTCCGCGACGTTCGCCGAGAGGAACCAGCCCGCATCCAGGAACGCGAACTGGTGATCAGGCGGGAACGAGATGACTCTCCTCCTCGGGCGAGATCTGTCATCTATGATCCAAGACGAGAGGAGCCTGTGCAGGAAAGAGAGCTTGTCATCAGACGCACCACTGAGCGGGACGAGCCCCGTCGAGACGACTTCGAAGTCGCCCGTTATGATGAGCGGAAAGTCGTCGACACCCGGTATCGGGACGACTACGAGGTTCTTTCTCCTCGTGGCTATGATGACCGCGATGTTCAACGGTATAGTCGCACTACAGACTACTTCGCTCCTCCGCCACCTCCCCAGACCATCATCATCCGCCAGGAGCCCATCATTATCCGAGAGCGAGTGCGGGACGACGACTACCAGATCGTTCGCAAGTCCGACATCGACGAGGAGCGAAGCATTGTCCGCAGCAGAGATCCACCGCCACGGTCTCCTCGTGGAGAGGAAGACTTCTTCTACGAGAAGAAGGTCAGGGAACGAATTGACGATCGACGAGACGACGATGACTACTATGACCGGCGAAGCAGGCGTCGCTCTGTGAGCCCCCATGATTCCGTCTCCCAAAGGGGACGTGATTACAGCAGCGATGATAGCATGGTCTATGTCCGCAAAGAGGTCCGCGAGGAGAGCCCCAGTCCCGATCGCAAGCGGGGCCTTGCTGCTGGCGTTCTTGCTGGAGTCGGTGCCGCAGAGCTGCTCCGAAACCATAAAAGAAAGGAAGGTCAAGACGTGTCGCACGGTGTCGGCCGCGTTGGGCGTGATATCGGTGCGGGCGCCCTTGGAGCTCTTGCCGCCGAGGGCATCCATCGAGCAAGGTCTATGCACCGCAGTCGAAGCCGCCGCCGCCACTCGAGATCTCGCTCCGGCTCGCGTTCTCGCCGCCATCGGAGCAGGTCTCGGTCAGAGTCGCCATCCAAGTTGAAGACCCTTGGCGCCGTCGGCCTTGGGGCTGCTGCGCTAGCAGCTGCCGCCACCATTGCATCCAAGCGCATGAACAAGACCAAGAACAATGAGGATGATGACAGGCGTGGTCGCTCTCACAGCCGCTCTCGATCGCGACGCAGGGCTGAATCTGTCTCGAGCCTTGAGAATGATCCAGATGCTCCCTCCGACGATGCTCGCAACCCGAAACATCGCCGGAACACCATTGCAAAGGCCGGTGCAGGTGGTGCCGTCGTCGCGGCGCTGATCGAGCATGCCAGAAGCAAGTCTCGAGCCAGAGACGGAAAGGAGCGTTCTCGGAGTCGTATTCGGCAGGCTCTACCTGTCATCGCTGCTGGCCTCGGCAGTGCAGCGGTCGCTGGAGTGTATGAAAAGCACAAAGCGAAGAAGGAGGCCGAGGAGATTGTGGACAAAAACCGCCGTGCCCGCTCACGATCCAGGAGCCGAGCCAGATCGGAACACACTGCTTACTATGACGGCCCACCCGTGCCTCCGACAAATGACCAAAGCTTGGTTGAATATGGAAATACGCCCATGTACGGCAACAACTACGGTGCAGACTATTATGGCAGACCGCCACCGCAAGAAGGCTACTACTCCAGCGCGGTCGTTCCCGCTGCTGCCGGCGGTGCAGCAGGCTATGGTGCTCAACGAGGGACAAGAAGCAGGAGCCGCAGCTTGAGCCGTGATCGTGGTGGACGGAGAGACCGTAGCTCCAGCTCCTCCCCAGATCGCGGTGGGCGTAGACATTCGAGAGACGCAGCTAAAATGACAGCCGCCGCCGCAGCTGGTGCTATTGGAGCCAGTGAAGCTGAGAGAAGGAAACAAGAGAGGCGCGACCGCAGAGCACGAAGACGTGAGTGATGACCAGGGTAACATATGAGTCCAGCTAACACGTCTCAGGTCAACAAGAAGAAGGATATGGCCGTGATCCATATGAGGACAACAACTACAACCCAGGCGCTCAATACGCCCCAACACCACCGCCACCGGTCAACGACCCTTACGCTACCCAGCAGGGATTCTATCCGCAATCAAGCCAGTTCCCACCGCCACCCGGTTCTGTCCCACAACAATACCCTCCACAAGCTGCGCCCGGTATGGCGCCTCCTGGGCCGGGCCCCGCCCCGTACGCTCAACAAGGCTACCCGCCTCCTCCGCCTCCACCAGGCGCTCCGCCCCCGCCAGGTCAACCCTACGATGCGTATGCTTCTGGTGCCAACCCTTACGCACCACGTGGTCCTGAAAATGTGAGTGCTGAGCCGAGTCCTGCATTTGGCAATCCTTTTGCACCTACCACTCCCATCAATGACCAGAACCATGTCCCAGATGGTATGTCATAGTCGTGTAGCTCCGAAAGATCCCGCTTACGGTCCATTCAACACTGGCTGACATCGAATATGCATATATAGGTCTAAATCGAGCAGCTCCCGGTCCTTTTTCTGCTCCGCCGCCACCATTCCCCAACACCCAGCCACCCCCCTACCCCGAACCGCCCATCCCTCCAACTTCTTCCTATGAACCCCCTGTTCCTGGACCGTCCCCTCCCACCAACCCCGCCCGTCAAGAGACGTATCCTCCACTATCTACTCGGAGCGCCTCTCCTCCGCGCTCTCAATCTCAACCACCCTCGACATCCCGAAAGAGTGTACAATTCGCCGACAAACCCGAGTTCTCTGATGGTGCGCACTTGGATTCGGAGGCATCAAGTCCTGAGCTCCACCACCGTAGACCTAAGCATTCACATGCTCGTGGATACGAAGCGGGAGACGACACAGACTCAACACCAGATGAGCTACGACGTGGAAACCGGGAGTCGTCATCGCGTTCCCTGCATCCTGATCCGGCTGATCCCGAAAGGCGAAGACACAGGCGCCGACGCTCATATGAGCCGCCGTCATCTCGTGGCGGGCCGAGTTCCAGCTCCAAAGGTCCAGAACTCGAACGCGTAGCAAGTCCAGCTGACTCGGACGCAACCATTGAGCTGCCGCCTAGATTCGACGAGAAGGGTCGCAGAAAGACCGACACAGGTGACGATCCCCTGGCAGATCGGATAGAAGAAATCCTTGCCGGAAAGGGCGCCGCCGGCAAGCTATTTGGCAATTTCCTGGATGGGATTTTTGGGCCGGAGGGGAGGAAGAGCAAGGGGAGATAGAAGGACGGAGAGGAGGGTATGGTCTGAGGGCGAAGTTTTCCAATGAACCTGACAAAGAACTTATTACGGAGAACAAGAACGAGATATGACACCGTTACGAATTTCCTTGGGATCTCAAAGGGGCTTTTATGTGACATGTTTTGATGTTGGATCCTATCACGACTGTAGAGAGGGATATCAGTCGGTTATGATGACGAATGTTAATTAATGATGGGCGTAACACGAGGAATCCAAGTAGTAGAAGTTGGATCAAGACAGACTGATGGTTGATTGATGAAGCTTGTTCACTTTTCATACAAATCAAACAGCCGGAACCATCATCCTTGCCCATCAGATCCAGACGTTATTATCGGCGGACAGGACAAACTGCAGACATGAAAACTGCAATCCAGGCTGACCTTTCCCGATAATTAGCAAGAATGCAATTAGCGATGCCCATGGTAGAGTGCGCAGCCCAGAGTAGATATCATTACGGCCCGACCAGCCTCCACGCAGGCATGGAGCTTTCACCTTGAGAGCAGTATCAAGCCAGCACAGGACACCATGAGTACAGATGTGAGCCACTAAGTACCTGTGCATGGCGCATCGCCGTTGCGATTGGTGATACATACTCTTCTGTGTACAAGCTCGCGGCGTGACGAGCCAACAAATCCATATGGCCTTTCATCGAGGATCTTTGTCACTTCGATTTGAGTGGTGTCGATGGATGAGTATGTCTATTTACGGTCTGTCCCATGCTCTGCGGTCTTGGGGAGCAGAGCCGATGGAACTTGAATCCATTGAGTTGGAAGGCTCATTTTGACAATGCCGTAAAAGTTTTTCTTTTTTTTTCGCGAGTGAGAAGTTTTACATGAGAGCCGCAATACTGGCAAGACGTTATCTTGAGGGTAGGTATAGCTCCGTGTACTACAGACTCCCGTTCGGCTCCTGAACGGAACATTCTCGTGTTTCCTGGCCCAGGGGTGATGTACCTCTGGTACTCTGCTAGTCGATCATGAACGTTCCTCGCCGAGTGTACCTCTAGTACTTTGCTTATCCATCATGACAACGACGACACCTCTTCGAAGATCAACGCACACTTCCCACTCTTCGGCACCGCGATGAAGTGGTCTTTCATCGCCATGCTCTGCTCTGTAGTCTCGCGCGCCGGTCGGACTTGGAACCGTCGAACCAGCGTCGCGGTGATGAGCTTGAGTTCCATCATCGCCAGCGTCTTGCCCAGACATGCCCGCGGACCGGATGAGAAGGGCATATACATGGCCTTGGCCTGCGGGGACATGGCGTCGGGCGGCTGTGCGAGCCAGCGCTCCGGCAGAAAGAGGTCCGGGTCCGGGAAGAACTGTGGGTCGCGGTGCGTGGTGTAGCATTGCATCGAGACCACGGTCTACAAGTGATTTGGAAGTCAGCCCGGAGCGGGACTTTGAAACGCGTGGGACCTGCCACTCACCTTGGCGGGGAGGTGGACGCCGTTCAGCGTCCGGCCTCCCGCCGGCGTCTCGCGCGGTAGACTGGCCGGGGCGGCCGGGTGGAGACGAAGCGCTTCGTTGATCAGCGCCTCGAGCACGGGGAGTTCGGCAATGTCTTTGAACGAGGGGATGCCCGATGCCCAGACCTTGGACGTCGAGGATGATAATAGTTCTTGACGGAGCTGGGCCTGCCATTTCGGGTGGCGGGCCAGTTCCCAGAAGAGGTATGTCAGCGTCGTGCTGGTGGTGTCTGGGACGAAAGGAGGTTCAGTATCAGCCACTCCACAAGAATTCGTATCATGTGCTAGATGGGGAGCCGAGGTGGTGGGGGGGATATAGGATGAGATGATGTTCCTACCGGTGCCCGCGAATACGAGGTTCGAAATCTCAATATGCGTCTCCACGGGCGACATTGGAGCCTCTTCGGCTGTCTTGCGGCTGACGATCTTGGTCAGGAGGTCACGACGTCCAGAGTCGCGGCCGTAGCGGGAGATGTAGTCTTCCAGGGCATTTCGACCGTACTGTTAGAAGAAGATTGATTGTTCGGTTAGGAAACGATGGTCCGGCGAAAAGAAACTAATGGTCTCGAATATAGATAATACTAACCGCCATGATCCTTTGGCCCGCGTCAAAGAACGGCTGCAGCGCAGCGATCCGAGTGGCCTGCAGAAGCCACGGGAGCCAGGGGTAGACACTCTTGAGCCCGCCCAGGATGAAGAAGCGATCTATATCCTCGAGCAGCGCCGGCGTCTTGAGGGTCCCCAGCCCACCGAAAGACTGTCCTAGAAACAACTCGCCTGTGAAGGATTTCATCAACCGACTAATTACCATCTTGACAGACAGCGGGGGTATGAGATGGAGTGTGCGGTAAGAGAAATTACCGTACCGACAATGTCAAAGGCCGTCAGCCGGAACAAGAGCAGCATGTCCGTCGGCTGGCCCAGCGTCTCCAGGATGCGCGAGACCAGTTCGGCCACGATGGACTTGATGATCGGCTCCGTGTCGAGCAGACTCGCTTGTGAGAACGCGTGGCTGAGGAGCCGTCGTCGTTGCCCATGCGCCGCTTTGTCACGCATGCTGAAAATCCCGGCCGGTTGGACGACGAAAGCATCGTAGATGGGCGCCTTCATGAACTGGGTCTGCTGGCCGTACAGCTCCTTGACGACCTCGACGTTGGAATAAGACACTTCGTTCGGGCCCACGCGTACACACGCGCCGTATCGCTGGTGCAGCTCGTGGATGGTGGATGTTCGGTCCCCGGTGATGTCGCGCAAGACGAGCCATTGAGTCGTCGCTTTGGCCCAGAATGGACCGGGTATTGAACGCAGAGGGTGGAGGAAGACGTTGTAAATGATCTGCGCGGAGATCAAGTCACTTGGTCAGTGTTGCTCTTGAAAAGGGTCATGTATGTCTATGTTCCTGTTCATTTCATGTTCATGTTCAGGGGGCGATGGACCAACCCGACTTGTGATCCAGAGTGCCGCGAGCGCTATTGAGGCCGTGATGAACAACATGGCTGAGAGTGGGATTTCCTTTTGCAGCGCACTTCGAGTGGCGGTGTCCTGGCCGAGGGCTCGAAATGAATACACACTTTGGTCATGGTGGTGGTCGTTGTGCTGCTGCTGCTGGTGATGATAATTAACACGTTGTCGACTGCTTGATTTACTCCCGGACGTCTCCTCCAAGCCGGTGCGGGTTGAGTGCGGGACCCAATGATGGAGGTATCCGAATTACATATTACTCCGTACGGGGTATATCCTAAGCGGGGAAATGAGAACGGATGCGTACTCGTAGATGGTGCTTGGAGATCAAATCTAAGAATAACTACTGGGGAGGATTATGTTTGCGCAATCTTAAATCATTCGACATGAGGGCGAACTACGCTCACTGTGGTATCCATACTGGTGCTTGACGAAGCCAACAGAAAGACCTCCGATAATACTAACACAGCCATTCATTTCTCGTAGGATTGATATCTCTACCTCAACCTGCAGTTGGAACAGCCGTGCTTCGTCCTCGCGGCCCACTATATCCGTATTCGCCCAGCGTGTATTGCGAGTTACACATGTTGGTCAACTCCCAGCTCTCTGCTCCAAGCACGTTCTTACTCCCATAATCTTCCCAATCCCCCGCAGCCCCGGCACAGAAAAGTGCAGGGATGAAATGCTCATCGGTCGCGTGTGCCTCACGGTAGGCCGGATGCTTCATCAGTCGGACCATGGCAGCTCTCAGGTCCGGGCCGGAGTTCTTCGTGATGGCATCTTCCGTGGCTTGACGGAACTCGAGCGCCCACGACTCTGGCGGTTGTCGTTGGCCCAGCGACTCGCGGTAGCGAATCATGTCGGTCCAGCGGTTGCGGTAGAGATTGTGCACGGCTCCCCCGGTGCCGATGAACAGGTATCCCTCGTGACGGAGACGGCGCAGCGTGGCGCCAATCTTCATGTGATAGTGCGGGTCGTAGCGGGCATTCGACGAGAGAACCACGGTCGGCGGGCACTGCGAGGCGTCCGGGAACATGCGGATCAGGGGCATGAACACGTCGTGGTGCCATTCCGCCGTGGGGTTGCCTTCGACATTGTAGCCCTCGGCGGCGAGGAGGTCGATGCAGCGCTTCGCCCCCGCGACGTCCGGGTTAGGCTTCCAATGGATCCAATCTTCGGGGTCGGAGAACGGGCACGGCGTCTTGTCTGGGTTGGGATTCGTGGCCACCTGGAGCTTGTCGCCGAGACACTCCCAGTGGGCGCCGATGATGATGATTCCCTTGACCTTGTGTTTGAGTGCTTCCTCGCCGCACTTCCTCCAGTACTTGCCCGAGGTCGTGTCTGCCGATAGCATGCGTGTCGAACCGTGGGAGAAGAAATGCACCGGCGTGAGACCTGGTCGAAGTAAGTATGTAGGCATACGGTCACCATAAAGGCCGGGGAATCATGAATTGGCTACTTACTCATATTCACAGAATCATACAATAATCACACTTGGCCAACGATCCTGTCAATTGCTCGTTGCTTAGACATCGCCAGCGATATCGTCGAGTCAGAGCCCGTACTTTAAGCAGGAGTGTGGATCGACGAGCAGTGAGCTGCTGTGTCTGGGGGTAGCCGACACAAGGTTCAGCCTTGCCTTTCGGACTCCCCGTCTCTGCTCTACTCGGCCGTCTCGAACTAGGTATGGGAACTTTTTCTACCGCACGGACTAAATACGACTCGGATGACTCCAGAAACCAAATTGAACCGGGTCAACTGCACGCGCCGGTCCCGAATCCAAACAAGCGGTAATTCTTTGGCCCCCGTGAGCGAAAGCCCTCGAAAGTGAAGCGCGGGTGCTCGTCCTCTCCACCCTCCTCCTGACTATCGGTCATAAATCTAGCTCCCATTGGAATCCGGGGACACTGGGGGACCTTGTAGGACCCCAGTCCCCGGATTGAAGCCAAGCTGGCTCTATGTGCCATTCAAGAAGAACTAATAATCTTCTCCTCGACTACCAAGTCCTCAACGTATATGGTCGTTAGACCTCGCACCGGCTGGAAGATCCTCATTCACAGCTCGTTGCTTGATGAACGCACCCATGGATATCATGGACTCTGTCGACCAACCGGCCGAGAAGAGCACCGACGCTAAGATTGAGCATACGGAGTCACGGTTGAGCTCTCCTTCAGCAGAGCTTGCTCACGATGATGAAAACCCTCACATCCATGCTAAAACCATCACACTAATTCTCGTGAGCTTGAACACCGGCTCCCCCTTTCGCGCTGGGACTGCTTACTGACATGGACAGGCTGTATATCTCGTCTACCTGGCTGGGGGATATAACATTGTCGTGGCCGGTGCATATGCTAGACAAGTCGGGCTTGCACTGGGAGGAGCGGACAAGACGACATGGCTAGTCCAGATCGTCACTATCATCATTGCCGTGCTCAGCCCGCCCATTAGCGACGCAGCTGATCTCTGGGGACGGAAATGGATCCTCGTTGTTTTGACCGGTTTTGGGGTTGTAAGTCGCGACGCCTTTTCTTTATCCGAATACAATTTCCTCTTCTGGTCATGGATTATTATGCTCATGAATCCCAGGTCGGCTGTGTCATTACCGGAGCAGCAAGCTCCATGACCATGGCGCTGGCAGGGCAAGTCATCTCGGGCATTGCCTGTTCCTCGCAACCTCTCTGCCACGCCATTCCGTCCGAAGTCATTCCACGGCGCTACAGATCCATCGCCCAGGCCGGGGTCAACATCTCCATCGCGCTGTCTTCGATTATCGTGCTGCTCGCCGGTGGCGCGCTCGTCCGGCACGATCATAACGCGGGCTTCCGGGTCCTCTTCTATATCAACGCAGGCATTTTCGGCGTGGCAACCGTGGTCATTGCTGTCTTGTACAACCCGCCATTGCGGGAGATGCAGACTCGGTTGACGCAGCGGCAGAAGCTGGCTCGGCTCGACTGGGTCGGCTTCCTCTTGCTCTCAGGCGGGTTGACTCTGTTCTGCATGGCGCTGGTGTGGTCCCAGAACCCGTACCCCTGGAGTGACGTCCACATCATCGCGACCTTTGCGATCGGCTGTGTGTTGCTAGTGGTGCTGGTCTTGTACGAGGCCCTGGTGAAGAAGGACGGCATGTTCCACCACGCGCTGTTCAAGCGCGGCCGCAACTTCGGACTGGCCATCGGGTGCATTTTCGTCGAGGGGCTCGTCTTCTTCGGCCTCAACAACTACTACGCCTTCGAGACCAGCGTGTTGTACGAGCCTGACTCGCTCCTGGTCGGGTTGAGGTTCAGCATCTGCTTCTTCACCTTCTCCATCTCCACAGCCCTCACAGGCCTGCTCTGCACGCGCTACAAGGTCGTCCGGTATCCTACCATGGTCGGCTTCGCCTTCTTCGTCGTCTTCATGGTTTGCATGGCCACCGCGGGGGTCGGCAGCAACCTGGCCGTGCTGGGCTACACCGTGCTCTTCGGCTGCGGCTTGGGCATCCTGCTCAACACCCTGATGACCACGGCCCAACTCGGCACACCGCCGGAACTCATCGCATCGGCCTCCGGCCTGCTCATCAGCACGCGCAGCGTGGGCGGCAGTATCGCGCTGGCCATATACAACGCCCTGTTCACGCATCAGCTCTCGACAAACCTGTCCTCCAGGGTCCCCGCGGCGGTCCTGCCACTCGGGCTGCCGCCCGCTTCCCTCGGCGCCCTGATCGGTGCGCTGAGCTCCGGTGCTGTAGACGGCATTTCCAGGATCCCCGGCGTGACGCCGCCGATCATCCAAGCGGCGGGCCTGGCGGTTTCCCAGTCCTTTGTCCTTGCATTTCGATATGTCTGGGTCACAGCGGGCGGATTTGCCTTCGCGGCCATGATCGCCGCTTGGTTCATCCGGGATCCGACGAAGGAGTTCAACGCTCATATTGACGCCCCTGCTGAACCGGAAGCCGTGCTTTACAAGAGAGCTCACGGACAACAACATGCTTAAGAGGGGGATCATCACTGGTTGTCGAGACTCTTGTTGGACAGAACATTGAAGGCCTGCGTGGGTGACGAAAAAAAAGTATACCGTCTAATGGATTGTGTGGGAAATCGTTCGAGCTTGCCACCGCCATATTCAATCACTACAAGTCCCTACCCCTTGTATATAGCTCGTTATGCCTCCACTTTGCCCAGCACCCGTTCGAGAAGCCACGCTATGCGTAGTTTCTGCCGTGAAAGCAGGTCCTTCCCCCGCGCCAGATGGGACAACCCTGTCAACCCATGCTTTTCATCTGCTGCCCCACACCACAAGATGAGAGTGGCGTAGTAGATGGCATAGGGGACGTGAGTGACGTCGATCGTCACCACTGGAGTCGTGGGCGATACCTTTGTCCGGTCCAATCCCCCAATGTTATATCTTCCCACCTTGGGATCGCCTTTCTTATTGAGATCGCTCGCTGCGCCAACGCAGTCGAGGGCCCTCTGAGCATGCCACTTTGCGATCTTGTAATGTCTTCCTTGGACCCAACGTAGAATACACCCTTGCCAGCGGTCTCGTTCTTTGTCGGACGCCTGGTCCCGCGAGGGCCACCAGTGGGCGTATCGTTGGATGATGAGGAGGTTGGCATGCATGACGATATTCATCAGATGGTACAAGATGACCGACGCAGGCCCCGCGGGTCTGTCTCTTGGGAAGGACCGCAGCCAGCGGTCAGCGGCCAGCTCCACGAAATCAGACTTGGACAAGACGTCCATGCAGTCGTCGTCTGCCACGGCCAGTCGCGTTGCAAGCCATAGAAAAGGGGAGAGGCTTGACAAGGCCCACTCTCCCACGGTTTCTGGGTCTATGTCTAGGCCGGGGTTGATTACTTGGGCAACTGAGTTGTGTATGTGCTTGAATGGCTCTCTTCCTGATGTAGGTTCCGGTATAGTGTCGAGGAGGCGCCAGAGTAGTGAAGGCGGAATTTGTAAGATACAGACTCTGTAGCAGTCCAGGATGTGGAGGCTCTCGCGCAAGCTTTACGCAGAAAGTCCGCGCTTGATCAGCATACTGCTCGATGAAATTTTATCATGTGGTCATACCGAATGATTTCGTTATCTTTCGCAAGACAAGCATCCGCTGCCTGTAGCGTCCCCAATACTTGGAGTGCCTACCACAGAAGGGATGTCAGGGGTCTACATCATCAAATGGAGATGGGCAAGGATGCCCGGACTGACCCTGGCCAGATCTTGGTGGAAGACCTCGACAAACTCGTAGCTTCGTTTGTCTCCACTGCAAAGGCCGAAGAGCTCATTCAAGATATACTAGATGCTGCGTCAGCCGTCAAGGAATGTCGATTAATGCAGAAGTCCATACAGTCTTGATGATAGTCATCACTTCTTCGTAGGCAGGCTGCGTACGACTGTACCAGCCGGTAGATTTTGTCTTCGAGGCGTCAGCCAAGGTTTACCGCGTCAAGATCATCACAACGCTTACCGATGTCAAGAGCAGTCTCCGTGAACTGTTATACATTGCCTTAGAAAACTCGAAACTGCCTGGAGTGGTGCAGTATAGGCCTCCGACTGCTGCAGCTGCGAGGACATAGTCTGGCCGCATTTCTTCGGTGATAGTAAAGTTCTCAAACAGGGGGCAAAACCCTGGCACGTTGCGTGAAAAGAGGTTCAGGAAGATATTGACTATCTCAAGGTCATGGTCCCATAAGCAGGCTGGAGCCGAGTACCACATTGAGGCAGCTTTGTTAGGGGAAGGAGACAGCGCACGGGACCGTCGATCAAAATACTCTTGCATGAGTTGGGAGAATGCATTCGTGGGCGAAGAGTCCAAGGGATGGCTCGGGAGAAGTGTACTAAAATCGTCCATTTCAAAATTGAGGCCATCCCACCATGCTTCTCCGTTCTAGGTAACCACAAGTCAGTCTTGTATGACATGGTATGCGGGATTCATTAGTCCTTACAAGGAGAGGCATTTGCCAGAAATCAGGCAAGAGCCCATTCTCGGGCTCGAGTTGTAACGTGCTTTCCATGTCGACGCCAGCGGTAGACGTCGGCATCATCGAGGTTATGTCACCCGTCGCATGGGCCTGCTCGGGGTAAAACTCGAGCTCGAAAGGCGTCGACATCACACCTTGTTGCAGACTACGGCTGTTCAAAGAGGCCGAGCTACCTGAGGCAGATAGAGGGCCATCGTCTGGTTCAGGGACCTGATATTGAGGCTCCATATCGGTATCGATAGCCCCCGGGTCGTCACCAACGCAGCCGTAGTCCTGTCCAAGCGCAGCGGATGGTCGTGATTTCGAAGCCGCCGACTGATATTGACAGTCAGAATGTCCCAGCCGGCACTGCCGACATGGCGCCTCGCCGTCACAGCGCAGCTTGCGCTTCCGGCAGAGATCGCAGGCTTTCTTCACTCGTCTTCTTTTGGGGCCGGTTTTGCCGTGAATCGCCGGATCAATGGTAGCGAAGTCGATGCCATGGCTCTTTTTGACGTGCAATGCGCGGACATCAGAGCGTGGAAACGACTGATCACAGCAAGGGCAAGGGAAAGGTTTCTCGTTGGTATCTGGCGGTTGTTTTGCTCAGTTACCGAAGTCTCGGCCTCGGTCTTGATTGCTTCGACTTACGGATTCTCTTGTGTCTCTCAAGGTGCTCTGATCGGACGAATGTCTTGTTGCAGATGTCGCACTGCATTGCTGGTCAGAGACTCGATCGAACGGGCGGAACATGGAATTCGGGAACTCACTCTGAGTCTTGGAGGAACGATAGGCATCTGAGCGTCTGGACTTCCGGTCATTGTCACTCTGGCTTGATGGGAGACTCAGTTCTAGACGATGTACTGTATGCCGTCGACATGTCAGGTTTCTGGAAGGCGAATGGATCTCTCTGCAAGATCGTGGGCCCGTCTTCGCATCAACCACTACTCGTCCTGGTAAGGAGCTTGGGACTGCAGGGATTTCGGGTACCTCCAGTGCCCAGAACCCCGCCCTGCCAGCCTAGGCTTACCTAGAAAGGCAAAGCCCGGGCTGCCTCGGAAGTCTCCAAGCCACTCGAATCCCAGGATTGTGTAGGGGGCTGTCACGTGCGAGACCACGTGTCATAAGCTTGGCAAAGACGCTGCCAGGGCTTCATCCTGCAAACCCCCGTTCACACACACAGGTAGTCACAGAATGACGACTGCAAATGACCGGTCCTCTCCTCAATTCACTTCATGCTTCTTTGAGCACCCTCGATGAGGGCACCTGGCTCGCCCAATGACGTCTCCAGTAGCCCGCAGCGCAGAAGAATCTGGGGAAACGCACGAATGGCCTGGAGAGCGACACCCGAACCAGTGGGATGTGCATGATGCACATCAAGTCCCAGAGGTAGCTTTCCAACGTCGCTTCAAGGCCGCTATTCTTCTGAGTGAAGACGCCTATGATTGCCATCAGTATCTCGCCGGGGCAGTGAGTGCGAATCTGAACTTGGGCAGGGCAGGCATGGTAGGAGCCTCATCATCTATGAATCGCCGACTGAGAGGAATACACTAATACTCTACCACCAGGGTCTGGAGCGGCAGTATACCTATCCTCTGGCTGTCTTGTCCGACCTGCCATCCCCACCGGAGAGTCACGCTCTAGAACAAGCACAATATCAATTCTCTATCTCATTCAAGCGTCACATCTTCCTGGATGCCATTCAACTACCGGCACCATCATCGAAGTCAGTCATTCCGCCCTATTTGCAGATGGCTATCGCCTGCGTAGGCATTGCAGCGTCCAATAGCACATCGGACAGGAGAGATCCGCGGGGCCATAGCGGACCTCCCACCCAGCTTTCGGCTCGCGACCTGTTTCTCGCTGGCGATGCTCTGTGGGGAGTGATGATGGAAGTTGACAACCGCGAGGCTCGCCTACTGGAATCTATCTTGACGGCAAGTATCGAGTCCTGCCCGATATTACCTTCTCCGCTCGACGGGCTCTGATTCCCTTTGTTCTCTCCAGGGATCTCTCTTCGCCACATATGGAATGCTCTGCGCAGACCATGAATACTGGCATCTTTCTTCCGCAACCATCGGCGGCACTGCAACGATGGCAAGACGTGTTCGAATGCACTTGGACGAGCCATCTTCCCCCACGGAAACTCTTTATCTCCAACACAATACAAACACTAGAAGGTACGTCCCTTGCCATCCACGCAATAGCGGGCAATTACCAACTCAGGGCAAAGACTTCTCCTCTCCTATCTCTTTCTGACAGATGTCACTCGCGCGATTCATTGTGGACAAGTCCCCTGCATCTCGACAAAGGAGCTCTTCATTCTTATGCCGTCCTCGCCCTACAACTTCCACAACATGTACAACTGTCTCATATCGGGCGCTCGACCTCTGCCATCCGACCTCAAAATGGATACAGACAGCCTGCTATTACTGACCGGGATCTGTGCGGACATCCTATACATCCACTATTCGTTTTCAAGCGTGTCGGCATGCGCGGAAGAGCTACTTGCACAGTCCTCGCAAAATCCTCACGCGCCGCTTTCTTCCCCGGCAGAGGCACTACGACATCAGTATATACTAAAGGCGGCTCTTTCGCGATGGCGTCAACACTTTGAAGAAGTCGTTAGACAGGATGTAGTCGCATTTTTCTATTTCTGCAAACTGCTTCTGTGCTTTCCAGGCGTCCTCAACTTACCACAGCTTGTCGGATATCCTCCGAACACCGGTTCATCTTCAATACCCGCAGATTCAACGAATCAAGGCTTGATCGAAGTGCCAGACGAGGCCGTAAATTGTGCATGGCTCATCCTGGACAACTCAGATGCTCAAGGGGATGTATCTGGCCCCAACATCGCGATTTGGCTTCCGGTTGTTCTATTCTATGCTGGACTTACGATATGGTGCCATCTCCGGCCCCAAGGCTCACCCCTGAATTCTCGCACGGGGACCATGAGGACCTTGAAGATGTTTAAGGACGAGTTATCTCACTTGCCTTGGCCGTGTTGCACCGAAATGTGTCGCACACTAGACGATCTTATGGGTCAACCTACGAATAATAATGCCAATCGGGTACATCGGGCAGGATCGAGGTACGAATCTGGAGCCTGACGATCCGCCATCATCTACAAGATGCTCCGAAATACCGAAAATGGTGTCCGAGGGATCATGTATAGCTGTTCAACTGATTCTGCAAGCCTTCTCCGCCCTCTGCGGGCGTTCCTCCTCCGTCACCGTGGCGCTCACGACTTCGAAAACAGGGAGTTCACCAACGCGTGCCGCGATGTGATGTAATGTTGGGATCTCCCGTTGGCTGTGAGGGAGAATCTCGAAACCAGCGTTTGAGGAGCTCTTAGAAGACAATACTCCGCTCACCGACGTGCCGCTTCCGTTGGTATAATGGTTAGTCTCTGAGGCGTCATCTCCATCAATCAGAACGTCTTCTCCCAGAGCCATTTCCTTTTGGGCCGGCTCATCACCGATTGAGGATATGTACCGGTTGACAAATATCGCTGTGGAAGTTGGCTCCGGGGTTGAGATCGGCGTCAGATCCTTCATCCATATTGTGGCCCATGTAACGCCTTTCCAGGAGAGCCGGGCCGAAAACGATTCTGGTTTGCTGTCCACCTCAATGCCAGAATAAACACTTGGATATCCCATCTGTTCGCGTCCGGCGCTTATGGCATCGGCTAAATTCTCAAACAGGACGGGCACATAGCTGGCCGAAAACACCGATCCATCTGGCTTGGTGTAGTTCACACCGTGGACTGAGAGGACTACTCGATCAAACCCGTGGAAGCCGAGCCACTCGACGTTCAGACGAGATTCCACCGTCAAACTCGCTAGAAGAACAGTGTCTTTGGAGCCGAAGCTGTACGCGTCGTGAGGCAGCATGTTTCGAAGCAACGTGCCGCTCGTTTTGAACTTGATGCTCGCGGTCACAATTTTGAGCTTTCTTCCCACCGAGATAGCTCCGTCTCGTCGTGGACCCGGCGCAGGCCCAAAGACAGTGGGTTGCCTCCAACTCACTCCCTTGAGTTTGGCCCATTCATACTCACGCAAAAGCCGGGTGGAAGCATGATGTTCATCATGGCTGAGTGCGTAGAACGCATGTTCACGACCTGAGCCCGTCAGCACAAAGCCAGCATACGGAGCTCGATTGCTATATGGGTGATCGAAACTTACCCTTCATTTGAGCAGCCTTTTCTTCGCCAGGTTTGACTCCGTCTCCCCCAGCCATACGGCTGTATCCCTGGATCTTGGTCGCGCGCTCGTATCGGGCTTTGTTGTATAGCGTCAGCTTCGCCGGAACTTCCGCCACGGTCGTCCCCCGTGACAGGATGACGCCCATGGACACGGCATCCTCAATAGCGGTCGCACCACCTTGGCCGATGAATGGGGTAAAGGGGTGTGCGGCGTCACCAATCAATGCCAGACGGTCTTTTACGAACGTGGGCATTGTTTTGGCATCGAAGAGCGGGTACACCTTCAACGTGTCGCTGTCACACTTCTCGAACAGCTTCAACAACTTCGGGGCAAATTCATGGAAAATGTCCAGAAGTCGCTCTTTGGACACACTCTTGTTATATGTCTCGGCCGATGCGCTGGATTGATGGGCTGGATGAATGCATACGATGTTCAGCAACGTGTTGTTGACGCACTGATAGATTATGACTTTGTGCTCTTGTGCAAAGATCAAATCCATCGCGCCTGTAACTTCGGCCAGCTCTCGGGTCTCCGGGTCTGCAAGGACCTTGTCTCGAGGGACCATGAATCGAATGGCACTCTTTCCAATTGCGAAGCTGTCATACTCTAGGCCCCCAATGGCTCTTCTCGTGATAGAACGAACACCATCAGCACCGATGATAACGTCCCCCTGGATGATGTCGCCATTTTCCAGTGTAATGGCCGCATTCTGTGGATCGATTTGCGTGATACGCGATGCCGTGTGAAGGATGGCTGGAGCGCCTTCGTACTTGTCCGATGTTGCTCGATCCTTCAGCTGTGTGTGTAGATGGCCACGGTGTGCTTGACGCCAGCTCTAGGCACGATCAGAGACAGGCACAAAGCACACAAGGTCCTGGGCTCTCACATCTTGCCATCTATAGCTTTGGGCGTCGTTGTCGACAATATTGAGCAGGGTGCAGGATGAGTTGTAATACCTGGTCTTTCCCACGCCGTCATCCCCTGATGTATTTTCCTTGATGATCGAACACAGTCACTCACCTGCAGGAGCTTGGGAGCTCCCCGTTCTGCGATATCAACGCCCAATCTTCGCAGCACGCTGTTTGCGTTGGGGCCCATGTGAATCGCGGCTCCAACTTCATCCGCGAACTGCGACTGTTCGTACAGCTGCAGCACAATATCAGCCTGGTGAAACTTCAGGCAGGTCACTGTCTTACATGCACTTCATGATGTTGATCTCGCAAGCCAATTGCCGCCACAAGTCCAGCAATCCCGGCTCCCACAATCAGTACTTTCAGGTGGGGGTGTTCCGGCGAGCCATTTGCTATGGGCGCTGCGTCGGACGGAAGATTGATCTCGACCATTTTGTCAGCGTCGGAATCGTTTCAATAAAGCGAGCAACTAATTGGAAGAGTTGGCGATGGAATTGAGCATATCTTGGGTTTTGTTATTGACTCCTGTCACCACATCACCACCCTCTTCTCAACCTTCTACTTGGATCCTCCATGAACTCAAGTGGTACATCCGAAGTAAATGAGCTTGGAGGTCCGGACGTCTCGTGAGGCAGGCATCCCACCCCAAATGGCTCGGTCTACTCAGTTCCCGATCATTCGGCTCTCCAAGCAAATGGTCTAAGAGCATTGCCGTGTTTGTGAGTGGTTGTGGACCCCACATCTGCAGCATATCAGCCTCAGGTACGTTCCAGGTCCCTAGTTAACTGAAGCATCGCGCCGATAGTACCAGCGATACACATCAGTCTTGTTACGACCGACTCAGAATGCCGAACAAGATCCGCCCTGAGATCTATCGCCTGGACGAGACATCGTTCGACTACGTCTTCGAGGAGAATGCTTCCATTGAATTGAAAGATGGCCGTGGCCTTGTTCGATGCAACGTCTACCGACCTAAGTCTACGGCGGAGAAGTTCCCCGTGTTGGTCACCTACGGCCCTTATGGCAAAGACATTCATTACAAAGAGTACGTGGCCCCTCTTTCCCTCCTTTCTCCAGTGCAAGCAAGTACTCATTGCCATCAGCTTCCACGCAGCCTCATTCAAGGACGTGCCTGAAGAGCAACACTCGCCTCACTCTGCTTGGGAGACTCCTGATCCCGGCTTCTGGACCCGAAACGGTTACGCAGTAGTACGAGGGGACGAGGTCGGCCTCGGACAGTCGCCCGGAGAACTCAACACCATGTCCCGGGACACGAGTTTGGCGTTTGCCGACGTTATCGAATGGGCTGCTAGCCAACCATGGTCGTCTGGCAAGGTCGGTCTGCTAGGCGTAAGCTACTATGCAGGCAGTCAGTGGAGAGTAGCTGCGAGAGAGCCCAAAGGTCTCACATGCATCATTCCGTGGGAGGGCATGTCGGACTACTACCGCGATCGATGCCGGCACGGAGGTATTCTCTCCAATGCATTCATCGACTTTTGGTGGAATCGTCAGGTAAGTGGTCTTCTATTACCGATTGATGCTACCTTTGCCCATCATCCCGTCCTTGTCTAACTTTCTCGTTAGGTGATAACAAATCAATATGGTCGACCGGGCAGGGCCGCACGCAACTGGGGGCCAGACACCCTCGAGGGCGATCTCTCGGCCGAGGAGCTGAAGAACAATTGTCATGATCAAACTCTGGATAATGCTCGAAACCGCTTCCTCGACGACGAGTACTATGCATCAAGAGACTTCAACCTAGCCGATATCCGAGTGCCACTTCTTTCAGTGGCTAACTGGGGCGGAATCCACCTGCATCTTCGTGGCAATATTGAAGGTACGCTTGATCGAAGAACCTTGTTACTCCAGCTGACACGGCCTTCCATTCAGGTTTCATGAATGCCGGATCGGAGCTGAAATACCTGCGATTTGCAACTGGACGTCATGATCTTCCTTTCTACACAAAAGAAGGTGTGGCCCTCCAAAAAAGCTTTCTCGATGCTTTCCTGAAAGGATATGATCCCGTGGGATGGTCCACAGGGCAAGCTCCCCGAGTGGAACTGATTGTCCGAGAGGGAAATCCCGGGGTCAACGACCCGGAAGCTGAGAGGGCCTTTCCAACACGGATCGAGACGACATGGCCCATTCCTCGCACCGTCTACACGAAATATCATCTCGAACCGGATTTTACTCTCGCAGAAGAGCAGCCCTCGATCCCTGCTAACACCCAGCTCTCATATCAGGCGCCTTCGGGGCTCAAAGAGCAACACAAGCTGCAATTCCGCACCAAATCGTTCGAACGCTCGGTCGAATTTACAGGCCACATCGTTGCCCATCTCAATGTGTCCGCGAGCGCTTTCGACGCGACGAGCACTCCGCCAAGTGAGATCGATCTGTTCGTCACTCTACGCCACCTCGCCGCGGACGGGCAAGAAGTCTTCTACACCGGTGCGGACGGTGATGCTGTGCCTGTCTGCAAAGGCTGGCTCCGCGTCAGCCTGCGAAAAGTCAATGACCAAAGCAGCCGCCACACTCCCTGGCATCCGCACCGTGAGTATCGATCCATCGATCAACTCCCGGTCGTGCCGGGAGAAGTATACAGTGTCGATGTCGAGCTGTGGCCTACTAGTGTCGTTGTTTCTCCCAGCGAAACCCTGGTCTTCGAAGTGTCATCTGGTGACACCCAGGGCGCTGGACGATTCGAGCACAACTCGCCAGTGGACCGACCTTCGGAGAAATTTCATGGTCTCAACCACATCCACTTTGGGGAGGCATTGGAAAATTACGTGCTACTGCCTGTGATTCCGAAGGAGGATGATGCCGCCAAGTAGTTGAATAGACAATTACACTGGTAGTATCAAATTTCTGCTTTATCTTCTTTTCCACTGTTTAAACAGACAATTACACTGGTCGGAAGATATCAGAGCTGTGTTTATCTTCTTGTCTACTACCCATACAGACGATTCCACCTGTAGTCTCAGAACTCTTTTCAATCTTTTTAGCCACCATGCAAGGTTCCATCATTGCTCACACGCACGCAACATGCTACTTTGTCCTTCGACACATGGTGTTCGTGCCTCGAACTACGGAGCGGTTTGGTGAATCACCACTCCCCACCCACAGGATACCCCCAAGGCCATTCCATCCACCGTCCTATTGTGCCTCTCCACACCTTGCTTATTGCCTGTGACCCAAGCAAGATGTCAGTCAGAAAGGCCACGCACATACGGACACTCGAACATGGACAACGCTTACCGAAACCACATAAACTCCCGAGAACATCATGACCACGAACGTCGCTTCCCCGTTATCCCGACCCGCAGGACGACTGGACAATCGATGAGACCTCGCCGGCTCGCGGTAGGGAGGCACCCTGTTATAGTCGGATACCCAGCCCTGGTGGTGGTGGTGGCGATGAGGCCATGGTGCGTCTTCGCTCCAACCCGATGTCTCTGAGGCAGAAGAGGTGGCGACATCTCCTGTCTGATGGATATCGTATACCTGTAGGACTTCCCTCACGCTGGTCGGGAAGTAGTTGACGTCCGTGGCCGTCTGGGTTTGTGACATGATGGGCTGAGGTCTCTAAGAAAGTGTTGGAATTTACTTGAGCAAAGGTCAGGCAGGACCGGCGGACTGGCAGGCGCAGGGTGTGTACTGTGTAGATGAAGGGAGTCTGGCCAATCCGAGGAGCGTGGAGGTTGGTGCGATGGAGTTCCGAGAGATACCCACGGCACAAGCGAAGTGTCGAGGTCTCGACTCCAGCTCTGGAGCAGGATGGGGAGGGAAGTCCCGTCTCTTAGAATCTTGACTCCGGCTCTAGGGGAGGATGTGGAGTGCAGTGCGTCTCGCAGGATGTCAACTCCAGTATCTTACTGAAGCAGGGTCGGAGCTCAGGTGTCGGCGGGCATTCCTTATCCCATCGTACTCTCTTGGAAACGTCCCTGTCTCGGACAGAAGTTGAATATCCGTCTGTAACATATTATAGTCTTAATACACCTTTCCCTGCTGACCTGGAGAAGTCCTGAAAGGTGCAGCAACCTGTGAACGAAATGTCCACCACGTCCACCACTTTTCCGCGCATCCAGAGCTCCCAGCTCGACGGTCGCGCAGAACCATTTCGTTACAGACAGGCACAATTGCATCGTCTGTACGAGGCATTGATCGAAGCGGCAAGCACGATCAAGGTCGCCATTCAAGCCGACTCATTTTTAACCTCGACCGAAGTCGACTTCGAATTCGCCCGCGCGCTTTCCGAGCTTCGAACTCACTACGTGTCTCTCGATTTACAGAGAGATCTGAAAGCAGTGCACCGAGTAGAGACAGGCGTTGACAATGTCCAGAATGCCAAACCCGTCGGCATTGTGTACATCGTCCCCTCGAGATGGACTCTGACCTTCTCTGTCCTCTCGGCATTGGGTGCGGCAGTTGCAGCAGGCTCATGTGTCGTCGTGGAGGTGAGTCATTCCGAATGATTGAATCCCCCGTTGTTCCCTTCTAACATGTGGTGGCTGGCCCACAGCTTCCCGAGACATTGACGCAGACGTCTGCGTTGCTGAGGAAAGTTTTGACTGGAGCGTTGGACGCGGATACCTTTGCGATTGCCAAATCAAGACCACCGCACGATTTCACCAGGAAGTGCATGCTTGTCAACCAGACGGAAGAAGTCGTTGAGCCGAACGAGTGGCTGCACGTATTGTTATCCCCTGCTACCGCTCGGGCGGTTGCGGTTATTGATCGCACCGCCGACCTCGATCAAGCCGCTCTGGCCATAACAGAGGCCAGTTTCGGGTTCCAGGGCAGGTCTGCATATGCACCTCAAGCTGTCCTGGTCAACGAGTTCGTGGCCGAGAATCTGATTGGTCGACTCGTCGCAATTGTAGTTGAGAGGTCGGCAGGCCACCGCCTGAAGACGCAAGCAAATGGACTCAATGGCCAGCCTCGCGAGGACAAGAGAACTGCCAACAGCAGCGCCAACATTGGAGGTATCAAAACAGTGGTGGCTGGATCATATGGATCCGTTCTCGAGCTTGTTGACCGGTGGGTTTTGACCACGCCGCTCTTTTGATATAATAACAGTGCTGACAATCGTGCCCAGGACAATATCGCCCTTGGCAACGAAGCCTGGTGAGCGGACGATCCTGGTTTGCCGCATTGGCAGCCTAGACGACGCACTCAGCGTGCTGAAAGGGTATGTATTGTTGTCTCATCTTCCGGTGTGGCCACCTTTGGGATTGACGATCTAATTATTCTTGCGAATACCAGACACACGCTATCGGGATGCTTCCTGTTCGCGGGGCTCAAGGAAGCAAACTACCTCTCCCGCTTTACCACCGCGCACATGTACACCATCAACCACATTCCCATTGACTTGCTCGTCGGTCCAGTGGCACCGGCTCACCTCCACTATCCCAGCTCACCTTCACCGCGGTACTCGCCTGGGATGTTCAAAACGCCGGCGCCGCAATACCTGCCGCCGAAAAAGCCCGATACGCCACGCTCCACGGTGAGTCCCAGAGATCAAACCTTGGTCGAGAAGATGCTGGACAAGGCTCTCGAGCCGCTCCCGCCGATTGTCCAAGGGAGTGGCCACCAGCTCAATTTCTTCGGACAGGCCATTTTCCTGGGCTTGGGAATGGCGCTCACGACGATTGTGGGGGTTAGTGCAGGGGGAGTATGGCTTGTCTTCGGTCGATCTTATGGGAAATGGTGGCATTAGTTAGCGGTAGGCATAATTGATTAATTGCTGTTCATTCTAGTGAGATGGTCGTAAAGTAGTAGCTTCAGGAGCCTTGATCAATACCAAATCTCCTTCATCACATGAATCTTGATCCTCAACAGCCTCCTTCAGGGAGAGGGAGGTATTCCACTCCGTTCCATTCCATTCGGCCGTGCCAACGTCGGCTGAGTACGTGTAAGAGTAGATGACAGCCGGATTTCATCGCATTGCACGTCCGAATGCTGTCCAGTCCAGCTCTGTACCCACGGTCGGGCATTGATTTGTGGTTCGAAACTGGTTCCATGAACTGTACTCCGTCCTGGAGCCGACGGGACCAATGCATAGGAATTACGGACTACGGAGCACATGGATCCGATCGCATCAGGTCCGGAACACACCCATTCCACCATGCGCCCTCCGCTAAGTAATTAATCTATGGGGCGTGGATATGGAGTATGGAGTAAGATATACCGACGGGATGTTTTTGGGGGGAAAGGGGTATCTTACCTGATGTAATGGGTATGGCGGGGAACAATTATTCACGTCGTCGGCTCCAGAGACCAGAGAAACCTTCCACCCCGAGTTCGAGCACTTGGGGATATCCTAACGGGATAAACTGCAGGCTGGAAAAGTCACATGTACTGATTACTGTATACACTCCATCCGGCTCCCACGCTAGCAGGACTGTTCGGGTTGTTCTACATCTACATAACGTGAAGATACATTGAATCTTGCCTGGATTCCTCCAAATCTATTTGACGTGAAGGTACTTGTACGTTGAATCACTGGCGGGTTCATCCTATGCTTCCTATGCTGCTCACACCGAGTCCGAATCAAAACCAAGAATTGATTGATTCATTCACCACTGTAGCCGGGCCCAGCCAATATCCACACACGACCCGGCAAGACGGTCGAACCGTAAATCCATATCCAGCAAGAAACAGAGAGACACCATGTCGAGCAACTCGCAAGCCACCGTCCCTCCCCAACCCATCCGCCGCATAGTAACAAGCCACAACGACCAAGCCAAAGCCTACATCAGCCGCGACGACCTCCTCCTCGACGCGCCCCAAGCGCACGGCAACATCGCCACGCTTCTCTGGTCAAGCGACACGTTCCCCGCGGACGTCATGACCACGGCCGACATGAGCGCCGTCTCCACGGGGATCGTCAACCAGGGTAGCGTGTTGCGCGTTGTCGACTTCCCTCCCCACTCGAGGGGGAAGCTTCACCGCACGATTTCGCAGGACTATGTCGTTGTGTTGAAGGGGACGGTGGCCCTCACGTTGGATGATGGGTCCAAGACGCCCGTGTCGGAAGGGGGCGTCGTGGTTCAGCGCGCCACCATGCATGGGTGGGATAACGATACAGATGAGTGGGCGCGGATCTTGTGCGTGCTGGCGCCGGCCAAGAACCCCGTGGTCAACGGGGTCGAGTTGGGAACACATATGACTTTTGAGGTTAAATAGAGTAGATTCTTCGTCGAGGATTTCGTCCAGAGGAGACCTTTAAACAGATAAGGGTTTTCGTTGTGGTTGTTGCGGTTGTTGTTCTTCCTTTTCTGGTCTTGTCTTTCACGCCAGTCAATCTTATTGCTTTGGACGATTTTCCTTTCGACCGGATGGCTTTTCTCTTCTGGTCCTCACGTCTCATTCGCCAGACTCATTCTTCGCTGCCACTCTACGGCTGCACGAACGGAACTACAAAGTGACTGCCAACCTTGCCACCATACCTGACCTTGTGCAAGCCCTTGTTGCGTGCTTTGAATGCCCCCCTCAACGTCGGAAACTCGGCCAGATACATGGGATGCCCGCTGATCTTGATCACCAGGAACTCGTCCTTCTCGAAGATGATGCCGCCTGGCCAGATACTGGTCTCAACTCGGACGACTTGCCCCGCCGGCACGGGCTCTTCGGTCAGGTGGCTGTGCGAGATGTAGTGTGGTTTGGAGATCTTGGTATCGATGGCACGATGGCTCGCCCGGATTTGACCGTGTGGCCCCAGGTACACCACCGGGTTGATCAATGGCACTTTCTCCCTGGGCAATCCCTGTCTCGCCATGTCTTGCTCGGGCACATTGTAGCTGCGCAGGATGTTACCCGCGGCGTCGGCCTTCCGGACTTGAAGAAAGATGTCCATGTCGTCCATGTCGTCGCAGGACATGTACAGCACGGCCTTGACGCTTCCGATGAGAAAAGTCCTTTCGGGCAATTTCACTCGGAACACGAGCTCTTCGCTGTCATTGTCAATCTGTTGACTGTCAACGTCGGACTGATACGACATGATCCCTTCCGAGTTTGTTGGTTCAAGAACGAGTCGCTGTTCCGGACCAATGTACAGGGTCTGATATGTCGTTTTGGGGATCGGCCACGCTGGGAAGATCTGGTTCTTGACGTTGGCGACATTATAGCCCAACAGTGAGACGCGAACTCGAGGTGTGGTTATCTCCCATCCGTTATCTATGCCTTTCAAGTAGCAGTCGAAGAAGGCCTGTAGCTCATCACTGGTTTCCTTCTGGTACAGATCGTGCCATTCCTGGCTTTCGTGCACTCTGAGCCTGTAGAAATAGATGATCAGTCCCTAGTGTACCTCCACTTCATCATAATGCCTTGTTTGCGGCGGCCAATATCAAACTAACCATTTGTTATTATGAGGCATCTCTTCGTAGCCGCGCAGGCTCCCCGGCAGATGGAGGAAGGTCGAATAGCTGGCTAGAATGTACGCCGGCACTTGGATCCGTGACACTTCTGCGCGCTTATCTCGCCAGTAATCGTTCATGAGGGGATACTGTTTCAGCATCTGGACCGGGTCTTCCATGAAGCCTCGGCCTTCAGCCAACCGTTAATCACTAGATGCGACAGAGATCACCAGCCGTTGGACATACCTCTCAGGTTGTTCATCATCCAGTCTAGGAATGGTGTGCAGGCAATGCCTCCACGGACATGGATTTCTCGGTAGAGATCGCCCGAGCCCTCCAGCGGCGCAATACACTTCAGCGACGGGGGCCGCTCCGCAGCAATATACCACTGTGCTCGGCCAAGCCACGAATTTCCCGCTGTGGCTACGCTTCCATTGCACCACGGAAGCTTAGCAATCCACTCGATGGCATCGTACCCGTCTCGACCCTCCTGAGTACCTGCCCAGCTAATACGCATGGAATGTCAGACAGGAAGCCAAAGGCAGGGGAGGGGCCCATTTACTGACCAAAGATAGCCTTCTGAATCCCAGGCGCCCCGAGAGTCAACGTTCACCACTGCGTAGCCACGAGCAGTCCACTCTGCCGGATCTGGCGCCTCGAACTTCTCATATCCAGACGTGACGTCGGAGGGCACACCCATCCGCCCGGGCATGACATCCAGAGAGAGTCCTGGGGTTCATCCGATCAGCGAAAGTGCCGCCAACGACCACCATCACCCACCTCTACCGGTTTTGCCGTACGGGCTCCAGGGAAGTATCGCTGGTACGGGCGCCGAATCAGAAGCTGCCGGGCGGAATATATCTGCCCGGAGGATGACATTGTCACGCATCCGGATTTCGACATCCTTCTCCCAAATGGTGTCGACCTCGAAAGCTTTGACACCGTCTCTCTTCCTATGGCCCACGGGAAGGAGAGTCACCGAATGCTCTGCCCGTCATACCCAAAGACCCCGAGTTCCGGGCGCTTCAGTGGGCGAAACAGTATCGGGACGTCTCCGACCTTGATACTCGGAGCTTCGGACATCTTGGAGGGGAGGTGTTGTTAATCCAGCAATTCAATCGAATTTCATCCACAATACTCGGTATTCTCCTACCAGATAGGACGTGAATATATAACGTGAAATACAGTCAATAATGGATTTCGTCCTCGAGTCAAACGTTCCGGAGGAGCCTGGCGCAGTCGTGGTGGAAGCCCTCGGTGGTCATTAGCTGGGTCGGATACCTCCATATCACCTTGCGCTGATGAATCGTACGCAGCCGTCTCCGGAAGCGGCTTTCTTTGGTCGCATTTTCAGGCCGAGCTCGATGTTCCAGACTGGATCTCTGTACCGGTGTCAGCACGGAATAATCACCAGATGTGAAGGAGATTGGATGCTCATGAACCAGTGCAAGAGGTAATTACAGTGTTCATTTTTTTTTAATTTTTCTGCTATGACTGACAAGATTGCCCGAGGGTGGGAATGACGCAGCCAAGCGCGTCATGGGCGTCCACGCGGTTGTACATAATATTACCATAGGTCTTCGTAGTATAAGCCGTCGCTCCCGACCCCTTTGGATTCATCATGTCCTCCGAATCAAGTCACACTGGTAGAGACATCCCTACGCCTAGAACGTGCATAACTTGGCCGGAGGCATCCAAACCGCCGGTAGGAGTCACTTGGCACGGATTCTGCGCGAAGACCGCGCGAGGAATGGTAGATTTCAAGGTCGAGACAACCGACAACGTCGCCAGCCACGTCAAAGTGGTCGCGCGATTCTGGATTACCGACCCGGCAGTGTGAATTGACCTGGCATATTAGACTGGCGGGACCGACTGGAACCACACGTTCACCTGATCTCCATGAAATCTATACGCTCCTGACCTGTGCTTGCTAATCAGGACAGCCATATCACTACGTACCATAATTACAGTCGTCGTCGTCGTCGTCGTCGTAAACATCGTATCCTGGTAGAACTTCAATCGGTGATCACCTTTCGCGCCCGAGCACCGGGGGCCAGCAGACCCAGCAGCCCCCAGGCCTACCACCGCTCCTGCCTCTTCGTATACCCGCTCGCCGCGTCCGCCAGCCACCGTCCCACTTTCCCCACCGTGCTTTTCTTCCGTTGTGGCCCCTTCCCCTTGCCGTCCTCCTCCGGCCCTTCATCGGACAGAGCCCTCGCGACCGCTTCGTCAGATCGAGTCTGCTGGTTCTGTTCCTCCAGCGCGCGGAGCCGGGCTTTCTCCTCCTCTGCGGAGAGAAGGGCACCATCGTCGTGGGAGCGGGAGCGAGAGCCGGAGCCAGAGCGTGAATCAGGGTCGACATAGGCGGGGAGGTCATCGCTAACTGGACCGCCGCTCCTGCTTGCCTCTGCGAGCGCCTCATCCGCGGAGACAGACGCATAGCCAGGCGGGCCTCTGCCTTCTCTGCTTGCGTAACTTTCTGAGGAACTCGGGCCGTATGCCGCGTCTAGGGGGTTAAAGCCCTTCGCGCGGAGTTTTGCTTCGTCCACGCGTTGACTGTGCGCTCGTTAGCACTGCTATCAGTATCGGTATTGGCGGACTCGTTGCCCGCTGGCGTGGACATGTCATGAGAGGTGAATTCGTGTCAAAGAAACCGAAACCGAACTTCGGATACCCAAGAAGGTGCGTGTACTAATATGTGGACCGAGGCGGCCCGGGTGAGGGTGAAATATAGTCCAACTTACCTGCGGAGGGAACTTTCTTCCTGGCCTCGCTCCTTCCAGTACTGGTAGAGCGGGCCGCGGGAGTATTCATTAGAGAAGAGGGAGGGCATTGCGCGAGATAATTGGGCTGGAGAGGATGGCGGACGTTGGTTAGGAGGCGAGCTGGCGTGCTGGAGATAAGAAATCTCCAGGGAGGGGTCAGTGGTAGGTGATGAGATGACAAGGGCGACGAGTGCTGATTGAAGTTTGATTCAACTTCGACTTCAAGTCAAGGTGTTGGTTCAAAGAAAGGAAAGGCAAGGTCGGGCAAAAGGTCAGCCGGCAATGCCCTCTCGCTAAAAGTCAAGTGATCTACCCGTAGACTTGGTAGCAGTATTTTTATTTTATGCTTGCTGCTCTGTACCGAAGGTGGCAGTCGAAATGTGCTGTTCTTCCCACAAACAAGCAGACCTAGAAGAGCAAGTCAGCCTCAAGCGATGGGCGCGATTCTCGACGAGGTGAGGCTTTTTGACAACGAATGCTGGCAGGGTGATATTAATAGAACACATCAAGGCAACAACCGGTGCTTTGTGAATACACGTACTTCGTACTGTGTGGTGCTGTGCTAGGTAACTTGATGTCGATCATGAGCCCTGTGGTCACCTGTTCCTTCTCGAATCGCGGGGTAAGACGGGGAGGCCCATCTCTCTGCGGGCTCACGAACCCTGGAAGAGTCCAAATCCCTCTTTGGCTTTCGCACCTTCGTCCTCGTATTGCCGACGTATTGGGCGTGCCGAGATGCCGGTGGACAGTCTGCGCACGTATTGGTCAGAGGATGAAGTGATGGTTGATTAATTGGCTTAGTGAGCATAAATGGTACTACAGCACGCGAGTAAAGTGATTTCTTTCTCATGGATGAGGCTCCCGGTGTTCCACTGCAATAGTCGAGGGGCTCCGGAAGGTATGTGGTCCCGGGTTCAAGCTCATTGAGATTTCCCTTATTTCCACACTGGCTACCTGGAATATTATTTGGTTCTCCTGCTTTGGCGTGGCCCCTTTGCAAGCTGTTTGTTAATACCTGCCCCCCCGCTTCATGAGATCTTTGTCGAGCTAAGTGAGCATCCGAAATGACGACGCCAACAACGTAGAAGGTGAAGGACTCCGGCTTTGGTGGCCAGGGAGAGATTGCGTGCCGATTGCCAGAGACAGAGACACCGAGGGACAGTTGTAGATACGCAAACAATAGAGGACGAGAACAGATCGGGAGGAGAAAGCTTCTGCAGCATATTCTTAAGTAGACTCAAGTGGTCGCTGAATTCCACAAGCGCAGATCCGTCTGAGGTCCATGCATGCCGTAAAATCGGATCAGCTTGACCCAGTGCGCATCATCGTCGCCTCTCTCTCGCAATTGCAGAATCTTTGCGCTTTTTGCCATCGCATCCCAATGAGAAATTGCAAGTCTCCTCCACGTCTAGAACACAAGAGCCGCACCCTTCGTCTTCTTGTCACCACTGTACAGAAATCAAAGTCAGTCTCCCGAACCTCTTGGCCGAAGCGGAAGTTGTGATATGGACGTACCCCAACTCGAAGTGCTTGCATCGCTTGAGCGATAACTGTGCCTTGGTCTTGCATATCGTGCACTCCAATCTCAATACCACCTTCTTGGTTGTCTTGGCCTTCTTGTGGAACACAGGCTTCGTTTGACCACCATAACCGGACTGCTTGCGGTCGTATCGGCGCTTTCCTTGGGCGAATAGCGAGGCCTGTAGAGAGAGAGTGTGAGTATCCAGACGAGCGAGTCTCGTGATCGATTGGAGGGGGAATCTCGTACTTTGCCGGCCTTGTATTGGGTGACTTTGTGTTGAGTGTGCTTCTTGCAAGCCTTGCCCTTGCAATAGGTGCGGCGGGTCTTTGGGACGTTGACCTGGTAAGACGAAAACCCGAGTCAGCGCGTTCGGGACACTTGAAGTTGTTCGCTGTCCAAAAAATATGTCTTCGAGCAGCTTCCTCCATTTCTATCAGCAACCAAAGCCCTTCACTTCAGCGCCCATGTCTCAATTCGACCCTGCCTCGGGCAAATCCTCCCTCTGCGCCGCTCAATTCTTCAAGGTATGCCATTCCATCTGTTGGTTCTTCCTCGCTCCCCGGCTTGCTCATGCTGTCTAACCAGGGTGTTGCGCAGACTTCGAATAGAGGGCGGCTGAATGACTTACCATCTTGACGGTTTGCTGGCAATGTCCTGCAAGAAGAATGATGAGTTGTCGTTGACGAACAATCGAATCGCAATTCGACAAGATTGAGCCCGCAGCCAAATGCCAAGACGCACAGTGCGAAAATGTGGGCGATTGCTTTGGGCAGGTGTGCCGAGCCCGATCCTCTCCAGCGGGTCGGATTTGCCTCTTAGGCGCCTTTGCTCGACCGAACTCGTATCATCACGATCATGTACCAACAGGGAGCTCTTCAGAACTACGCCTCACTCCCACGGCGACATTCTTCAGCTTCGGCCTCGCATCGAGGTCAGGCCGGTCATTGGAAACAAGTGGTACGTGAAAAAATGGCAAAGGTCGCGTTTGAGGACCTTTCCGGCGCTTCCACCCCGGTCACATCAAATCCTTATGATGGTCTGATCATTGCGTGCCATGGTGACCCGGTTAGCTGTGCCGCCGTTCGTCCACTATCTCGCAGCTAACTATCCGGGCAGCAATTGATTCAAGAACGCTATGCGATTCATCGGTTAACTAGGAATGCGCAACAAAAAGAGACGATACTTGGCGATGACTTCAACGGCTGGGTCCTTGACGAGCATCTTGTCAAGCTCGATGGCCCACAGAAGGATGCTTCCTACATAGATCCTCGACACTGCCTCGTATTCTGGGGAAGACCGCCTCAGAAAGTCAAGACCTTGATAGATGTCATACAGTCCAAGCTGAAGGATGCCGCTCCAGGTAATTCCACGCGCTTTCTCTCTGGGTTCTCGCCGCTCACGATCTAGACCTTTGGCTGATGCCGCTTGAAAACCTACACATTACGGTCATGGAGGTTGCTCACTCGAAATCCGAAGAGGAAATCGATGGTCAGATCAAGAAACTGAAGGACCACTGCAAATCCATAGCCGATCACACGTGCTCCCATCGCGCAAGACTTGTCAAGCCTCTTCTGAGCTATGACTCGGCGGCCCTGGCACTAAGTTGGGTCCCTGCCGCTGGGGAAGCACCTTCGAACGGCCGAACCGCTGAGGATGACAAATATACATACCACCATTTGCGCCGAGACACCTATGCTGCCATTTCAGATGCCGGTATCGAGGTCGGCTCCAGATACGTGATACCTTCTGCCCATCTCACCATTGCGCGATTCAATTCGCCCAACGTCTTTGGTGGCAACCCTCTGGATGAGAGTGCCGCCCTCGATCTCAAGAAGCGCAAGCATTGGATCAAAGAGCTCGAAATGATCAACCAGTGGCTGGAAGCTGAATATTGGCCGCAGGAAGGCCAACCGATCAAACCCGGAGGCCAGTGGGTAGTTGGCGAAGAAAAAGGCCTTGACTTTCGAAATGGCACCTTGTGGTACGGTGGGGGGTCTACCGTCTATCTGGGTGAAGGTTTCGTCTATGGTGAGGAAAATGATCCGAATGGCATCGCTACATGAGGCCTGGCCGCCTACAGCTTATATCCAACGGCATCTCTGCCGCATCTGGTTAAGTGAGGCATGCGTTATACTCACATTCGGTTGTTTGGACCGCCTTCTATCAGCTCTCTGTTTTGCGATCGGCCAGTGCGCATTTTTGGTCCAGCTGGGGATCTCGGATATGTATTTCCGCCGTACCCCAATGCTGCCACCTATTCTGTGACGCTGAGCATGCGCTGTGTGTGCCTGGGTCTCTTCGAGCGCATGTTCACTTTGATTTCGATAACTATGCATGACTGCCCTCGACTTTCTCGGGATCTGTGGCTCCTTGCCAACACCGAAGTTATATACATGATCGCATGAGAAGCAATTGTTCATTGTTTGCACTGGAAGTTCATCCAGCTTTGCCCGGTTGTTTCCAATTAAAGCAAGTCAACATTTTTCAACATTTTTCGGCCATGTCAGACCCCTCTGAGACAATCCAGGTATTCAATCGGGTCGCTCAACTCCAATGTCCGGGTGATCGGCCAGCAACTTCTGTGCCGAGCACTTGCACATCAACCGAAGGAGAAGAAACCCATTTTGTCAATCCACAGCTTCCCGGAAACATCCTACCAGTTCCGCCATGTCATGAAACCGCTTTGCTTTGGCTCTTCGACGTATCATTAGTGCAGGGCAAAAAACGAATATACCTTATGCACTTCGTCGACTGTCTGGCCTAGATCGTTTAAGCTACATTCTCCCGGATGTCATAGATACCGATGCCGACCGTGTCGGCGCGTTTTGACATACTGCGCTTTTTGAGAGGGATGCCGACCACAACCGCCAGCGAACCGAGGAAAAGGGCAAGGTTAAAGTCAGAATATGATCCTGACGGGTGCGAATAACGTCCTGAGCATAGGATGGCGGATCAAATGGCAGTGAATTCTACAAAGCCCCAACCCTAGGGTGAAGGATTCTGGGCATGATGCCTCCAAGGAAAGCCCGCAAGGCTTTGTGAAGCATATTCGGAGGTTCATTGAAGGATGAAAATGAACGCAGCCATTAGTTTGCCGAGAAGCAGGTGAGTTCCAATAACATGAGTCGAAGCTTCTCCCGCCAAACTCCGCGACATCGAAACTGCTGATCTGTGGAACTAGAGGAAGACTAACACGTCCACAGGCTTTGCAAGGCGCCAGGCAGACGTGCCTTTTAGTAAGCCAGCCTACGCAGCCCTGGCCGACGTGCTTGCAAGGTGGAAATCAGTTACTGTGGCCAGCTCCACAAGCGAGGCGCCACCCGAGACTCGTGCCTGCAAGGGCTTCGTGCGAGCGCCGCCTATGAGCGAGGCCCGCTCCCTTTAATGCAGTTTCCGTTTCAAGGCAGCGTGCTAGGTGCCTGCAGGCCACTGCTGGTGAACATGGTCCCTGCCATGATGTTGGCGCATGAGTTCGTTTGCTGTGCAAGGTTCAAGTCGCTCACAGCCAGCGTACATTCTTGGCCACCCTGCAGAAGGACCTCCTCATTATTCGGTGCGAGTGGTACTCCGCGTCTCTGTCGTTCCTTTAAGACGGCGATTTCGGAGGCGAGGTCCGCAACCACTTCCTTGAGCAAGCCCACCCGTCTGCCCTGAGATAGATACGACTGCCACAGGTCTCGATGTCGGAGGTGGAGCGCCACAATCTCGTTTTGGAGACCTTGGATGTATTCCTCCTTACGCTGCCGGTATGCCTGCTGGGATTCGCGGTTTTGTGCTCGTCGCCGCTGGATGTGGTAAGATGACTACTCGGCCTACATGGGATCTGACCGGGTTACTCACCAATTGGGTGGCTTCGTCGACCTCACTCATGCGAGCCTTGCGTCTTCGCTGCGACGACAGGGAATCGTCCTCGGCACCCCAGAGTACGCCATCCTCGACTCCACCGATCGTCGCCGTTTCTGACTCTGATTGTCCCGATGCTGATGCTGGCTTTGCATACTGGAGGATGTCCTGAGACAAAAGGGCGTCAAAGGTAGTCCAATCCATCTGTTGCTTGGTGCATGGTCAGCCCGTGAAGGTGGCCACAGAACGAAGGGAGGATGTTCACGATCTTACAGATTTTGACCATGCCGTCGCCAAGCTGGTGTTGCTTGTTTGTAATCGTTCATGCTGGGAGGTCATGGCTTTATCCGTGGCGGTCGACTTTGACAAGAGAGACTACAGTGTCAGGGAAGGACTTTCTGGCTTCAAAGTGGCGCCCATATCTGCCCCTAGCCCTCAAATCACTATAGCTCTCACTCCATCTCAAGGTCGGCACAAGGGCAAGTCGACTCTCATACCGTCCCGCGGCGAATGGCATCCACGCCGACTCGATAGAAGCATTCATGCATTCTCGCTTAGCACTCCTCTTTGAGATGGTGCAGGTTCCCAAGTGAGGATGGCTCCAAGCCACCGATCCACGGGGGCTGCAAGGCATTTGCGGCTGTCCCTCAGCGGCTAACGGCGTGGAAGTTTATTGGCAGGCCCGCGCAGGGGGTTGTATGCACGCTGTAATCGCACACGTTCTGTGGCGCCCTCCCATGATCCGATAGACCCTTAAATCGTTGAAGACGGCCCCCTCGCTGCGCGGTTCCAGCTGGCCCTGTTGTCTACAGTCCCCGACCCATGGACCCATTCAGAAACAGCGAACATCATGTACTCGTATCAGCAGCCCCACGGATCGCGGGACTTGCCGGCAACACTGAGGAATTATACATCCATGGGGGCGAGAAGGAGCCAGTCCAGGCGCCCCCGGATGCAATGGACAGTCTTCCCGTTTCTCGATTAGAAGTGATCACGGTCTGAATACTCTAGGATTAATCTGTTCAACCTGAACATATACCGTCTCCGCTCGCGCGATGATGCCGAAAGGGCTCTCCTTGCCGTCCGTCATCCGACCCAACCGGTGGTCCCAGGTTCTCCTTCGAGAGCACGACACCAAGACTCACGGGCCAAGACAAAGTCCCGACGCATAATAAGAACAAGACACATAGGCGCCCGGAATCTCACCGCACATCTCGATACGTGGAGGGCATGGCAAACTGCAGTATCGTGTCGGTTGCCCACGCGGAGGGGCTGCGGCTTGTGTTTATGCCTACTATTACTGTATGTTGTCTTACGATGTGGACTATGTACTGGGGCCACCAACAGATTCCTCTCCAGACGCTACAACTCGCGACCCAAAGAACCTCGTGGGCACACGGTAGGACCATGCACCCAGTCGCCCCCAAAGCGATATCAGACCCAGAAGTTCCCGGCATTGAGTTCTTCACGTGGATCGCACTCACAAGTCAAGATCTGGACCGGGCTGGGAGGGCGAGGGCGAGGGCGAGGGCGACCGGCATTTGATCTTTACTTGCAATTCCCCTCGAACAATCTCGATCAGGACCGAGTGGCCTAGCTGATTGGATTCACAGACTTCGGTTTGTTCTTCTCTTTCGATTGCGAGTTTCGGGATCCGCGCCTGTCGAGAAAGACCTCGGTGACCTCAGCAGTCTCCCCTGGCTTCATTGCTACATTTACCAAGCTAGTCACTTCTGATACCCATGCGGCCAGTGCCGTCTTTGGCTGGAAGGAAGAGGGCTTTCCGTCGGCTGCTATGTCCTAGTGGCGCAATTTGTAAGTTGAGCCTCTTCCTCTGGATTCCGATGATTGCTGATACTCTTCCACGCCGGAGCTCTAGGATCGCCTGTGAGATCTGAAGCCAGCAGGGCCTTCATAACTTCACAGGGCGTGTCACGGAAGGGGGACGTGGCATGAGCGCCAAGACATCCATACATACCTGCTCGCTGCGCACAATTGTCCCATAGCCTTTATCACTATAATACTACCACAACAGCCATAGTAGTCATTGCACCCTACGACTTACAGTGCCCAAGTGAGGCTCTTGTGGCTGTCCAATCACACCATCCAGATCTTGGCTGACCGGCCCGGCTGCTGCTGCTGCTCCGAACCTCGGCATCTTCGCCGTCGGTTCGAGCAGCAACAGCGACGGCTCGTCGTTCCTCTAATCAATTATTTGATCTTGACCGTAATCCGTTTCGACCGTGGTCCCGTTTGTTCCTCATTCCTTTGTGTATTCTGTGTAGCGTGATTGACTGCTCGGTCTCAGCTGCGCGCAGGACTGGATATACATATACAAACATTACCTTAGGATCTTCTGCGACCCATCACCTCGACCCAGCTCTCCCTCCGCTTCGGCGATAGACGTCAACGGCACACGACCATCGTTCCGGGCGCCATTCCCATAGCTTCTACCTCACTCCCCCAAGGCACCATGTCCAAGACGTTCAGCCCCGCCGATGTGGCGAAGCACACCGCCACGGCCAGCGACGGCCAGTACATCATCATCGACAGCACGGTGTACGACGTGACGAACTTCATCGACGAGCACCCTGGCGGGGCAAAGATCTTGAAAAGAGTCTGCGGCAAGGATGCGAGCAAACAATTCTGGAAGGTAAGGGATCAGGGAGCGAGCGCTCGCCGGTATGTCATTGCACGGGCTGAGCTGACCCGGCCACATACAGTACCACAACGAGTCCGTCCTCAAAAAGTATGCGCCCAAGCTGAAGATTGGCACGGTCGGCGAGAAAGCAAAGTTGTAGGACTGCCCTCGATTTTGGGGGGAAGTTGTTTTGCGCCAAGAAGTAAAGAATGGGATAAACGAAAACCCACACTAGAAGACAGAAGAAGGGAGGCCATTCTAGGACAGGCGCGTCCAGGTGTCGAGAAAGTTGAGCACCGGAGACCGGTGGTGACCGAACCTCTGCAGAGTTCACCGCGAAGAGCAAAGGCGGGCGATGGTCCGTGGATGGTTGATAGAAGATCGACGTCTTGCGGCCGCCTCGCTGAGGATGTGTTGAAGCACGACAGTACATACATACACATACACCTCCTATAGACACACCCTGACGATGCAATCGAGTAGAGTCGCAGCCAGTCAGTCTATTGCATTGCGTGCGACAACCAGAGCGTCCCGCTCATCGCGCCAAGCCTCAATCGCGTCGGTTCCTCAGAGTTTTTCCCTTGTGATCCCACGATTTATTTTCTTTCCATCGCCCCCCCAGATGGATTCGTACAGTCGGCTACTCTACGTTCCTATGTAGTCCTGTCTCAGGCCACAGCTGACAGATCAACGGTCTATACTCGGTAAGCGTCTATAAAAAACAACGACCACAACAAAATGTCAAACGTCCCAACCCCGGCGGCGGCGACGGCGACGGCGGCGTCACACAGCTGCAAAGTCATCCTCGCCAACACCATCGCCAAAGTCCTGGTGTCCGAGATCCGAGCCGGATTAGCGGTGCTGAACGACCAACGCCAGCACCAACAGCAACAACAAGATGTACTTCAACCACAACCACAACCGCCTCATCTACTAGGAATTCTGGCAAACGCCGACCCGGCCGCTGAGACCTACGCTCGCTGGACGGAGAAAACGTGCCACGACCTCGGCTTCGCGTACACGCTGCTCCACGTGGAAAAAGATTCGGTCGAGGAAACCATCCTGGCCGCAAACGCCGACCCGCGCTACGACGGCCTCATAGTGTACTACCCAATCTACGGCGGCAGGCAGGACCAGTACCTCCAGAACGTGGTCTCGGTGGACAAGGACGTCGAGGGCCTGTCGCACCTGTACATCTTCAATATGTATCAGAACGTGCGGTTTCTCGACGCCCCCCAGCCCGACGGTCTAGGCCCCGCCAGAAAGAGTATCCTCCCGTGCACGCCCCTCGCGGTGATCAAGATCCTCGAGTACCTGCACATCTACAACCCGATCCTGCCGTATGGGAACCGCCTGTTCGGACGCACCATCTGCGTGGTCAACCGGTCCGAGGTCGTCGGGAGGCCTCTCGCTGCCTTGCTCGCCAACGACGGCGCGTGCGTCTACAGCGTCGACGTGTCGGGCGTACAGCAGTTCACGCGCGGCGAGGGGATCCGGAAACGCAAGCACGAGGTCGTCGACAAGGAAGGGTGGACCATCGACAATTGCGCCCCCCTCTGCGACGTCGTGATCACGGGCGTCCCGGGCGAGGCGTATAAGTTCCCTTGTCACCTGTTGAAAGAGGGGGCCGTGTGTATCAACTTTTCGAGTGAGAAGGTATGCTTATCTCATCCACCTCGTGTCGGGTCCTATCCTGTGCTGTGCTATCCCGTCTGCTTCGCGTTACTTCGCTCCTCGATGGCTTTTGCTTCCTCTCCCCCTTCTGGGCTGACTTTTCGGGCTAGAACTTTCCCCCCGAAGTCAAGGAAAAAGCATCCATCTACGTTCCGGCCATTGGCAAAGTCACCATCGTCGTCCTGCTGCGCAATTTGCTCCGCATCGTACAAAATCGGCAGGCACAACTGCAGAATGAACTCACGCAGCGGTCCGACGGAGAATCTTCCCTCCTACCGAACGCGAAGACACAAACGCAACTGGAGCTGGCGCATGCGAGGACGGATCCGCCCACGGCAACGATGAATGGGGCGGCTTCGTGACGTCCGGCGCTGACAACCCAATGACCCTCGCAGACGCCGTTGTGCATGACCGAGCTCTGAGAGTCGTTTGTCGAGCATTCACGGAATCTCTGATTGTTACGATCTTACACAAGCGAATGATATTGACCCTTCCCGAACCACGGCGCTCAGTTTCATCCACGGCGACCATCATCAGCCGTGCCAGGGTACTTGGGGCCGACTGGTCATCTCAGAAAGTTACTTGAGGCCAACTACGATGCGATATGGCAGTGAACGCTCCCGCCGTATCTGGCCGTTGAAGACCGGCTAATCTCACACCAGCAAGAGTGATGTGCGCCAATTAGAGCGCCGGATAAAGTTGGATTGGGTCAGGTCAGGCGATTAGAACTGCAAGACTGTTTACCGGCAAAGTCGAAAAAGGATCATCTCGTCCAGTTTTGCCTACCTCTTAATCAGTCTCAAGTCGTCATGGTGTCAAGCACTGTTTGAGGTAACACCCTCTTCCCTCGGCGGGAAACAACTTGCGTACCACGCGTCACCATTGCCTGGTCTCATACCATGAAGCTGGAGAAAGCGATCCAGGATTCCTTGACACTGCGACACCGACTCCACGTTCGCTCTTCTGGAGAGATCGCAGAAGCGCCCCATGAACCAGTTTTGATCATCTTCCGCTCTTGCAGTACAAGGGGGTGATGAATGCTCGGCCATTGCGCCGGTCCAGACCAACCATAACAGAAGCCGTGAAGGACCATCACTATCTAGGTGTTGCGCCACTGCATTTATCTGTACGCTGGTGGTGTACACCATGACCAATTGCCTGAGCTTCTCAAGCATGATCGGATCCCACGTGAATAGCCTCATGTTCTCAGTCACGGCAACGTGTTCGATCCCAGCGAGCTCCCGAAGCCAGTAGACGGCGCACAGGCTCGCAGCCGCTGTCTCGAGTCTCTGCATTGCCGATCCTGTCGTGTCCAAGCCATGGGGACGGTGGAGAAGGTCCTCGACGTCGAGCTGCGCGTAAAGATTAATAAGTCTTCCAACGGTAAGTATTGTTTTTGAGATGGCGTAGAACCACGTCAAGGAGGTATTCAGGGAGCCATGCATGCGCATCAGCATTATAAGGTCCAGGATCTCTTGTGCGTCGAGGTAGAGGAGGCGAATTCCCCCCAGGAGCCAAGGATCGAGATGTCGGTCTGCGTCGGGCCTTGAGAACGGAACTCTGGGCGAGACCTGCTTCCAGAGCGGCAAGAACTGCTGTTCAACCCACTGGTTGTGACTCAGGTCCAGCGACGTGCTCGACAGTGCCATGACAGCATGCTGGACTTCAAAGTATACCACGCTGCTAAAATAATGGATGTTGAAGGACGAACCTGCAGAGAGGACTTCACGGTGAGATTGGAAAATATCCTTTAACACGGCCACATGGTGCTGGAAGGCGAGCCGATCGCCTAGGGCGCTGTCAGGCCAAAGGAGGATCAACAGGGCGCGGTACAGGCGGACGACGTCGATCTGAGACGAGGTCATGTATTGTCTGAGTGAGGCGACCGCCTGGCGGCGGAACTCGTGTGCGGCATGGAGGAACTCTGGTTGCAACGTGAACATGTATCGGTTGGCGGCGATGCGTGCCAGGTAGCTATGTATCGCGATACTGTCGTACAGATAGGCCTTGCTCTCGTTGACCCACGTGGTGGTGAAGCCGGCGTCTCTGGCAGCAGCGTTCTCTTTCGGCGTCATGCGCAGCTCGAGCTCTCTGATGGACGGGATCACGCAGTCTCTTTGGAATACCAGCAGAGAATGGACCGTGGCCGTCAGGTGCACGGGGAGCGCGGCGAAAGGGTCTGAATTGCCGTTCAGGAGGACGACGTCGATGAGCGGCGGAAGGGTTCGAATTGTGTTTGACAGGCCGGCAGCAGCGGGAGCAGCGGCGGCGACGGCGGTTGGTCGAGGCGTCGTGCGTTTAGCCCCGTCGAAGACAGACGCAGGCCGGAACGCTGGCGGCCGAGAGGAACCTGAATTCCGGTCTGCAGCGTCATGAAACTTGGAGGATTCACGTAGTCGGCGAGCCTCCTGTCCTTTCTTCCAGCGGCGGTAGCCATGGACATGACGCGTCACCTGCTGGCGGTGGGGCAGCGTACTCAGACCGCTGGCATCGACGTTGACGAAGGAGAAGTCACCCTGGAAGACCAGGTCAGAGGACATGATCTGGAGGAGCTGCGGAGGCGACTCCTCTTCCTCAGCTGCGATCCAGCATGCCAGGCTAGGCGATAATGTGTAGGACTGTACGCTGGTGAAGGATTGCCGGAAGGATGAAGACGGAGAGTCGGATATGCAAGCGAGACGCTGGCTGGCTGGCCGATCGCCTTCCTTCAGCAATTGCCTAAAACGACGAATGTCTTCGGAGCAATGGCATCTGTGGGAGCGTCGATGTACGACCGTCCCCCAGGCATCACCATGGGTATGAGCAAGAGCATGACCTCCAGGGCCAGCCACCCCAGCCAACTGGGAACCTCTGCGAGACTTGGTGGCATCTCATTTCTACGCCTTATACGAACACCAAGCCTCCCTAGTCCCGCCGAGAATGGGACCAACTGCCCTTGCGGGCTAATGCTCGAGCTTTTCCCCCCTGCGCTCGCCGACGCTCGCCGCTGGCGCACTCACACACTCACTTCTTCCTCAAGAGGAAACACACACACAGCCTAGGGCCTGAGCATGGGGGGAAGAAACGAGGTTCGACCACATCCGATCGTCAAATAGGCATGGTGCAAGGGGGCGTGAAGGGCTACTAGCTTAGTCACCTGTCCCTTCATGTACTTATGTGCTTATATCCTGGGGATCTGCCGCCAAAGATCGGGATGTTCAAGATCTTGCATATGAGGTGAGGTATGTTTTCTAGAAAGCCAAAACATGCTTTCAAGCGGATCCGAGCCACGATTTTCAGGTCCTCTACGAGCTATGCATGCTTGTCGAAGGAACACAGTACATCCTCGAAGTTGGCTCGGCTCTCAAGGACAATGCAAACACACTCCAGGATGAGATGCCTGCCTCCCTCTCAGCAAGGGTCAACGGAAGAGCTCGACGTGGGTGGTTTTATTACGCAGTTAATAGACTGAACAGTTGGTTCGTTTGGGCTATAAAGATCGAGTATCCCTTTTCTCATACCTAAAGGTCGAAGTATCCCTCTTCCCACACGGGCCTGGGTCGTTGTGTTCCTCTTGGCTCTCAACTTTCGCGCAAACCGCAAGATGCTAGCAGATTGCCATCTAACTCCTCTCATCTTATAATACACGTGCTGGACTTGCAGCCAAATTCGTCAATCATAAGAGTACTGGAACTCAACACGAAATCTCGAGATCACACTTCGGCTCAAGGAGAATTCAGCAAATCTTCAAACCCCGGGAGATTCTCGTACGCCGGCAACTGGAACATGTTGACGACGGCGGTTTCAGGATCATTATTCGTATTCAGAATCTGACCCTGACTCCCCCATAACATGGCATTTGCATGGCTGGATGGCTTCAAGGAGAACGAAAACGCGTCAAATTGGTCGAACTCTGCCTGGCTGCTGCAGCCCCTTTGGTGTTGAAGGTAGAGGTTGCTGTTGTTGTCCAGGTCTCCGTCGGATTGGGTGGAAAATGCAGCTATTTGCGCGTTCAGCTCAGCGATTCGGCCCTTCAGCTTCACCACCGCTTCGGACTGTTGAGAATAAGACTCCAGCAGCTTGCGATGTTTGGCGCCAATGACCTCCAGAGTTGCCTTTAGGTTCCGGACGTGTCGTTCTTTACGCTCGCGGAACGCCCGTTGAGAGGCGCGGTTCTGTGCCCGCCGTCGCTGCTTCGAGGCCCGAGTTAGGAAGATCCAGTACAGAGGCGTTCAGGGAAAAAGAGAGAGCCGGACGTACCATCTTGGTATTTGATTTGGGCGACCGGTCTGAATCCGTCGATGTCGATGTCACGGGTTGGTCGGTCGGCGATATCACGACATCGTCAAATATCGATCCGTCCGCCGAGACACTCCCGCCCAAGCTCATAGCATGAGAGTACGAAGCGGGCATACCATCGTGCTGGAAACCTTCCAAGAGCTAGCAAATTGCCGACTGTCAGCACTGGGCCATGCCATCACAATTGCTCCACGCCGACTTACGTGGAAGTCGTTGAAATCTGCCATCTCCTCGAAATACATGCCCGACGTCTCGAAGAGCGATCCATCCCGGGTATCATCGACATTCATTCTGACTCGTGTGGCAAAGGAGCCGGTGGTAATCCTGTTGTCCCGAGCAAAAGTTGACGACCGATCGCCGGGGGTTGGACCAGACGTTTTGAAGATCCGGAGAATGCTTCGAGATCGAGAACATGAACACGGGTCTCGAGGCGTGGCTGATTGCCGTTTTACATAACACACACCCGTGTGCCTGGCTCTTGCGAAGTCCTGGTTGTCGGAAAACTGTTGTACACTCCCCTCCGCGGAATGTTGATCGAAGGTCCCCTGCAAGCCACATGCGTGCTAGGGTCTGCCGCTGAGACAGCTTCTGCCCAGGTCTTGGCCGTCACGAGCACGAATCACGACGTCGGTATGCAATTCTGCATGTGGAATAGCTTTATATCGTGCCGCAACGTCGCATGTTAGCTTTTCATGCAGGGCCAGAAGCCGTTGGCGGTCTAACCGTAAGTTTACCACGGTGACATCCTGCATATTTGGAATGCCTCGTGCTTGGCGTGAAGTCCATGGCGAGACTTTAATTATCATTGCTGGTCTTCTCGTTACGGGCTACCCGGGCACTCGTCGTTAGGCGGTTCGAAGGACAAGTAAGTATTAGGATATGGAGGACTGTGTTTATGGTAAGCAACTAGCAACGACTCTGATCTGTTAAGTCTGTACGAGTAGTCCGTACCGGCAGGCTCCACCACAAACGCCTGCTAATGCAGCTCAGCCAAGGCCCTCAGAGTCACAGTCATAGTTGCAAAGATCCAGTCCGGAAGACGGAGTGTCGTATCGCAGTATGAATCGTGTAGCCCTACCGCCGGTCACCGGTCGTCAAGTCGCCCCTGTGCGTACTCAGTGGATGCTTCCTGAAGAGCATCGCGCGGGGGCTTCCAGGTGCTGAACCCGTCCCTGACGAGCCGAGAACCGACCTATGCTGCTCAAGCTTGACAGTGTCCGTGGGAGGGCATCGACGGGACAGAATGCGACCTGCATGCCATGCACACCACACCCCGCGCGGCTTCTAGAAAACACAACAGCCGTTCGAAACCACGCGCCGGAGCCGCCAGAACCACCGGACTGGCGTATGTATGTACATAGGACAGTACATTACCGTCCAAATGCCCACTGCCCGGCGGAAATAGAACACCACGGCTCAGGAGCTACAGTAGCCACTGGAGCTAACTCCTCTAGATGTGGATGCAGGTGCATATAGATCTGCCGATAAGATATAGAACATGTAACATGCAGTTAGAAATCCGCGACGGTGGCACCAGCGCGATGAAGTCACCGGAGTTTGTCTCACTCTGAGTAATTGCTAGTTACTGTGTTGAGTACCTAATCACCTACTATTATGCCATGTACATCTGCGTGGCCCCCCGAAAGAAACCGTTAGCTGGGGGCGGAAAATGCATGCATCATGCTTATGTAGAATCTTCATTTTCGGTTCCCACGTCCATCTTACTGTATGCTGGACACCCAGACGGACTTCTGCACCGAGGGGAAATGTTCTGGAACCTCCAGCCTCTCGCGGGCGGATGTCGCCCCCACCGACTCCCTTGGAGGTGGATCCTCTACATCAACACGGTACAGAGGACAGAGTACAGAGTACAGAGTACACAGTACACAGTAGAATCCCTCTCCTTCTCCCTTCTCCCGGCAGAAAGCTTAGTTACTGCGAATAGTTGAAGCTGACTTTTCCATTGACTTTGACATCGCCATCGCCATGCCCGACAAAGGCATTCGCGCGGACTCGGATATTGGTCCTGTCGGGGTCGCCGACACCAATGTCGCTTAATTGATTACTCGATATTTGGCAATGCTGTGGTGGACCCTGCCGCACAGAGTATGAGTTACGGAGTTCTATGTCGAGAATTACTCATAGTACATACATACTACTTAGTTACTCTACTGTGTACTTCCGTACTCCGTCCTTCCTTGCGCTGTCTGTCGCGGGGTTGGCCAAAATGCTTCGCCTCCTCACTCTCCTAGACATGACGCTCAACCACATCCGCGCCACCCACGCATGCAAACTTCTTCTGGACGGCGCCCACCGGGATCATCCCTTTAATGAACGGGGTTCAGACAGCATATAAGCTAAGAGGTCACGAATTGCCATGATTCTTACTCGTAGTCTTTTGGGCGATCCCCAGGGACGATGGGACCTCTTCCTGACAATCCTCCGCTCTTAGTAAGTATTCGTACCTGTACCTGGACGTGCCATGCGATGCGGTGCGGTTCCTGGGAGACTGGGTTTGGATTTTTGCATCGGATGCGCCGCCCATGCTACAGTAATTACCACTTGCATGTGTCGTGCCGGTTGGGCTAAGAATCAACCAATAACTCTTGACCTTAACCTTTGACCTGATACGGTATCCCTACAGTAAGTGCTTGGCGGGTGTCCTCGCCTCGGAAAGCCAACGGGCCAAGGGGCCCATTTTCCCAATCGAGGAATTCGCGTAGTTCCCGCTCCTCGAGCTGCTGACATAGGATAGGCTAGTACTCGAGCTAGAGTACTGGACTTCAGTCCCTTGGGCACACTCATAAGCTTTGCCAGCCCAGTTAGCGGCTTCTTCACATCATTTACTTGACATGCAGTGGGCCAACGGCATGTCGAGGAGCCGCACGGCCTGCTTCATTAAATCGTGTTCGTTTCCGTGTCGTCGTCTCCTACATGACGTTCACGCACCGCTAGGCCTGGGACAAATGTCGGCCTCTCGCCAACCCGCCAACCCGGCCAGCCAAGTCACTCGGACTGCCCGAGGGAGAAGTTGCCGAGCGTTTGCACCTTTGACCCAGCGATTCCAATCTTCTAATCTGTCGTTGTCGTCTGGTTGGACCTTGGCGTTTGCCTCAAAGACACTTAATTACGGGGTACCTTAGGAACTGTAATTATTGCATTATCGAGAAAACCGCGCGCAGTTCTCTATTATCCTATGCCTGTCCAAAGTACAAGAAGTTCCCCCGACTATTGCATCGTCACGACAAACTGCTTGGTCAAGTCAGGTCAGGTCAGGTTCAGGACCCAAATCTGATCATTCTCATTGATATTCGGTACTCGTGACAACGTGGGTGGGAATCAGTCCATCTACCTATCGGCTTGCAAGGCGAACAAATCTCCCTTGTCCTCGGCATGCAAGATACTGTATCTGTGATTACGTTGCCGTTGCCGTTGCCGTTGCCGTGGTCGAGGGCCTGTACCTGAAAGAGCGTGGCCCCTTATGAGACGAGGACGGCGCAGGAAGTACATAGTGATGATGGACTGGCGCGCGCAGACACACATGTCTTGGCCCAGCGGGAAGTTGGGATGCTGCTCCTCAGCCTCTGGGACCTAGTCCCGAAGAGTCGCTCCATTGTCTGGAGCCTATTGGGTAGGCACTGGGATAAAAAGGGGACGGGAAAGTAAGGGCAAAGCATAACACAGTATCTTCGGATATGCAGCTCGTACTGATCTGAGCCAACGTTGGGTGCTGGGGGGCAGGGTTAGGCGAAGAAACCGCCTTCACAGAGCTACATGGTACAGTAATTAACTATGTAAGTTGACTCGAAGCTTCTAGGTGGCTTCGAAGGGGCACGTGGACTTAGATAATTCTGGCTGTCGTGCTGTCGTGCTGTCGTGCTGTCGTGCTGTCCCTCTCGTGCATTTGCATGCATGCATAGACGCACGAGATCAAGCTATCCTGAAGCGGAAAGACCTCGGGTTCATTGGCGTCAAGTCGTCGCAGCCGGGGTTGTAAAGGGGGCGGGGGGATACACCTCGACACTATGTTAATGAAATCGACACGAGATCCAAGACGAAGGTTACAATTGTTTGTCAACCAACATTGATTCAGCTCAGAGAGGGGTTGGAAGGACGCGATTGTCTGTCTGCCCTTAGCCGTCAGCCGCCTCATCCGCCATCTCGGACAGAACGCTTCTCCCAAGTCGGAGAGAAACAGCGCAGCTGCGTCCTGCTCCGGAGTGGGCAGCCTCCTTAAAGCCAACGGCCCTCTACTGTCTGTGTTCAACATAGATGAGATACGAAGATTGACGGGCCCAGGTCGCCAGGCAACTATATGGACATGAAGAACATGGGACTTTGCCAGTGCAATTCTTCGACCTAGGACAAAAGGGAGTCAAGCTCATCGTTGATGTCGACATGAAGTTTTGCCCGTCACAATGCCACAACATCGACAGGCTCTGCCACCGAGTGAGACTGGTCCGACGACTCCTCAACTTGCCTGCCGGCCGCGAAGGACAGCGCCATTGCAGTCACCCACATCGACCCGCAGAGGAGATGACTCGGGCCAGCGCCTGTTTGTCGGTTGGCAGTACTGTTCTCGAATTGCATCATACCATTACCCACAAAGATGGAACAAGAGAGCACGACACATGGATGCGTACACAGGTAGGTAGATAGGTAGCTACATCGGGGGCCACTCACGCCCATCTCATATCTTACTCTGCGCCTTGCCCTCCCCTCTCGGCACCTTCCTCTCCACGCCCAGGCTTTCCAGGTCTTTCTTCTTGTAATAATGCGGCGCCACCTCTATCAGCCACTCCGGCTTGAGCGGCATGCAACTGCGCATGTACTCTTTGCTGGTGAGCACCAATTCATGGTAAATGACCCACTTGGGGCGCGACTCGATCAGCACGCCCGACGGGTGGATGTAGACAACCTGCCCGTTCTTGACCGTGCGATAACTCTGCCCGTCTCTCTGCAGCCGCGCCGAGTGGGGGAAGAACCCGGCCGTGATGGCCTTCTGGATGGGCTCAATGTTGCTGGCCCCGCCGCACGATTTGGATGCGTCGACTTCTACACGATCGCACAGCCGGGCGAGTTGGTCGCGGACGTCACGCGCGCGTGTCAGACTGCGTTGCTGCAGAAAGTTCTCCTTGGCCCACACGAAGCTGTAGTCGCTGTCCACCCACTCGTTGAAGATGTTCAGCAGCGACAGGTGGTCGCCGCCGTCCTTGTTGGTGAAGCGCGCGCGCGCACTGTCTGCGTGGATCTTTTTGTCCTTGGGGCGGAAGAACAGCGCCGATGCCTCGCCCAGCATGGCGATGATGGACAGCACCTCGTCAACACACCCGTACTTGTCCGCCGCAAGGATGGCGCGCGCGAGCATCGGATCGGTCGGGAACTCGGCCATCTGCCGGCCGATCTTGGTCAGTTCGCCGGCGTTGTTGAGCGCCCCAAGCGCGTACAACTGTTCCACCGCGCGCACGATCGTGTCCGTCGAGGGCGGGTCCATGAAGTCAAAGTCTAGCAGGTCGTTGATGCCCAGGGACTTGAGCAGCAGGATCACGCCTGAGAGGTTCGTCCGCTGGATCTCGGGCGTCGTGTTCTCGTCGAGTTCGTTCTTGTACGCCTGCGACGTGTACAGGCGGAAGCACTTGCCGGGGCCCACGCGGCCTGCGCGACCGGCCCGTTGGCCCGCGGAGGCGCGCGAGCACGGCACCACGACGAGGGACTCCATCCCGGTGCGCGGGTTGTATTGGTTTTCCTTGACGAAGCCGGGATCGATGACGTAGACGATCCCGTCGATGGTCAGGGACGTTTCTGCAATGTTGGTGGCGAGAACAACCTTCCTGGCGCCTGCGGGGGTGGGCTCGAAGATCTTGGCCTGTAGATCGGTCGGGAGATTGGCGTAGATGGGACAGATGATCATCTCTTTGACCTTGCTGCCAAGTTTGCGCGCCGTTTCTTGCAGGCTGGCTTCCATGGCTTCGATCTCCTCTTGGCCCGTCAGGAACACGAGGATGTCGCCTGCCCCTTGCGTGATGTGGATCTGAAACACCGTCGTGATGGCCGCCGCGAGATAATTGGCCTCGGGTTGGGCCGTGTAATGCACGTCGACGGCGTATCTCCTCCCGGGGATGTTGAAGATGGGTGCGTCGTCAAAGTACTTCTGAAACTTGCGGGCATCCATGGTCGCCGACGAGATGAGGAGCTTGAGGTCCGGTCTGGCGCGGGCGATGTCCTTGAGCAGGCCGCACGCAATGTCCGTGGAGACGGTGCGTTCGTGGGCTTCGTCAATCATGAGCGCCGAATATTGCGAGAGTTCCGGGTCGGTGAGGAGTTCTCGCAGGAGCATGCCGTCGGTCATGTACTTCAGCACGGTCTTGTCGCTTGTGTTGTCTTCGAAACGGATGGCATAGCCGACTTCATTCCCCAGCCGCTTGCCCATCTCTTCTGCCACTCTGGCCGCGACGGACATGGCGGCCACTCTTCGCGGTTGGGTACACCCGATCTTCATACCACCTTTCGTAAATCCCGCTTCGTGCAGGTACTGGGGCAGCTGAGTGGTCTTTCCACTACCGGTCTCGCCGACTATAATCAAGACCTGATGGTCTCTCACAGCCTGAATGATCTCGTCTCGGAACTGGTAAATGGGCAGACTCTTCCTCGTCTCCTCGATGCTCTTGGCTTTGGCTTCCGCCGCATTGAGCCGCTGCTCCATTTCCCTCCGCTCCTTGGTCATCCCTTTGTCTCCTTCCAGCTTGTCCGCCAGGATAAACTTCATTTGCTGGCTTTCATCAAACACGTAGCCGTAATCGCCTTCGTCGACATATTCGGACTTCTTGATCTGGGCCTCGGCTCGTTTGGTTTGCTCTCGTTCCCATTCTTCGTGCTCGGTGACATATCGCTCTCTGCCGGCCTCGTCGCGGTCGACGTAGCGTTGGTATAGCGCTTGCTCTTTCTTCCGCCTGTCGATTTTTCCCTTCTCCGTAATGTAGTCTTCCGGTAAGGCGTAGCCGTCCAAGTGGTCATCAATGGCCAGTCTCTCCTCGGCGATGCGCAGAATCTCCTTATTGCGCGCGAATTCTTCCTTCTCCCGTCGTGACAGGTCCGGGTTGTCCCTTAACTCCTGCTGCTCCTCAGCGACCTGTTTGCGGAGCAGAGCCAGTCTCTCGGCCTCCCGCTTCTTGAGATAATCCTGTCGGGATCGAAGTCTTAGGTCGGGCATGGCAGCATCTCTCGCGGAGGCATCGTCTGCTAGCGCTCGCCGCTGCGCCGTGGCACTGTCCTTGGCAGCGGACCTGTCTTCAACGATTTTCTTCGCCCTCTCCTCATCCTTCTTTGCCAGCCGCTTCGCGAATTCGTCTCGCTCTTTCGCATCGCGTTCTCGGTCCCTCTGCGCTTTCTCCTCTTCTGTTTCTGGTGGCGGTGTGGGAGTTCTGGCTCGATGCGACGCTGACCCATCAGACAGTTTCACCCGTTTTGACGAGGATTCTGGGAAATCCGCCTGCGCATCCTGGTCCGCGTCCGCGTTGTCCTCCTCGGCAACCTCTTCGTCGCCCCAGCGGTCCTCGAAATCGTCATCATCGCGGCGGCGACGGTGGGCAGCGCTCCTCTTGTGCGACTTTATTCGTGGTTCGCTGGACTGTTCAGACATGTCGAGGAAAGACTGAGTGAGTGCGAGGAGGTTCACCTGAGGGTCAGAGTTGCGTCGAATGGTCCTGCGCGCCGGCGCTTATCTGCCTCGATAGTCTCGCAATCCGTGATTGAGGTCTATGAATTGACAGTATGAATATCCCACGGCTTAGGCACCGTTGGAAACGAGTCCGCTAATGTTGAGGCTGTCGCCTTCGAATGAAAAGATGAAAGTTTCTCCGCACCGAACTTGAGGGGCGTGGTTACATAAGCAGCAAGGCTACGACGCCGACGAGGCTGAGGTCTGTTGTTTGGGAATGTCAGTGACTGAGTAATTACTTGTATATCTATTGGCGGTGGTAGGCTAGTTCTAGGGACCCATTCAAACATCAAGCTAGATATAACATCTATTCATCATCGTAGTCCACGTCATCAACCCCTCTTAACCATGCCGATCTCGCATCGACAGCTTCCTTTCTCACATCACGCTTCGGGTCGTCGAGTATATTTCTCAAGCCGTGCAAGACCTCCCGCTTCAACGCAAGAAGAGGATTCGCCCGTGATCCGCTGGCGGAAATGTACTTTGGCATCAATGTGAGACACCGGGTAGCGAGCCGGCGGCTCCTGGGGTGGTTTTCCTGTATCGTGAACGCTCCTCCTCTCTCCGGTGCTGCTTTGCCGGCCTTGCTCTTCTTTGCCGTTGCGACGGCGATAAGTCGTTTGACGAGAGCAGGGATGTGACCGCTATCCACCAATGCTGAAGGATTACTGGATATGACCACAGCAAGTGTCTCCAGTGTCGCTATCTTGACTGTTTGGTCTGTTATGTCCAGGGACTGTAGCAGAAGAGGCAAGAGAGTCGGCAGCTCTGGCATGACGATCTCGGACGGGACAGACGCCAAGATGCCACTTAGAGCTACCAAGTAGTTCTCCTTTTCAAGCGGCGAATCCGACGTTCTGAAGTTTTCGGCAATCAGCGGTGTTAGAGTCTGAAAAACACGCTGCGGGACGAGCAGCCTGATTTGGGCCCCATTCTCCTTCGATAGAATATCATCTGGGGATAAGATAGTTGCGAATCCCAGGGCTGCTTTCTGAGAGACCGAGCGAGGGTATCGGCTGGGACTGAGCAGCTCAACAAGCCGGCTAAGGTATTCATTCGTCTTCGGAGAAAGTCGCAAAATGAGTGCTTTAAACAGCACGAAAACCAGACGGACGTCGAAATCATGTGGTTCAGTCATGTCCATCGATTCGTCCTTGAGACTTGACAGCTTTTGTGACAGGATATCTTCAACAAATCCAAGATCAGGTGTTTGTATATGCTTGTTGATATAAAGAGCCACCTGGGCCAGCAGACTCTGTGTTACTGCAGGGTTCTGGGATGTTGTCGCGAATGATAGCAGATCGTTTATGTTTCGAGGCACCTGGTCCTTTGCTAATATTGACGACTGAGTGTTTCTGGGTAATGCGGCTAGCAGCCATGTCATCAAGATCGTTCTCTGGGGCTGTTCGACCATTTTTGATAGGATTTCGGGCTCAGAGCCACCTGATGCTCCAGCGAACAAAGAGTATAAGCCGTCAGCTGTCTTTTGATTCGACTCGGCTGAAGAATGTCGGACGATCATATTCATGATTCGACCCAGTAGATCAAGGACACTCTCGTCTGCCAGAGGTCCTGCCGTGGTCTGCGATATTCTCCGAGAGAGCCCGACGACCACGCGGTCAAAGTACGACTCAAGACTCACGTCCTGCTTCGAGACCGACCGATTAAGCACAAACAGAACTGCTCCGAGGATAGCGCGGGTGTAGGGAAAAGGTGGCGGCTGGGTCGAGCCAAAGAGGAGTTCTAGCTTGTTGAGCAGCCGTCTCATTAGCGTTTCCAATAATTGTCTTTCAAGGCTGATCTCGGCCAAGCCTTCGAGAACAGCGCCATAATCGCCCGAGTGTGCTTCGATTTCCGAGTCTGGTAATCGGGCCATGAACGCAGGGAAAGTGATGTCGGAGATCAGGGCAGGCTTGAACTGAGATATCTCAGCCAGTGCAGTCATGGCCCTCTTTTTTAGTTCATCTCGGCCGTGTGATTCCTCTTTGAGAACGATGTCATCGAAGTATTGGACAATTAGTCCAATTTCGTCGTCCGAGAGTACCGAGTTCATCTTTGAGACTAGGAGCAGCCCGGTGGCCGCGGTCAATCGAAACGACACCTCTTCTTTGACAGTACCCATCAGGGCTTGGCTATACAGAGCCACAAAGCTGTCCTTGAACTGGCCTACTAAGTTCTCTCGCCCTTCGGTATTTTTTTGACTAGGGACCGACCATGACCCATACACTTCGATGGAAGCCTCGAACAGTTGGTTTGCAATCTCCAGTATTGCCCGTTGCTGGACAAGACCCTGCGAGGACTGATAGAGGGTGAGCAGTGACGGCCCAATAGCCTTGATCACGATCTCAAACGCCAGGAATGAGGCTGATGATACAGCTTTGAGGATGTCACCAGACGCCTTTGCCTGGCGTGCCGCGGGCTCCTGAAGGTGCTCCAGGCATTCTTTGTTGACAGGCTTCAAATACTGAAGGAGAGGTGACGAAGGGGCGTTGTGTATGCTTTTGGGACTCGTGCTCAAACCGGCTGCGATAGCTTTGAGAACACGCAGTGCTTCTTCGGCCAGTTCGGGCTCCTGAGCTTGTAGCACTTCGAACTTGACTGCGTCCCAGAGAGGGATTGAGAATTGACTGAGCCTTTCGGGGTCGTAATTGATCGCACATGCAGCCAGGACCTGCAAGCAATCTCTCTTGACGGTAGAAGAAGTGGAATCAAGACGGTCCAACATATTAGGAAACGTGTACGGTGCGAGTGCTCCGGTAGATGCGAGACACTCGCGCAGACGATCTTTGAGATCTTGAGCGGTGATGCCATAGGGATCGTTCGGAGGTGGTCGGAACGTGATAGGGAAGTAGGCATACACAGAGTCGAACATGGTTTGTTCGTGGCCCTGAATATCCCATTCCACCATGAGAACTCTGAGCATAGAGAAGATCAGCATCAGATTTCGCGGGTCTTTCTCCCCTGCAACAAGCTCGGTGATCCCAGTGAGGGATTCATCCTTCATTTCCCTTACGGCTATCCAAGTAAGTGGCATGCCCGTGTGGTTCTCGGGGCATGCTTACCTTTTCGATGATGATCCAATAGCTCATTCAGCAGCTGTAGAACGCGATATCTGCCAGCCTGATTGCGAGACTGCAAGTCGGCAAAGTGTTCGAAAATTCTGCCCCAAGTCAGCCAGGCCCAAGCTCATGACCTGCTGCCAGACAACCTTGAACCATGTGCAGGCAAGTCCCTGGACAGCTGTCGCGTGGTGGTCCGCACTCACGCTCTCACAACTGTTTGAGCCATGTCGGAGGTGAACCGGTCCAAGCTCTGAAGCTTAGACAGGCCCTCGATTGCTCCTTCATCTTCAATGCGATCACACAAGAACTGACACAGAACTTGAATCTGTTGACGAGAAAGGTACTTCGGAGAGAGGGCGCCTATGACGGCGACAAGGTACGATACGGCTCGGGCGCGAATCTTCTCGTCATCATCGTTGATGTACTCGCCCAACGTCTGGACAAGCTCAATCAACGTCGTCTGGCGGGTCTCGAGTTCTTTCTCGTCAGTACTCGAAACAGTGTTAATCGCAGAATTTGCTGGCTTACTCTGGGCTGTCGATTGTGCGATCTTGGCGGCTTCCTGCTTGTCATTCTCGACTGCATGCACGTAATTCCGCGTGTCGGACAGCGCCATGATACATGTTGGTCACTGTACACGGTCGCTTCAAATGTGCCTCCAAATGAATTCCAGATCACTAATTGCGTGGCTGTCACTGGTGCCCCTCCAACTCCGAAAATTCCCTCGCCAAACCTTCCCCTCTCGTTGCTCCCAACGCGCCTTTTTGTTTTCCGCTTTCCCACAACTCAAACCTCAAACCCACAACTCAAACCAACATCAGAAGTATTAATGAGGGCTCGGCTACTGCATGAGGCAGTGTACATTGAATATCTGCTGGACTTCCATGTGGCATCATCACAGCTACGTGACTCTCATTCATCATCGTCTCTTGAAATGCTTTCAGAACACCCCTGTAAACGAGATCTCAACCCACACTCTCCCTCATTTGCACCCTGACAAGATTTGGGGTTTCTACGACGTTGCTCATTGGGGTATCGACTGGCTGGGCCAATTGCAGTTGCAGCGGTCGGATGCACCTCGCAGACGATCGTTAGCCGCAACTCTCAGCAAATAAAGTGCATCCATCTCGGAGGCTTACTCCTTTTATGTCCAGTGTCCGTCTTCCACCACTATAATGCCTTTGATGCGACAGTACTCGTTGCAATCTCTCGCCTCCGCCCTTGCAGCTGAGACGAATTGTGTATTCATTTGGAATGGCGGATGAGAAGATGCTCAGTCGATATGCCTGCGATTACTGTTGGAAGAAGAAACTCCGGTGCTCGCGTGAGAAGCCCAAATGCAAGAATTGCAGCTTCTGGACCAGTGGCTGTGTTTATTCTCGGGAGCCATCCGAATGCAAGCATACCCTAACGAAGGGCCCTCATAGTGAACAATGCGAGGATGAAAACTCGGCGTCGACTCCCGCTTTGTCCCAATTTCCTCCAGAGACAGTGGAGGCTGACAATTCACCTAGATCGTGCGATGGAGCTCTCTCAAGCATCGCGTCAACATTTTCCCAAGCTCGGCACGTCCTAGAGCACAACCAGGAGCATCGCAACTCCGAGTTGACGGCTCATAGCACAAAGATGCTCTCTGAGCTACATAACGACTTTGAGCACTCCACGTATGATTATGACAAGATCAGAGCTGCGGTTAGGAAGATGAGGCGGGAACACGAACCCTTTTTTGTCCCCACTGAGCCTGTCGGGCAAGTGTTTCTTCAGTGTAAGCCTGGTTTGTGCCCACCGCAACGCATACACTGAACTGATCCTTCCAGACTTCCTTGCCGGCGTGATACGAGGATACCCGCTTCTGAGCCAGCCTTCACAAGAAACATTGTTAGACTTGGTTTTCCGTCCTTCCTCAGTAGAGGAGCGAGGGTGGGTGTTGATGTTCAATACTATTCTTGCAACGGCATCGACACAGGCTCCCAACCTTTCGGAGTATACATTCCATCTGCGATGGAACGCTTGGCTAGCTGCGGACGAAGCAAGCCTGTTTTTGGAACCCACGATACTCAACATTCAGGCACTGACGATTTTTGCTACTCATGGACAAGATCTTGTGACACCGAGTCTTTGTTGGAATCTGATAAGCCAGGCTTGTCACATGATTCAAACGGTCAAGCTGCCCTTCCCATCCAAAGACGCACCTAAGAACAGCAAGGTCTATTCCCGCAACTTATGTCTCTTTTGGAGTCTTTTCGTCGTCGACAAGTCATTGTCACTCTCATTCGGGTGCCCGCCAATACTACCTTCGGCACTGTACCGCAACGTCACCCTCCCTTCGGCTGAGCAACTCTCCGAGTATAGGCCGCACTTACCCAACGCGGACCATGGCAGCGACCTTCCGTCACATGTAGTATTCTTTGGCGCCTTCTATTTCGTCCAATGCACGAAGCTTGCCATGATAATGGGCGACATTTTGCATCATTTCCTGGACGATCGCAGCCACGGACGCCACTTAGATCTGAAGAAGAAACTCGATGAATGGATCGCCGCCGTGCAGCAGGTGAGAACGGGTCTCAAAGTAGGAGCACAGATTGCTACTGACGCTGGTGAAGAACCAATTACTGCACACTGACCTCGCAGCTGCGACCGACCCAGCAAGAGTCTCTATTAGGCTAGGCTTCACTTATCTAAAGTACCAATATCATCACCTTGTTGTGACTCTGACAAGGGGTGATAAATCCTGTCGCGAGATCTGCCTCAATTCTGCAAGGGCAGCCGTAATGCTACTGAAAGGGTTAGTTGCACATTCGGAAGAAGTCTTCAATGGCATTATCTGGTATGGCCTGCTCTTATGTTGACACATTCGATCTTGACGTTCATCTAGGCAGCAGCTGTATATGCCCTTCACTCCCTTCTTTGTCCTGTTTGGTGAAGTCATCACGAACCCGACCGCGAAGACTGGTATGGATGACCTTCAACTGCTCCGGCAGACGGTGCTATACTTCCTCGAATTTCAGAAGTACCACGCCTCCGCCGTAAAGCTGGAGAAAGTAGCCGAGACGTTTACGAAGACTGCCGAAGCCTATGTGCGCCACGTCTTCAGGAAACAGTGTGACATTGGGAATGTTACACACCTCCAACCCAACAAACAGGAGGTACTGCCTGCACCATTGACATATGCCGTCGATTCATCCAAGGCTAGCCAAGCACAAACAGTGGCGCCGCCCGGCTCTGATCAGACGAGCCAGCTTTCTGGCCACACTGACCTGATGGACTACCAACTTCCCTTGGACGAGACAAGTTCAGTAAACCCGAGCTCACTCTTCCAGTTATTTTCCTATCAGGGAGATGATGCGGCATCGCTGGAACAGCTCGACATCACCAATGACCCTCCAGGGAGTATGCAAGGCTCGCAACACCACACTGCCACTCATTCCGACGAGCAGACCCATGGCACCTGGCAAGTGCCTGAAACAGGCCAGTATGTGTCGCTGAGGGACGTCGAGATGAACGGCAGATACCAGTTTTCCAATTGCACGTTTGACTGGTTCGCGCTCGAGAACTATACACTGTGAAGATGTAGCAACTCTTCGCGGCATCCTACCACAAAGGTCATGTTGGAAAGCTTGATCTGGGTTCAAGTCGCTAGTATCTTGCCCTCGTGCTGCGCAATCCAATCGTTTCCGACCCCTTTCCCGAGGAAGCCTTGTTAGCGACCGGCATCCGACTCTCCGCATGTACAGAATTTTGTTTTGATTTCGTACTCTGCCACGTCTGTACATGTGATAGCAAATCTGTAGTACAGTACACGAGAATCTTGCTGCCCTGGAAGGCCTCGGTCTCCCGTCATCTCCTTTTCGATCCTTGTAATAGGCGAAACACTGGGACGGTACTCCAATTGTCACCCTTCGGGGGCCAAAGCGGCTGACGGTGGCTGAGCAGCCCAGCCCATCAAATGTCCAGGCGATGTTCCTCAACCGACATCATAAACGTCTTCGCGTCGCAATATCTCCCAAGGAAGTGATTGTTCACGATATCCCCGTCCAACATGATGGAATCGCTGCTGGAGAAATTGCTTCGCTACCACAGGTCAGCATTTTCTACAATAGACAACTCGCCACCCATCGAGGACTCCTACTTGCAGTACAAGACTTCCAACATTCAAGCAATCTATAAGGACTTGTACCCACTGCCCGGCTCCAATCCAGTGGAGAAAGATGCACTCGTCCAGAAGCGCATGGAGGTGGCCAAGTCGGCGGCTGCCCTCGAACGAGAGAAAAAATCTTTCACGGCAATCAATGAGCGGGCAGCTGAGGAACGTGTAGCAGCCGGCGTGGAAGTGCGCGACTTTGCACACGACGGAAATGCGAAATGCGCCTCAGGATGGCCACCCACTGGGTAAAGTGCGAGGAGGCGTTGGCGACCTTCTGCATGGCAGCTTTCCTACCGACGCGATGCGTTGGTCGTGGCGAGTTCGCTACAACACACCACCCCATGGGCATACAGCTTCATTCCACCAGCTCACGCCGATTCCCCAACGATGGTGGCGATGTTGAGGAAACGTAAACTCTACGGCGCCGATTTGTGACACTCAGCAAGATACACAGCTCCGGTTGTGACACCTTGCCGCCACATGGTCACGACCTGCGTCTCACCTGTCCGTGGCAGGCAGCAGTGTGATGAATCTCCATCACGAGGTTCGAGTTGATGTCGATGGACATCAAGGGCTCCTTCAGGCCAATGTCACCGGTGACGATCGCCAGTCGACAACCCGGCACTGCAAACGAGTGGGAAAGGTGATGATTATGGGCAATGGTCCCATTCCCATACGAGCAGTCTTCCGATCCTCCCTCATGCCTGTTCGAAGGATACCATCATCCCCAAGGACGGATGAAACAGTCTCTGTCAAGAAACGATACGACTACAGCTTGACTAGCACGACCACAGGTCCTGGGAAATGCCTACCTATTCAAAGAAACCATGGGAGTCCAAGAAATGGGACTCTCTAGGCTATCCGATCAGCAAGCACCCCGACCGGACCTACCACTACCCGAGCCGCACTGAGTTCGATTCCAGCACGGGCACGTACAAGGCCCATCCTTCCTATTCTAACGACAGAGCGGCCCGAGACCGCGAAGCCGCTGGGTCCGCCGGCCGAGATTTCGCATACTCGGGCAAAGATCCACGGCACGAGAGTTCGAGGAATCATGGGCCGAGAATAAATGACCAGGCTGCGAGGGACCGCGAGGCTGCACGTTCCGCAGGGCAGGACTTCGCCTATCCGACAAAGAGTTTGCGGCGATGGGACTCGAAGGCCGGGAGATGAGAAACGGGGCAAAAATCTTAGTATCGACCCTCGAGTCGAGATTCAGTCCGACAACTCAATTCAGTCTTGTCAGTTTCCGTGGCGTGTCGTTCGTGCCTCTCGCGTTCTCTTATGCCTTGAATTTCCGGGATTGCGTCCCCGTTGTGATGCCTTCGAAGTGACAGGTAGAGTTTCCGTCTGTAACTCTTCACCTTGGATGGCGCTCGCGAAAACAAGCTCCACGATGTTCTTTTTGAACGGGCAGTTCCTTGCGATTGACCGATCCAGACTCCTTCGCAATCAAGCTATGGTCAAGGAGGATATCGACGGTGAAGCTGTCGGAGGTGATGTGAACAACACTCCCGAGAAGGCCATCCGTGGTTCCCAAAGCTCTGGGTTGGGCGGCGGCCTCCTTGCATTTGCACAATCCATCCGACTTCACCAGGGCAGAAGGAAGGAATACAAACATCGCAGTGTGTGACAGTCATGAAAAAGCCACACAAGGCTCGTTCGTTCTGTATGGCCCGCGATTTCGTCCCACGAACCCTCCTCCTACTAGGCACAGCCATCTCACATACCATTCACATCGACATCCACACAGGACTATATCACATCACGCCATACCATACCCCAGTCAGCCCCAGTAAAACCAATCGGACAGCAGACGTCGGACGGCGCAGCACACTCAAACCCCCCATGTCGGACAGATCGCGCGGGTATGACGACGAGTACGGCTACAAGAGCAGCGACCGGGTCTCCAGAGGAAACTCGGATTACTACCGCAAGGAGAGGAAATACCACGACGACAGCTACCACAACGACCGCGCCCACCAGCGGACCAGATACAACGACCAAGGCGAGGCGTTCAACCGCGCCTCGACCAAGGGTATCAAGAAGGAATACAGGCAGCTGTGGCCGCGGGCTGGCGACTGCAAGGAGTTCAAGGACTACCTCCGCACCGAGCGGACTGGGTACTTCGACCCGCCTTCCCGCCGGAGCCTCGAAGATCAAAGTCGGGACGAGGCGACGCGAGATAACCGCCGCGCTGCTCGGGATTGTCGCTCGAACCGCATCGTGGTCGAGGACTTCGGGTATCCGTCGAACAACCTCCTCCGGCGGGACTATAGGACCGCGAAGAACGAACGAGACGATCCCCTAGCCGAGTCGGGGGGTGGAATTCGCGGCCGCGAGGATATGAGACGACGGGATCGACAAAGGACTAGCTATGCGTGTATGTAGCTAGGCCTACCCTAGCTTAGTAACCCTAATCTGAAGGGCCTGGGGCTTTGCACTGGCAGAGCAGAGCAAAACAGAGCAGACGCACCAGGAGAGGAGGGAAGGGGAGGGGAGGGGAGGGGAGTGCAGGTTGGGATTGGATTGGATTGGATCGGATCGGACTGGATTGGGCTGAATTGAAATCCGAACTCCTGCAGCAGCCGCCGGGTTCGAACGACCTTGGCTGGATTGGTTTGGATGGAACAGGACTGACTGGATTGCGAAGTCGTGAATGTCGGATGATAGATACCCTGGCGAGTCAATCCATGGATGGTTTGGATGATACTGTTACCTAGACGTTCAAGCTCAAGCTCAACTCAATGCTTTCCCAACTATTCGTATTGTGCAATTTGAGTTGAATTGGGTAGACTTGGGTTAGGTCGCGCCGTGTGCGACTACTCACCTTCACTTACCCGTCCGAGTGCACTTCCTCCCTCATCTTCTCTATATTGGGGCATAGCATCTAGTGACGAACATACACACCGCTGAAGCTGTCATACATACATACCACACTCCTCTGCGGGGTAGAACTGGCCGAGGTGCAACGCGCCAGGCGGGTTGGAAATGCGACGCTCATACAGTCAGACACGGCCACACATAGAAAGAGACCGATAGACAGATGTTGAGCAAAGCGGTTAGTTGGTGCATGCCTTTGGAGCGGTCGTGAGCGATGCACGCTTCATTGTGGTATTGTCCGGCGCTCACTGTGGCTCGTATACGTAGTGTGGCAGAAGGGACTGCCTATGGTAGAATGAACTGTAATTCGAAACCGCCATGCAGGGGTTCTTTCAAAAATTAAAAAAAAAAATATCAAAAATCCTCTGGGATTTGAGACCGTCGTGTGGGCTTTCTGGGTAAGAAAAAGGGGCACAGCGATGATGTCACTGCGAGGCTGAACCGTCAGCCTTCCCCATCCACAGTAGTGGCGCAGAAGATAGAGCCATGCAAACAAGGTCACAGGGTAAGGCTACACAAGAATACGCAAGGATACGTAAAATCAGTTCTACCACATTGCGTCGCATGGCCATGAAGGCGTTGAATCATGTTGACATCAGATTCTGTCTATGTCGGAGGATGTCGAATCTATAACTCATCCTTTGTTGGTACATCAGGCTGTAAAGGCCGTCCACTGTCTGCCAAGAGGTCGATGCCTTTCTTCTTCCGCCACTTCTCCCACACGGCATGAAAGTCCTTCTCCATGCCGCTCTCCATCTGGTCAGGCAGCACGACCACGTACTGGACGTAAAGGTTGCCGAACTCGGGGGCATCGTGGTCGTGTTCGTGCACATGTCCGCCGTGGTAGATGGGCATGCCCTCGCCTTTGACAGTCTCGGTGTGCCCTGGCTGGACGACCTGGCCACGCTTACGCGAGAGCTGCACGACATGCCCGTCGAGATGGGTGAGGTTGCGGGTCCACTCGCCCATCCAGGCCTCCCGGAGGGAGAGCACTTCTTTCCAGTAGAGGTCGTCGTCCTTGCGGCGGAAAAATGTCCCGTCTGTCCGATATTGTTCGTTCTCGCTCATCGTGGGCTCGAGCTCCGTGACGTAGACGTACAGGTTCCCGGCCACGTGGTCAGGATGCTCGTCTGCCTCGCTCTCGAACACTAATCGGTGGTTCTTGGGGATGCCTTTATCAATGACAGCCGTAAGGGTCGTGGGCCCGCGAACGACTTTGTTCCCCCCGCACACTTTACACTTATGTTTGATGATCTTGCCATGGCCGCCGCATTGATCGCAAGGGCCCTGCTGTTGCTGGAAGATGCCAGGCGCGAGCTGGAATCGCTGCATGATGATCCCGTGGCCATGGCACTTGTGGCACGTCTCGACTTGTCCGTCGGCCGAGCCCGAGCCTTCACACTCCTCGCAGATCTGCTGCTTCTCGATGGTAAACTCGGTTTCCCGGCCCGTGTAGAAGTCACGGAGCGGAACTTGTAGCCGCACTTCCATGTCTGGGCCTCGGCGGACGCCGCTGTTCGCGCGGCCGAAGTGGCCTGAGCCGCCGAAAAACCGCGAGAACAAGTCGAACGGATCGTGGGTGTGGCCTCCCCCGCCACCGCCGCGTTTGTGGTTCTCCAGCCCTTCATGCCCGTATTGGTCGTAGATCTTCCGCGTCGTCGTATCAGACAGGGCTTCGTACGCTTCGGTGACTTCGAGGAATTTCTTCTCGTCCCCCGTGGCTTTGTCGGGGTGGTACTTTTTGGAGAGTTTGCGGTACGCGGTCTTGAGATCTCGGTCTGAGGCGGATTTGTCGAGGCCCAGCACTTTGTACAGGTCTTCCGCGGCGAGGCAGCATGTGAGGAAGGCAAAGATGGGGAGGAGATGAGCGAGGAGTTGGAGGAGGAGCATGTTGGGCGATGAGCGCCCCTCCAGGGGCAATGGACGAGGATTCGGTCTCGCTATCCAGTGAGTGTTAGGAGCCCTTGGACATGGTCCCACGTGGATAAGAGATTGACGCGATGGCAACAGGCCTTACACTGGAATGGCCAACTTGTTGCGGTGGGTCTCATAGATCGATGTTGTCGACTTGTGGAATACAAGCCAGCATGTCAATATCGCGACAGCGTCATTTGGCCGCAATGTGCACCGTAGTGTGCGTCATGGCTCGCCGTAGTAAGAAGTGCACTTCGTGACTCCCTGGGCCGATCTCATTTCTTTGTGAACAATGATTCTGCTGCAAGAAGACTATTGAAATAACACCGACAGATATCAGCTGGAGCTCATGCGTGCGTGCCCCATCTTACGAGCTGAGCCTGAGGAGTACTTCCCTCCCTAATGTGGCAGCAGCCACCCCGAACTGAGACGCGGCTTTGGCTGTGTTCCTTTGTCGATATGCTCACTCACGCTCGCTCAGAGCTGTCTTCAAGTGAAAGGCAAGTCTTTCACCACAGGGAACAATGCCACGAGCGGTGTGAAAGCTAGTTGCTAGACCAATACTGCTGAAGAATTGTCTGCTGACTATCTACTTGGCAAGCAGCTTTGAGGCCGCTGAAACACGATGCAGGTCCGCGGCTTTTCTCACAACGTGCCTGCTTCAAAAGAATTGAAAACATCCAGAATCTGGTAGCAACGGGTGACCAAGTTGAGAGACGTACTTCCACAGTGGCATCGAAGCACCCAACTGTGCTTCGGGATCTGTTTGACATTTTTGATAGGTGTGTCGCGCACCTGAGTTGACTGCTGGCAGGCATATGACTTCTGCCAGACGTCGCATCCGGGAACTGTCACATTCCATGACGGCTGCAGGGCTACTGTTGCTGTACAGTCTCATTGGTGCCGGCACCTCATGAGATGCGGTTTGTTGTCGCAATTTGAAAATCATCTTCGTCATTGAGGTGACCGCGCGATCCAGGGACACGAACTCATGCCTAGTACCGCTGATGCGCCACGAACCTACAGTCAAGTGGGATCACAAGAGCTGTCAAAGTATCCGAGAAGCCTTCTTGCGACAAGTTCCACGCAACGCTCTGCGCTACCTTCTTGCCACTTCGCGGCTCCGGACAACACAAAAAGTCTTCATAAACCCTGCCCTTCTCACACAATAACCATTGACTTCTCCTACCCACAAGCAATCTCTTCATACAGCTTCAACATGCACGCTCACAGAATCACCACTGCCGGAGCTCTGGTTCTTTTGCTGGGCTGTCAGCTGCTCGTCGCCGCTCTCCCCGTCTTCGACTACGTGTGGACTAGAATCAATACTGAGCGCTACTTCGCTGCCATCGAGGACAGCAATGGCAACGCAAAGGACTGTCACTGGCCAGGGTAAGACTCTTATATCATTCACGAGTAGCCTGGAGTCAGAAGCTAACATGCGTGGCCAGATTCTCTGACCGAGTGGTCGGCTCGCACGAAGAGCTTGCCCCGGCGGTGAGGGCCTCCGCGGCTGTGTATTGCCTTGAGACGCAGCCACTCCCTGCCGCCACTGCTACTGCCGTCACAGACGCTCTCGCCACTCCCTCACCGTGCACCCATCAGGTCCCGCAAACCACGACCGCACCGGTTCCCGACTTGTGGCTGGAGCTTCAACGCCGCGACGTCGCTCTAGAAGACATCCCGAAGAGCCTCAAATCTCTCGAGAGCACCTACCACAGCACGCAGGCTCCTGGGGCGGCGGTGATGGAGCCCTGCGCGGGCGGGATTGGGCCCCAGTGTAGACCTGGCTTCATCATGCTCGATCGAGGGCTATGTATATGTATGCGCCCCAGCAATACCAACACCAAGATCTAGTGAGGTTGGTTGTGTTTCCGAGGTTTTGGGTTGGACCAAGCGGGATGGATGTTGGCGAGGTACAATTTCCCGCTCCCGTTCCCGTTCTCGGCGTCACCACCGTGTGTGACTGTCATCCACCTCAGTTCACCGCCATTGCTCGCTGGTAGACGACCACCACGACCGCCTCGTCGACGACTTTCTTCCGATATGCGAAGAAAAGGGAACGAATGGCTAGATAGATCACCAACTACTACCGCGATTAGTGTTTGTTTTATCGGTTCGACCGCCGTTCAACAAGAGTCGCGGAAGGCTTTCATTGGCACGAGAGGATGTCAGCGGTAGGAGGCTCTCATTGGGAGGAGAAGATGACAGCACCAGACAGAGATTCATTCCTGCAAACTTGTACTCGTACTCTTAGGTAGTTGTACTTTTACATTTTCTTTTTTTCTTCTTCTCAATGGGTATCTCGCAGGAACCTTGCCCAGCTAGCTTGGTGGCATCAAGCTTCCAACCTCAATCTCAATCACCATTAAATCCATAGTACAGAGTCTCTCGGCATGTAATCTTCAGCTCATGCCAGGCTAATCTGGTGGCAGGGGTTGTTGTCCTGTATGTATTGCGTTTTCTACTTACACGAAGCCGACGGCGAGAGGGAATCAACATCACTTTGTGTTGTGCCTTGCCCTTCGTTGCTGAAGTGCTTCAACTAATCGTATCGCGCCAACGCATATGGAGTGGCGAAGATTAAGCGTTGAAAATCATGAAAGTCCTTCCCCGCTCGACATTTGCGGGATGTATATGCTCTGTTACGATGGCGCTTTCTCTATCTCTGGTTGTACAAGGAAGGAGGGGAATATCCTTCACATTCAGTTGTATCTCGCTCTACTGTCCTTCAAACGGAGCGTTGATACCGCGACTCTGCTTGTCCACCAGTGTCGCAATCGACCCCTGAGCGGCAGGCCATATACTGGATCCGGTCTGAGAATTCAGATGCCGGAGCATGTCGTCCATGGTCATTGAGCCGACTTTCCGCACCGCCAAGCGCAGGAACGCCACGACTTGAGCGACCTTGACCCAGTCGACGTCCTCGTCCGCGCGGAACAGATTTCTCCAGATGGCGCTCGCGAGCACAGCGTCGCCCTTGACGAGCCCTTCGTCGTACGAGACGAGAATCCCGCGCCACTGCAGGAGCAGATCCTTCAGGTATCGACTGCGGATCCCCTGGGCGTTGAGGTTGTGGAGCATCACCATCTTGTCCTCGGCCTCTCGGGAGAAGTGCTCAATCAGATAGCGGTGGTAGTTCTGGAATTCCGACTCGGACTCCAGCACCGCGCGGAGTTGTGTCACGATCACGTAGAGGTGCAGAAACGTAATCTGCGACCATGTGGAGAAGGTGGGCGGCAGGTTCACCGCCGTGAACCACCACGCGTGCTTGTTCTCCGGGAGCGGCTGCCCCAGCTCTGCTCCCTCCTGCGACGCCTCTTTCGCGGGCCCTTTGCCCGTCAGGATGTTCATGCGTTGGTCGTGCGGGATGGTGTAGTCAGCCTGTGCGGCGCAGGATTTGAATAGCGCCTCGGTCTGCCCGTAGATGGTGTAGGTCTTGGTGGCGGCGGGGACGGTGCGCTGGAGTGTCTGGGCTAGACGGGCGGGGATGTTCAACTTGCTTGGTTGGGAAGAGAGCGACGATTGGATCTGGCGTTGCATTTGTGAGACGCTTGTGCCGTGGGAGGGTTGTGCAGAGGATTTGTCTTGTCCTTCTTGCGGCGGCGGCGAGTGTGATTCGGTTTCCGGCGGCGGCGGAGGGGCTGTCACGTTGGACGTCACGGTCGAAACCGTGGTTGGAAGAGCCTGCTGCCCTGCTGGTTGTGACGCCGGGGGAGATTCGAACTCGTTGTTGGGAGCAGGAGGAGCGGTTACATTGGTGGTGATTGTCGCAGCGGTGGTGGGAGGGACAGCTGGCTGCTCCGTTGGAGCTTGATCGGTTGAGCGCGAAGCCTGTTGCTGCCATTTCGTCGATGCTGTTGACAGATATTGCCGCCTCGGACGAATCTGGCTATGAGCTCGAGCTGCCTGAGCATCGGAATTAGTTGGGTTTTCTGCAGCGTTCACGTTTTATGAGACGCACTTTTGTCTCGGCTTTGGCAGTCTGTCGCAGCGCACGAAGGCAGCACGTGCAGAGATTAAAGGAGCTCATCTTGGTCCGCAGTCGTAGGGGGGGCGGCGACGGGTTCAGAGAAGGCTTCCTCCAGCGTCGTCTAGCCTGAGGATGCCGAATTTCGTACTCGCGTCATGGAAATCTCGAGCGCGTCATTCGATTTGCGGAGCTGAAACTTCGATGCTTATGTAAAATGGGCTTGGTGAGTTTGCAGTGTTTGTGCATTCTTAGCGCGATCTGACTTCCCCTTTTCGTCCTGATGGCAACTTGCTCTAAAAATGGATTGCTGACCGAGTCTCACCCTTGCCTCTCTGGTTCCTAAGCTGAAGCTTTGCACAGCTAAGTGCTTACCGAAGCTTGTGTCTAAGGGACCCTCCGATTCAATCGCTTAACGCTCGCCGCCCCAAAGCTGAAATCTAACCTTTCTGCGGCCCCCGCCGCCGGTGCCCGTACCTGGATTCTGCTCTGTGGTGTCTGCCCGTTCGATCTGCCAGTGTTGACCCGAAGTCTCGTCGGCATCATGATGTGAGTCTTATCAGAGGCTAGACACGTTGGCAATATGCCAATCAACTGTGTCAATCAAGAGCACCCGTGGCACAACCGGTCTTGCCTGCTGAATTACCTCGTGCCGACGAGGCGCTACTCCAGGTTAATCTTTATCAGTGGCATGTGGCTGAGAAAGATGCTCGACCGGGGTCTAGCCATCTCATTCTGGGTAGTGCTTACGGCTTCAGCAGATTGCGAAGTGAACAGCCTCTCACCGGGCGGGCTGATGGAGTTTGTATAACTGATTAACCTTCCCTTCCGTCTCTCACTGACACCTTCTTTGCGCTGCGTCTTAATACTTTTTCGAGCGACCAAGTTTCTTTTCCTGCACAATCGCAGCCATGTCTTCCCTTTTCCTTCCCGTCGCTCTTTCGCTGCTCGCCAGATCTGTCGTTGCATCTCCAGTCGCAGTCGTGACTGGCACGGCCTTACCTCCTAATATCGCGCAGCAGGCCGGCGGTGGACTTCCGAACCAACCTGGCACGCCCAAGATCTCCAGCAATGCCATCGACAGCTTTCACTTGGCAAACTTCCTGGAGAACCTTGAATCGAATTTCTTCCAGGAGGGTTTGATGAACTACACACGATGGGGAACTGGCGATCAGGTGAACGGGGTCAGCAACATGGCAGTTGTATCTCGCATTGCCGCACAAGAGGAGGTTCATGTCGCGTCCATTGTCGGTCTGCTGGAAGGAAACGGGGCCCCCGGTGTCGCGCCTTGCCAATACGATTTCCCGATTACAGATGAGACAAGCTTTCTGGCGCTCGCCAGCATCATTACAAACGTCGGTATCGGCGCTCTGCAGGATCTTGCGGACGGCCTTTCCACCACCGACCCCGGACTGGAAGCCACCGTCGCGTCCATCATCCCCGTGGAGGCGAGACATGATGCCTTCTTCCGTCTCTTCGCACAGGAGGTACCAAATCCCACCACCTTCGAGACCAGAATCAGCGGCATCTGGGCCTTCAATCTGGCTTTGGATTTTATCATCCCCGGCTCCTGCCACGATTTGCCTTCCTTCATCACTTCCCTACCTATATTCCCCGACTTGGGCATTATCGGCTACGGAGGCCCATCTTTCGCAACTCCCAACAGCCCAGGCAAGCTGATCTTCCAGGTCGGACAACCCAACATGCTTCCCCAGGGATGGAACTCAGGCCCATTGTACATGGCGTGGGTCAACCAGGACAACGTCCCCGCCTACACTCCTGTAACCGTGCAGGGCAATGAATTGCACGCCGACGTCCACCCAGGCATGTTTGGAGTTGCATACGCCGCTTTGACAAACCAGAACACAGCAACAAACATCAACGATCTGACCAAGGCAACGCTGGCCGGACCTCTGCCTGTTCCTCTTGGTAGCTAAAGTTGATACGATCAAAGATACATGAGTGTTCACGAGGGCTTGCTGGCGGCGCCAAGGAGTTTATAAGGGACTGGGATCTACTGAATCATCAGGATGTAGCCAGTGCAGGCACGTAGGTTGGTCGGGGGAAAAGAAGGACTTTGTATGCATAAGCCACGCGGGTGGAATCCATTCACAACACTTTTTTACTGCGGCTTGCTTCTACGTGCCTCGCATCTCAAGCCTCGGCTGCCGTCGCCCAATGCTTTTTACTGTGATCTCTCTGCCACTGGGTACTCCCAGGAGTATTTTCCTGACAGGTTCCTGTCAGGCCTTCACCAGCCTAGGTCATGGCAAGTAGTTGCAGATGCTGCGGGGAATTAGTGGCAGATTCTGGACGGCAAGGACTAGTAAGTCGCTATTTTCGAACATGACGTGCCGGCAACAGTCTTCACCAGAATGCTGGGAGAAGGGTACGAGGCTAAATGAGGTGGATAGTAAGGTGAAGCAGGGGTTGAAGATGCAGACTCCGAAGTGAGGTGAAGCAAACGATGTTTGTAGTGGAAGTGTCTACCGTCTTCATCTCTAAGCTGACATTCTACAGTCTGGTCTGCGTGCCTGGATAACGACCATTTTGTGGCGTATTCGTACCCTGCGTCTCTGGCCGACGTTTTCTTCGGAGGCTTCTCTTAGTATGGCTGCCACAGATATGTACGGAGAGTCGTTTCATCAGTCCTCCATTCGGACATTGGCGGCTGCTTGCTATTATCCTACAGGGGAATTAGCACAGTTCTGTCTCTTCATTAGTATCTATAGCAGCTTTCTACGGGTGAGAGGAGTACATAGAGTTTGGGTCCAGGTTGACTGAATGTGATTAGTAGGTGAGTGGAGAGTGAAGGACGATCTAAAGCGGCTTAATTAGGTGGGGCGCAAATGAGCTTAGGGTAGTTTCACTCATCTCTCAGTGTTCAGATGTTGTTTTCTTCCAGGCAATTTTACAATCCACGACTTTCATCCATCTTTACCTCGAATCTGTACCTCTAGATAGAATAACATACGCAAGTTTTGCTCATCAGCTCGCAGCAAGGACATACCTCGTGAGAGTCGTGCTCAGTATTATAGCGCCGCGCTGCCACCCTCAACCTACCTGAGATTGCTTTGACTGACATGTGCACCGGAAACGATGCGGCAGTTACCGGATCAATCTGATGGCGTCGCTGACAAGGCAGTGAGAGTTCCAGCGACCGGCTAACTCACCGTTGTTGACCGTCATCCCAACATGCCTGAAATCCTGTTCATCGACGTACAAGACAAATCCGGACGCAATCGAAATGTCGTCCGGCGGCATGCTGCTGAAGACGCTCATCGCAGAAAGCGTATGACCGATGTTTTCCGCCATCAAAACCAAGTAGTTCGCCAGAGACCACTGACGCTTCGACCCTCAGCACGGCCTCGGCAACCAGAGCAGGCTGATACGACCGCGGAGGAGGAGACGGAAGACGAGCTCCGGCGGGCGCAGGATGCGGCGTCTGATCGACAGGCCATCGAGACACCAGCACGAAAGCCCAGGCAGCTGCGAGATCCCAAGGCCGCCCTGACGCTTCGTTGGCGGGTCGGCAACCCGACCGCGATCAAGCCTCCTACGGATGATCTGAAGATAGAGTTTGTACTCAGTGAATCTTTCAACTGGATGATGGGTCAATATACCAGTTCTTGGTCCTCATTAGTTCAACGCGACCCAAAAGTCTTTGACCTCAATGGTGAAGTGGAAATCCTCAGGGAAGCGTTCTACATTGTTGTCGACCTCCTGGAAGTGCGGAAGACGGCTGCTGCATTTACAGTCCTCAAGCATACCCTCGATTCTATTCCAGCGGTCTTTCGAGATCCACATCCGGAGTTACTGTTCACCCTTGTGGAACTTGCCTATGGTATCAACATGGCCGGGGCAACTGACCTCCACGCTGAGATCAGGCCCCATGTCGCCGAGTTAGCTTCGACAATCATGGGGAAAATGCACCCGCTCACGATCTTGCTGAGATCCGAGTTCGATGTTGTATTGCAGACCCACGTCACAGAACTTGTATTCAAGTGCATTATCGACGCAATGTCGAAGACCTTCGGTAAGATCGCTTATCAAACACTGGTCCAGCAGATGGGGCGGTCGCAATTTTACGCTCGTACCGGCCGCGGTGATGAGGCGCAGAAACTGATCGCTGAGATACAGGAGCAATGGAAGCATCAGTACGGAGCAGACTCCGCTCTGGCCCGGCTGGCAGAGCTTGAGCTTTGCCTGATGCGGCTCCAAAGCTCCACAAATCCAGAACCATCGCTGGAAGCTCAGGCCAACAACGCAATGCTAAGGGTTGAGGTAATGGCCGGGGTATACTCGAATAAGTTTACAGACAAGGCAGCCAACCATCCACGAGTCAGAGACCAATCTCCGCTGAAAATGGCCCTTGCGCAGTGGTTTCTTCAGCACAAGCGATATTCCTTTGCATTGCACTGTTACGAAGGCGCAAAGAGGAGTAGCGAGGACGGTGACCCGAATGAAGTTGCCACGAGGCCTCTGGCGGACCTCATCGCTGATACGGTGGCCGGTGCCCTTGCCGATATGTTGTGGCGGCCTGGTAATTTGTTGATCCTTGCATCACAGGCTCCAATGCAAGAAAGCGTGCTGGCACTATCCTAGCACAATGCGGTCGTTCTCATGTACGCGCCTGGACCAATTTGCGCACGAGATCGTCCCCGGTGCAAACCCACACGACCACAAGAACGACATATTTCACGTACGAAGTCGCTGAAGGACATTATCAATGACCCGTTACCGGCCTTACCATCTTCATTGGCGAATCAAATGTGACTGCTTATCCCATCGCTTGTTTGAGACCGGCAACATTCAACTGGCGGACATCCGGTAGTCGTGTTGTGACTGTCACGACCGCCGTTGACTTTGCCTGTCATGATCTGTCATATTTGCAGACGGGCGTCTGCATTGCAGCGTACCTGCATGATGAACCTCCCCCCGGTGTGGTACAGATCGGGAGGGGCGGTTTCGGACAACTTCTCAAACTCTGCTTCTTCGACGCCCAACCCTCAGGCGCTTGCGTGTCTCCCTCTGGTTTTGGACCTTTCAAAGCAATATTGCTAAATCAGAGCCTTCCTCAAACGCAGCAGCAGCAACTGGATATGGCGGCAAAGGATCCAAGGGTGTTTGCTTGAGCCTCGGCCTCTAAGTCTGGTATCAACTTGTGTAGCCGATTTGGCACAGAGGTGCGCCGCCACCTCGCCGCTGCTGGGAACCGGTGCCATCCGCGTCTCATCCGCGTCTACATGGACTTGTCCAATATCAAAATCCAATTTCGGGAAAACTTGGAAGCCGCTTGTCATTCGGGAAGATTGCCATGTCAGTGTAAAGTCGAGTCCTTTGTGGACACCACCGTTGCAAGGAATGAAGAGGTTGTCATCAGGACTGATCTATGGTCAAGCCAATCTAGACGCCTCGATTGAGAGTCAGGAGCTGCGAGCGGTCCTACGTAGCCGCTCCCGCCTTGACCATGCGGCGTTTCAACTGATCCCCACCATCCTTTCGCCTACGGCCTCAAGCAAGTCGCCTTCTCGAATATGACAGCAATGAAGCGTGGCATTTTGGAATACATCCGCCAAGGGAGCGGGCAACAGCTTCCGCGCGAAATTGCGGTAGAGTGCGACTCCGCCTTCCACGATGCAAGATTTTTCAACGGACGGAAACGGTGGGCTATTGCATATGAGGCGCGCTCAACCGTTGTTTCAGTGACCCTCCATAAATTTGGCGAGCAAGAGCTATAAGATGGTGTGTAGAAGTTTGACAGAGAGCTTTCTCTCGAGGCAGCTTTAGGGTAAGGGCTTGGAGTGAGAAGGTTCTGTACACAATGGGGAGCGTTCTGGTCACTCTTTTCGTCAGCCTCGCAGGCCTTGGCCTGACATTTGCAGAGCAGCTTCCAGGTTGGTCCTTCAGCTGTTGCAAGCTGGGTTATCGCTGACGAACAGCAAGCTGTGCACAATCGATTTGTTCGTCGCTGTGACAACGAGACTCACCCCTGGTTCTATGGGAATGAAACTAATCCCGAGCCAGCTTGGGGCAGCGGCTATCTCACCTCAGAACAACCGCAGCAGACTGATATCCCACCTCCTTTCCCCTGTGGGAGTGAGTCATGCCAGCCGAAGGGCGGACCAAATCCGACTGCTGGTAACAACAGTTCACCGCAAATCACTTTCAGTCCAGAGCAAACCTCGCTTGCGACGGCACCGTCTTCCTCAAATTCAACCGCTGTCCATGGCACCGGTCAAACTCTCAGCCCTACCATCACCTCGGCGCCTTTCGCCAACAGTACGTCGACTGACACCAACGCGGCGGCATTGCCAACCACTCCGTCAACTGGAAACGCGACAATCGCCTCGGATGGAAGCACTGGGTCATTCGTTTCGCCGGAATCGAATTCTGCTTCGTCGAATGGAACGACAGCGTCAGATGCTCCTAGCGTTTTGCCGGTGACTGTTATGACGATGAGATCGACGACCACGATTTGGTCCGTTCCCTGTTCGAATTTCACCTACAACGGCACCAACCCTCCCTGGGGCACTGGCAGATCTACGGACAGACCATTGTGGACCAATACATCATCGCCAGCTCCGGGCTATACCTCACCCTCAGAAACTGACACTTTGCCCGAATTTGAAAACACGATCATCACGGTTACCATCGACTACACGCCAGCCCCAATAACCCCGTCCCCTGTAACTCCATCGGCTGAAGAATTTACAGTGACAGCCACTCTACCTGAGAGGAGAAACCACACTCTTCCTGGAAGCTCCAACACAGGGACAGCACGTTCAAACAGTACAGCCGCAGCGACCGGGCCAATCTCACCGCAATCAGGGTCACTCACTATGACCATCGTGGTGGAAAGCAACACGACCAGAGTCTTCGGGCCCGGCGAAAATTCAGCATCGTTCACCGGCTGGTCCAATTCTTCACTCGTCTCAGCGGCCTCCAATGCAATCCCAACGGACAGCTCGACCCAACAGCGAGCCAATACCACGACCGCGGACTCATCTTCGTCGTCCACGGCCTCGTCGGCCAACGAGTCAACCACGTCATCTATGAGCAATACCACAGCATTCGGCACCAGCCCGGTAACTGATAATTCGACATCGACAGCAACAAGCAACACCGCGATAACGATAACATCAGCGGTAAGTGGGAATCCAGGCGGCATACCTCCTAGTAACCCGACGCCGCTGTTCTGGCCCAATGGCACACATCCCACGCCATGTTCACTGACGCCTTCGAACGTCTGGCAGGATTGGAACTGGACAATCCCAACCGGTGCGTCGTTCGCAGCCCCTTCCAGTCCTCAGAGTCCAGCAGACACCTTCAGCGTCACTTCTTTTCCCTTTCCCTTCCCTTCCAGCATCACCAGCGCCACCGCTTCCGAAACGCTGAACAACACAGCGACGCCCTCCACTGGGACGTGGTTTGCAGTGACGACCCTAAGTAACGGAAGTGTGGCCACCACCTTCTCGACGCAATTCGGAACGGCGCCTGTAGCGTCCGATGGGGGCCCGAGTGATCCAGGTCACGGTGGCAATGGTGCCAGTACCAATGCCGGTACCAGTACTTCTCTGACCGTAGGGGACCACCATATTGTGATTCCGCCCAGGAGGCAAGCTAGATGGGCTTCTGCTATGTGAGGAGCCCGCCGCGTACCGAGACGGGACAGGAAGGCTCGAGCTTGGGATGACGATGAGCTGCCCACTTTGCGGGACAGTGAGGACACACTAATACTATGTGGCCTCGCTCGGATGAGATCTATTTACTGTACGTGTACCGTGTTCCACTTGCTTAGCGGGAAGTGTGAAAGAACTAGGTAATCCCAGGCATTGAATGATCCGAAGATCTGGTGTTCATTTTGCGCGCTACCGTAAGAAGCTCTTTGCAGCTGTCCGCCTCTCTCTGTTTCTTATCGTTCCGACTTCGCTTACTTAGCTTGTAGTCAAGTGCCTTCGTGGCTGATCTCAGTCATGTTAGGCCGAAGTGTCGGTCGTAGCCACCTGCAGTTTGTCGCTGAACTATTTCCAATCTTTATCTTTGGTTCGTTCGAAGATTGCGTTGCTGGACGTTCTGGAAAAGGGGTGGGGTTTGAGCAGGCGGCCTCGAGCTCTCGTCCGTAGTCTCCGATCGTGCCGGTCATCCTTACAGCACGGCTAAAGTCTGTGCTGGCCCGGTAGTTCATGAGTTGGTTCGAGGTTCGATTGCGCAGCCCAAGGCAAGTAGATGTCCAGGTCCGCCTGCGCACCTGGGGACAAGTAGGGCGGGCGTAAGGAGAGCGCGTAATGGTGCTGCAGAGTTTTCTGCCGGACCGTTTCCAGGCGTTCATCAGAAGAAGAGGGCTTTGAGGGGGGAGAACAATAGGCCAGCCACCTTCATTCTGACTCAATAGGTGTAAGAGGAGCACTGCTGATGCCCGAAGTCGCAGGTGTGGCAGCGTACTCGCCCGAACGCAGGCCTGAGGATTTCATGCTGGCGAGAGATTGATTTGTCCATTCGGCGATCGAAGCTGCTGGGCCACCAACGATTGCAACGGACTGTAGTTCATTATCCTTCCCGAGAACTGTCCCTTGATATCGAGACTCTTCGCCTGTCTTGCTGTGGCGCTTCTTGAGTGCTGCTCAGCGACACGCGGCCAGTCAGTCACTTGTCACTTCGGCTTCAAACTGCCTTCGCGCTCACCAAAGCCTCACGGAGACAAAAACGCGACATTTCTCAAGACTTACCAGCGAGATAATCCTCCTGATCATCCAAACCTGCTGCAATCTCCTCGACATTCGCCTCATCGCCAAACCCTGCGATCCGTCGAATCTCCTTGTTCACCGGCCCATGCGCCCAGTTCACAAACGCTTCGACGCCGCGAAGATCCTCGAACGGCACCCACACTCCTTCCGAGATCTCCACATCATCCCTCAGGCTCTCCTCTGCGGTACTCATCTGCGGGTACAGCGCGCCCGCCTGACTCAGCGCGAGTCTCACATCCTGAATCGTGGGCACGAAGGTGTTGTGAAGGTTGAAGGCATTTTGAGCCGTTGAAGAGGCGAGAAGCAACAGATACCGCGCTGCGAGATCGGTCACCGTGTCGATCACGGCAGGTTTCGCGTAGCTGAAGCCCGCGGCGCGCAGGATTTGAATGACTGCAGGGCGTAAGAGCGCGGTGTGCAGGTCGGCGGAAGTCATCGTGACTGCCTTTGCCTGATCCTCAACGTGTGTTCCCAGGAAAGGAGAAGAGGGAGAAAAGCCAGAAGGTCGCAAGCAGCCAAGACGCCTCGATCACGATGTCCCGGTGTCAAAGTCTGGAGCCTGGGAAAAAGTGGTCGATTACACTGAATCGTAAGAAGTACGAGTTTTATCCTGTGCAGGCAACGCCGTGCACATCCTTCCTGACACTCCAACTGCGGCCTGAGGCGTTGCTGCAATGGCCTGCGACCTCTAGAGCAACGATTCCATATCCCAAGGCGTCGTGCGAGAAAGAAGCTGAGATCGATGCAGACGCCGTGGAAGAAGATGCGAGTGACGCCGACGAATCGCTGCCACAGCCGGACCATCGCGCGCCTATTGCGCCTGTTCCACCTGCGCCGCAAACCCCCAATCATGACCTCCAGGCCGCGGCTATCGACAGCCCGACGCCACGTCTGGCGCCTGACGTGCCTGAGGCGCCCAATGATGACGCTTCTTCCAAGGCACAACAGACGCCCCGGAAGAATGGCAGGAACAAAGTCGCGGGGAAGCCTAAACGCCCCAAATCTCGCCGCCTACACACTCCGTCGCATCGTCAACAGCGCGAGGCAAAGTCCATCCTCAAATCTGATCGTTCTGGCGGCATCAGGAAGTCGACTCCCGCTAAAGGCAGGCGTAGGTCCGTCGTCGTCAACCCGGAGGTGCATGTACACTTCATCAACGACACTCCTAGCTCGCATAACTCCAACGGAGAGAATGAGTGCCCGATCGTGTCCTCTGATATCGACTCTGTGATAGACTCCGACGGCGACGAAGACATGTCCGACACCGCTTCTTCTGCACAGGAGAAGCGCCCCAACCTCAAACTCAGCTTCTCCCGGAAACCTTCGGCCCAAGCAGGGGGGATACAGCCCGCGCCTGTGCAAACCCCGGCTCCTCAAAGTGCAACCGCGAGGACACCCAGCATCAAGCTCAAACTCCCGGGCAAAAGCACTCCTCTCCCGGTCGCCGACGATGGCGCCAAGCCAAAGAAGAAAAAGAAGAATGCGGATAACATTGAAGCCACACCCGGCTCGAATAAGAAGCGCAAGCGCGAATACATAAAGGAGCAAGGCGACGATGAAGGCGCTCGACCAGCTCCGTCCCAACCAAACAAGATTCCCACAATTCGCACCCTCAAGTTCAAAACACCGTCTCAGACGGCACAGGCGTCAGCCCCGAAGGCTACAGGACCCGCAAACCTGCTATTCAAGGTCAAGGGCAAAATACCCAAGCGGACACCGGGTGTCGGCTACGACTCGGAACTCGAGAGCGAGTATGAGAATGACAAGAAGGAGACGACGGTCGGTCGAGAAAAGGATCCGGTGATTCACGAAGGCTTCATACTGCGCATGCAGCCCGGTGAGGACTGCGATTACCTGCGCAAGTCGATTGAAGATGGCAAGGCAGGCGAGATTCTTTCAAAAGGCGGGGCAGCTATCAACTTGAGGATGCTTGATACACTGGGTCGGAGAGGCATCTTGCAGATCAAGGATCACAAGTATGCAACTTCTTTGGTGGATCTGCCATGCATCCTTGAGGGCATGAAGTCTTGGGATAAGAAAGGGTGGATCAAGAGTATCGACATTTGTCAGATGCTGCTGGTGCTGGGACGGTGCAAGGACGAAGAGGAGGCGAGGAACTATCCGTTGCCCGCGGACGTCGACCCCAAGTCATATCAATATGCCCATGGCATCACCGCGCCGATGAAATGGGTTCGGAAGAGACGTTTTGCACGAACAAAGAGAGCGCGCGTGGATGATATCGAGGCTGTTGAACGAAGGGTCCATGCTCTGCTCGAGGCCGACAAGGCAGCAGTCAACACGAAGTATCAGCTTCTCGACCACGACCCGCGCCTCGACGAGCATGGATACAGCACCGACATGGAGGAGGAGGGAGAAGAAGAAGACGAGGACGAGGACGAGGATGCTGAAGCCGAACCCGACAACTACTTTGGCTACCACCCCGGTGCTTATAATGTGTCGACACCAATGGCCACCGAAACACCCGTGCAAGAGGAGATTGACCAAGATGATTTCGCCGCGCTTGAGCGCATGTTCTATGACGAGGATAAAGGCCCGGCAGCAGAGCCAACCGCGCAAGCTCCGGACACCACTTTACATCCTCCAGAGGTGGGAGCAGACTCCTCCTTCGGCGTCACCAGTACAAGCGCCACCCCGTCCGCCACCGCCGACCATACCCCGGCGGGCGAAGCTTCTTCCGACGAAGATGAAGACGACGCAGGAGAAGAAGACGAAGACCGCGACGATGACGAGAAGGAAGGCGACGAAAGTAAGCGTCAAGCGCTCGAGAGGATCGAGGACATGACGAACAAGATTGCGGAACAACGGGAGTTGCTGAAGAAGACCACCAACGCAATCCTGAAGAAGAAGCTAGCCAGGAGGATTCAGGACCTGGAGGACGACGTGGCGATGATGAAGAAGAATGCGGGCTTGAGTGAGAACGAGGATGATGAGTGATGGGGTTGGATGGCAGTGGCTCGAGTGAAGCAACGCGATAGATTATTTGTGAAAAGGCTAAAGAGAAGAATCGAGGATGTGCTCCTCGTCCCGGTCACTGAGGTTGTGACATCTTTTCTGCCGGCTTCATCGTGCTCCCGCTTAGGCCCCGATAAGAGGGTAGCAGAGAGACAGTATTCATTCATATCAGGTTCAACCCTGCATTCATCTGATTCATTCACACGATCCGAGTCTCCCTTCCCATGCCAAGCGAATGCGAATGCTGTGGTCCCTACACACATATGTACATACATACAACACAGTGCAGTACAGTACATTGATGTAGCACGGAGTAAATCTTCGCGCACGGCCAGGGGATCATACTCGCCATCAATACGAGCGAGCGAGGTACTCGTGCGCGGGACATACTGTACGGAGGACGTGGACGTGGACGTGGACGTGATAGTAGATACCTACTCCAGAGTACAGCGTACTCTAGAGTACGTGAGTATGTACAGAGTAGAGCATATATATGTACTTTGTCCAGAGTAGAGCATATATACTTTCTCAGAGTATGTATAGAGTAGAGCATATATATGTACTTTTCTCCAGAGTATGTACAGAGTAGAGCATCTATACTTTCTCCAGAGTATGTACCCGTGCGTGCGTAAAGTACCCTGAGATAAGATAGGTATTATTACTCGTATCGTCGTAATTGACGTCCTCTTACTCGGTATTTTCCGATCACGTTGATCAGTGACATAGACACAGTTTCTCCATGCTCGTTACTCGGTCCTCGTCCCGCGTGCGAGAACGAGGTACTGTAGCTGATCGATGATTCATCAATGCTCCGAGATCGGGCTTCTAGATCGCCCCGTCGCCTCATCGCACGTCGTAGGGACCGCTCACCTTGGTACACTGATGAGTACGGAGCGCACAGTACGAGTTTCTCTACGCTATGAGTACGTTCTCCTCCCGCGTAAGTACTCATCTCATCTCGGTGCATGTGATGTTTTTCCACCCGTCCTATGGGTACCCGTGCTTGGTACTCCGTACTCGTCCGGGAGGATGACGAGAGCGCTCGTGAGAAGTGAGAGGCGCGCGTACGGACTGCCACCAACACCAAAATGGAATTTGAATCCTGACCTTGTGTGTCCAAGAGCAGTGTCAAGCTAGATAGATGTACAAGATACCACGCACGGTGGGCATGATTTTCTTTCCAAAGCCTTGATCCAACCAAGTGCGTTTGGAGCATTGGCGTCGATAGCCCTGGCACTCACCCGGAGAATAGTAGGGGCGGTCGGGGGCGTTGCTACCCCGTCGCTATCCAAGCTACGAAGTAGTAGATCAATCCGCCCGCTCTCCCAAAGTTATACCCAATCTCGTAAAGTCGTAAGATATCATCGCTCCTGGGGAAATTCTGTTTGTCATCTTCCAGCTTCTAGCTGTGAAGGCGTAGGTTGGGCTTCCGGCGCCGGTTGTGGTGGTGGCGGCTCTGTCTGTCGACTGCGGCCAGGTATTCTCAGTCCGAACCTCGATCTCCAGGATTGTTGTTGGGTCTCTGCTCCGTCTTGGGAGGCTGCCGTGTTGGAGCTGGGTAAACTTTGCCCTCGCTGCCGGCGCGCTTGGTCTTGTTCCTGCTGACCTCTCCGCTCGGCACGCACCACCAGTGGAAACCCGTGGCGGTCCCGATCATGGTAGACAATGCTCATAAACCTGCCTGGGATGATCATAGCCGGCCTCCGGCCGGGTCGACCGTTTCCAATTATCGAGAATGTCGTGGGGGGTGGCTGAATGTTCGCTGGGTTGACCTCGGCACCTTCGGCTCGAGGTTTGGGGACATAATAGTCGGCCTTGCACAGAGGACAACAAGCCCGCCGCGATGTCAACCAAGGGTCAACACAGGAGGCGTGGAAGGCGTGGCCACATGTCAGTCCGCGGATATCGTCGTCATCATCAATGGTGTCGATGCATATCGCGCACGCGTCTCCCGGGTCTGGGAGCTGTTCTGCGGGAATGGCGGTCTGGATACGCTCTTCATCTTCCTCGTCTTCGTCCTCAGTGGTGACCTTTTGTAAGGGAGTATCCGGTGTAGCAGTTGATTGAGTGGATTTAGGCCGGACGGGTGTTGTTGGCGCACTGTCCGGAGTACTCTTCTCTCCTCCCACGACTTCTGGAGTGCCGTGCTCAGCCGGCTTCTCCCCGTCCGTCGTGTTTGTCGGCATGGGAGCTAGCTCTCGAGCCTCGATCTCCTTCGAGTCCTTCGAATCCCGCTGGACATTGTGTAGACTGGCAGGCCGTGATGCAGTATTGATTCCGCCTGCGGTAGGCAAGCCTTCATCGGCACGATTGGAGCGCCATGCCTTGTACTTGATCAGGGGGAACTTTTCATTGACCTCTTCAATCGTCATCAGCTTCTTTTCCCGTCTGCGCCGATGTTGTCGAGGCATGGTTGTGAGATCTACGCCATCGGGGTCTTCGCCATTCATGCGGGCTCGATTCCGCTGATTGTATCTGAAACAATATTTCACACCAACGATGATCCTAGGAGGGAAACGGTCAGCTGGCGGTACGCGATAAAGACTAGTCGAGGCTCACCATAAGTTGGTAAAGACTACACCAAAGCCCAGGGCCACGAAAAAGAGCAGTGGCGAACTCGGCCCAGACCCTCCATTATTGGAGCTGCTTGCAGTAGGAGTCGCCGCCGTGGAAGTTGCGGATGAAGTCGCCATCTTAGATGAGATATGACGGTAGGGAGTCAGCGGAGAGTTCGGAACCGGAAAGGCGCAGACGCCAACATCAACAGAGACTGATTTTTATTCCAGGCAGTCGCTGATGGTTGGTGACATGGAGGACGCCCGAAGCAAACGGGTCGTGATAAGCTGAAGTTGAGAAACGGGGAGTGGCAATCGGAGTCGCTGGATCTGGAGTGACGGCTCTGCCCAAGGGGGGTGGAATTAAGGTTGTTTTTCAGGCGCGCAGCTGGCGGACCGAGCGTCGATGGGTCTCTGCTGCTGGTCTGGATCTCGCGCAGGAGGCGACGAGGCGTGTGGTGATGGACGAGATGTTTCAAGGGGGAAACGACCTCTGCTTCAAGGAAAACGGGAGCGCACTCGGTGATAGGGCGGCCGCAAGTGAGATCAAGGGCGCAGGATGAGTGATAAAGATACAAGTGAAGGTCCAGACAGATTGACGACGGATGCAAGTGAAGATCAACCTCGATTCTGCACCGCCAGAGCCCGTTCAATTGACACTCTTGAGATAGAAAGGTTGGAGTGGAAGTGGCCGTGGTTCAGACCCCGATGGATTGGGCGGAGGCAGAGAGGCTGGCGTGGGCGGCGTGGTCAAGCGCTCTGCTGCCAGCTTTGGCTTGCTTGCGACGCCAAAACCAGGTTTAGTTAAAGCGAGCTAGGCCTGAGATGGCTCACAGCCAGGCTTCATCTCCGACCCTCGCGGCACGGTCGGATCGACACCAAGACCCTCGCACAAACTACTCGTACCATACACGCAATAATGGTCCTTTTCACATGCAGTTATCAAGTCGCTGTCTGCTTCTACTTCTACCTCTACTTCTACACCTGCACTGCGCCCTGCATCTGCTATGATGTACTACCGCTACATAATGCCTCGAAACCCTGCATCGCTCGCCATCACTCCACCGCTGCAGTTTCACCGCGGACTTCTCCTCAAGAGAAACAGCGCCCTCCAACCTCACGAATCACAGTCTTCCCCCCGCCCCCCCGCTGGCGACGCTTGCGCGCTTTCACCGGCTGCCCGCTTGCTTGTCTCTCGCCTCCCCCTCTCTAGATGCAGTTGTCCCGAAATAAGGTTAACTGGATCGGTGGGGGATCACTTGATCATGCGAGCTTTGATGTCGTCCAAGTGAGCATCGACTTACGAAACAAAGAGTGCGCATCGAATCACAAGCAATTGACGCTACTCCGTAAAGTCGAGAAACACAGCGCTGTCCGCAGGAGACGTGAGTCGCGACCATGACGTCAGACTACACCAAGTGCGAGCAGCGCGGTGCAGTCGTTGTGTGTTGATATCTCCCACAACCAGGACCTTGCCCGGCACCCTCCATGCTAGTGGCGAGAGAGCAGTGTCCGCCGCTACTACCCGCAACGAAGCCGCAAGGGTTGCCGAGTACGCAGTACTCACCGCGCCGCTGGGAGTTCGACCTGGTGTGCTTCACCTGACGGCCGTGGAGTTAATCGGTACTCAGGCTGACTGTTCTCTCGAGGCACCCCTATGCTGCTGTAGTATAGAGCGAGTAGAGGGAGCAACGTCGTGTCGCGGCCGAGCTCCTGTCAATGGATTGGGCCGCACCCCTGAAGCACCAGGATCGCCAGTACAAGCACACGCTATTGTATCTGAGGCCGGCGCTGTTGTCAGCGACCATCAATTGTCGGACTATTGAAGTATTGAAGCAGGCAGTCCTCATAAGGACATCGGAAAGGAAGCACAAAGCCCTGCTAACCCAGCATTGATTTCCCTCTCTCTCCTCCAGCGCCATGCAAGTCATTGTGTACAAAAGAAAACCTCGGCTTCGTCAGAAGCAAATCCCATAAACTGGCTCATAATCACATATACACGTAAACAGACAAAACGAAAATAGAATTCAGCGCTGACATGTCCCCTGTGGGCCCGACGGACTGCCCTGAGGCTTCGGAGTCTGCTCCTCTTCGGGATTGATCGCCTTGGTCGCTACTGGCGTCAGCATCTCGATATCCGCGACAGTTGTTCCTGGTTTCTGTGGGAAAATGACTGGAGGCGTAATTTGGCCACTCGCTGAACGTCCGGTCTCCTGTTCCGGATGCGAGTGCTGCGAGATGCTTCTCTCCAGCCTCTTCCGTGGTTGGATCTCGCTCAACGCTACCGCACTTGGTTCCTCGGGTATACTCAGATTCTCCATGCGTTCTTCCAATATCTCTAGTGACCTCCTGAGGCTGTCAGGCTCTGTTCCTTTGTCCTCACCCATAGATATGACGCTGCCACGGCTGTTGGTCCGCATCATTTCAATTCCGAGCTTTGACGATGGTCTCGGGGGTTTCCCCATTGGTGACCGAGCCCGTACCTGAACGTCTCCAAGTTCCTCGTCTTCGTCGTCGCCTTCCTCAGCTGCGGCGCTGGGGTTGTCCATTTTGCTCTCCCTCAACTCGCGTCGCTGTCTTACAGCCTCTGATGATTTCTGACGTCGTGGTGTCCGTATGCCATACCCACCCATATCTTCAATCGAAGCACTGGCGGGTGCGGATTCTGTGTGGATAAGGTGGGGATAGCCGCTCTGGATATAAGGCCGCTGGCTGACGACAATATCGTCAGAGATACCTAGCCCGGCCTTTGCCCACTCCTCCGTGGCGGCTCGAGAAACGATGACAGGGATATCATCGTTCTTCAGAGAGTCCAAGTCACTGAAAAATCCACCACTGCTAATGGAGTCTCCTCGGCTTGACCCTCGGTAGGATGAGTCGGGCATTGTTGGCGCAAGGCTTGACGCCACAGAAACGGGGCTGTCTTGGCTCGTCATAGACTCAATTCGCGTATTGAGATGGGGGATGGTCAAAGGCATGGCAGGTTTGAAATCTTTCGGAGCTGGTCTCCAGGCACAGTACTTAGCCAGCATCTCGGTCAGTTTCTGAGTGGTTGGGGGCTTCTGCATGAGCGTATCAAAATGGTGGACTTCGGGCAAATCTTTCAGGTAACCGGTGATGCAGACGATGGGAGTGCCAGTATTGGCGCTCTTCGTATCTCGGATCATGCGAGCAACGTCGACGCCACTTATAAGGGGCAACTTGAACTCCATGAAGATAATGTCAAACTGGATCTGGCTGACAGCTAGCCGCAAAGCGTCCGGACCGTTGGTCGCGGTGATGGTGCGACATCGCAGTTTCTCAAAGAGCCGTTCCATTACCAGTCTCGAGACAGGATGATCCTCACATATCAACACGTCCAAAGGCCGGTATGTAGGACCGTCCAGAAAATTGATTTGTGAGAGTCTTCTCGAGCTTTGACGGCGTCGTTGCACTTTCAGCAGCGCCTTAGCTTGGGCCGACTCATTATCCGAAGATGAAGGTGAGACGTCCCGAACAAGCAACTGACTCTTGCGCTTGTGATGACCGGGCACGAAGGGCTCTCGTTGGACACCCTGTCCGTCACTTTCTTGCGAGCCAACAGTCTGTGATCTGGTGCGTCCATTGATGCCTGCAGATCTTGGTGGTGGAGGCATCGCTTTGGCCGGCGAGATTGACGGCATGCGAACAGGTTTAATGGGTGAAGAAGTCGCCTGCTGCCCATGTTTGACAGCGTCCTGGGGAATATCAAAGAAGCTGCTCGGAGCCAGAGAACTGCTTCCTTGCGATGACCCAGATGTCTTACGGCGGTCATGATGTTGCGCGGTAGAGAACTGAACCAACAGCGGGGACGATGGCTGCGATGGCCGGCTAGGTGATGAGTTGGAGGTCGCCAAGCTCGATGGCGAGCCGGGTCTGTGGCCTTTGCTTAGAGAGAGCGCACGCTTCACGGGCATAGGCATCATCGGGCTGCCCTCAAGCGAAGGTCCAGGGGAGCCGATTGCCGGGCTGTTAGCGGCGGACATTGCTGCCTGCGAATGAGCATAACCTCTAGCTTGTGCTTGCATCGCTTCCTTCCTCATTTTTTCTACTATATCCTTGTTGGCTTTCTCCAGTACTGGCAGGTTCTTGAAATTGAAGTTGCCAAAGTCATCTGCAAGGACAGGCTCACTCAGCCTTCTGCTCCGCGAATCGCGCATGACATGAGGGGGAATGTGGAGTGGCATCAGGCCGCGTTTAGCAGAATTGGCCTGCGTCCTGACCCGGAAAAGTGCATCATGCGGACGGCTGGAGTTGTCAGATCCATTTGGCATGGGCCCAGATGGGGATATCTGGTCCTCCAGCTCCTCAGGAAACGATGTCAGGGTGGCGCCACGCGAGTCGAAATACTCGGTATCTTCTGGGTGTTCGGGGTTCGGTATGAATTGAGCCTCGTCTTCCAGGAGTGTCTCCCAGTTGATGTCCGCAAACCAAGGATGTGCCTGAATCTCGCAGCCGCCACTTGGGTATTTCTCGTCCTTATTGGCCCCCAGTCTTTCCCTCGGATCCAATTGGATCAGTTTGTTGATTAGGTCTTTGGCCTCCGGGCTGACTTCAATCTCTTCGTCGTCCTCGGGCCAGGCAATTCTCCGGTTGACGATATTGTCAAACACCTGCTCCGGCGAATCTGCATTGAACGGCGGATAGCCATAGAGGAACTCGAACATGATACAGCCCAAAGACCACCAATCACACATTTCGTCTTGGACGGCGCCATTGATTGTTTCGGGAGCCAGGTAATCTGGAGTGCCTACGAAGCGGCGATCGCTCTCATCCGGCTCGAAGAGTGGCGGTCCCAAGATCTGAGAAGACAGCGGTAAAGCGGCGGGAGCTTGGGAAATGTTGCTCATGGATTGTGACAAAGGGAAAAGGTCAGGTGAAGCACTACCCTGGCTGTAAGCCTCTTCTTCGATCTTCCGCGGAAACACCTGAGGTGGAGATTCAAGGTCCTCCTGTACACCAAGTTTCTTGAAAAGTTGATGGAGGTCGAAGCTCGAACCACTGCCGCTGTCACTACGATAGCCTGAATTCCTGAGGGATGTTTCTCGGCTGAGAGAGCTCTCACGATTCAAACTGAAGTAGGAGGGTTGGTCCATGCCGCCGGTGAAAGCAGGTGTCATGAGTGGCGTTGGTGCGGGTGAGTGAGGCCCTTGGTAGTCGAAGGACGTCGACCTAGACGTGGGACCAGAACCCGACCCTGGCTGTGTGAATGGGCCGTGCTTCAGAAGGTCCGGCACCGCTTCTTCAGGCTGTTTCAGTGCACGTTTCTGGCGACCAACAAGACCCATGCGAGACAGACCGAAGTCGGTGAGTTTCAAATGACCTTTCGAATCGATGAGAAGATTGTCCGGCTTCAGGTCACGGTGCACAATCCCTCGCGAGTGCAAATGCTCTACCCCGAGCACGACTTCTGCGACATATTTCTTTGCCCAGTCTTCGCTTAGTCCACCCAGAATCTTGACCAGCGACGCACAATCCCCTCCATTCAGGTATTCCATGACCAGGTAGAGGTAATCCTTGCTAGAAAAAGTCCAGTATAGCTTGGCGACAAAGTCACTCTCGCCTTGCCACATCATGATGGCGCGCTCAGCTTTGACATTGGTGACTTGGTTTTTGGCAACCATGTCGGACTTGCGTAGCACTTTGATGGCGAAGTACTCACCGGTGCTCTTCTTCTTAGCAAGATAGACGCTACCGAAAGCCCCTCTGCTGATCGGTTTGATCACCTCAAAATCCTTGATTGAAGGTGGCTGAGCTCGAGGTTGCTGCGGATGAGAGATGGAGTTGAGTCTCGGCGACGAGGGCGTCTTGAGGTCAGAGGAATGCATCGACGACTGCCTTCTATGCAGAATGGGAGCGTTGCCTGAAGTCACAAATTCACCCGCCGTTAACAATGGCGACACCACAGGAGAGTGGGCAATATCGCCGCTGGAAATCCGAGATTTGGTCATTCGAAGTGGTGAAGGTGGCGGGGGTGGATATCGCCCGGGCGAGTGTTGACGATTGGGTGAGGCCGAATTGAGGCCATGAAGATGCATGCTTCGTCTCTTCCTGTCTCTCGAATGGGCGGCGCGCCCCTGGTCAGACGCTGAGGCGGGAGAGTCGGAACGCCAATGGGATAAGATGTTGGTGGACGGCAAGCTACCGTCACTATCGTTTGCATCCTCAATGTACATTGAGCGTCTGTTTGATACGGGTTGCGGCTGAGAAATGAGATTACTCCGATGTGACTTTGGAGTAGGGCATTCGATCGGACTGCTAGAACCGGTAGAGACCGCCTGAGAGGAGGAGCGTCTCGGTTCCCCCGCCATGCCGATGTGAGGCAGGTCACGGGGATTTCTGAGCGCCGAAGCCATGGATTTCAGTCCGACATAGGATGTGTTCCGTGTAGCTTCAGGTTCAAGTTGCTCGACGACCGGCTGTGGTATGGTTGCGGGCTCCGGGTCTTCTCCAGGGCTTTCCAAGATGCCTTCTAACATGGCCTCTTCTTCACATTCACTCTCACTTGAAGACAAATCCTCTCCAGCCGCAACCCGCTCCGCCTTGATAAGAGCTTCGTTTATGCAAGCATCGACTTCGGCCATGTATTCTTGCCGGATACGTTCCGAATATTCGAGCACGTCTTGATACCGATGGACTGCGTCGACTTTGGCGCGAGCGAGCTTTTCGGTATCCGCGCTCAGGGCAGCCAGCCCGGGCTCATTCTCCAGGCTACTTGGTGGTTGCCACTGAGTGATCTGGGAGATTCTCGATTCGGATTGTGGAGACTGTGACTTGAAGTCGTCCTCGGTCTCGCTTTTGCTGTCCTTGATGGAAGGGACATTGATCTCCATGGCCGTATCACATAGGTCGAGGATCAGCTCAACGATGCGGACCAGAGGCCGTCGGACCACAAACGAACGAGCCCTAGCATGGCCCATGCCGGCTGTTGAGGGGCTCCGCGACCTTACCGGGCTGGGATTGTGTGACCCCGAGGCGGAAGAGACGGCGGTGGATGGTGCCGGAGACGGGCCAATTGGCATCCCCTTGTACTCGGGCAGCGGAGCAAACGGCGTGTTCTCAGCGGCTGAGCTTCGACCTTGACGAGCCTCGAAGGCGTCCAGCACCTTGACAATAGCGTGTCTATGCTCGGAAAGGTTTTCTTGCACCATCTGCACGTCCATTTCTGCTTTGTGTTCTTGGACGCAAAGATCCGAGTGCTTCTCAAACCACCAGGGGACAATCGATCGTTCACAGACTCGACATAGAACAGGCAACGGTGGCGGATGGTTCTGGGGGTCGTTAGCCCCGGCCTCTGCCAGCTCAGTGAGGTACTTTGCCAGGATTTCTGCGCCCACGCCTAGAGTTTCGACCAATGCTCGAGGAAGGGCAATCTCGATTCGAATGGGTTCTTGGGCCGGCTGTAACATCCACATGGTATGCGACTCTCCTCCAGAGGTCCTGTCGTACACCATTATACCTTGACCTTCCAGCTCTAGAGTTGCTTTTCCCGTATCATCGGTCTCCAGATTGTCCTCGCTCGGTTCTTGTCCATCGTCGGTCTGCAACATGGAAGCCATGTCGGAGTAAGGGCCAAACTTGACCGCAAACTTGACATTTTGACTTTTCGAATCGTTGGCCTTCAAAGCCTCGATGGCCGCATTGAAGACATCAGGGTTGTCGCTAATGAACTCGGAGATCTTGTGTCCCTGAACGTGGGCTAGATCAGTGCCGACGACGTCGGTCCATGAGGGGCTAACCCAACGTATATGGCCATCGAGACTCAGATCAAGAATGATATTCCGTGTTTGTTCAGCCGCCTCTTTCAGCTCTTGAGTTCCCTCTTGGATATCCTGACTGAATGATCTCTCCATCGCATGCCGAGTGACCTCCCCTCCGAACCCGGCATCACTTTTTATAGCCGTGACAGCCGGTGGCTCGAGATACTGTTGTCCAAAGCCATCCTCTGCCATTACTCCAGCCGCACGGGGAGGACTCTTCGATGACAAATGGGTCGTGGAGCCGAGGACCAGGGGAGGGCAGGGTGCTCTATGACTTTTGACCCACCATGGGAGCCAAAAATCAGCCCGTTATCTCGACATCTCTGGCCTAGACAGTGGCAGTTGTAGGCGTCTTTGAGGCAGTCAAGACGGTGAGGGATCTGGGTGCAAACGAGCGTGGTCCGTGTCGAGCGAGGGGGTGATGGCGAGGAGGACAGGATGAACGTAGTGAGAGCGGCGTGATTTGTCTTGCTGGAGGACAAAGACGAAGTCGACTACATCAGGGGTGGAGCGTGACAGGGAACAGGCCAGGAAATGGCAGTCGTGAAAGGGATCCGTCGTCAACAGTGGTGTTTGGATTTTGGTCGAGAGGTGAGTGACGGGTGAACTCTGCTGTGTATCGTGGAAAGCTGCAGTATACGGGTTGGCGGAAATGCCGCGCGGCGGGAGACAGGACGGCTCTAACAGAACAGAGTTTCACAGGGAAAAAGAGGGCCGAGGACAGAATGGTTTGGTATTGGGCGCAGCGAGGTGGTCTGAGAGTGCCAGTGCGAGAGGGCGAGGGCGAGAGCGTCGCTATTCCTGCGATGAGAGAAGCGCCGCAGATGCACGGCGGAAACGGTTGCACTTGCACACTTGCCCGTGAGCGTGTTGGAAAGTTTACTCGTACGGCGGGAAAGTTTACGGGAGGGGCGCCCAGGTTCCCTTTCTAGGCACCACAGGCAAGATTCTTTTAACTGCAGCGCGCGTCAGCTAATGCACGCCGTCACCAATGATAGGCAGCCCCCTCTCGTCGGCACATCGAGCAGCTCCTAAACAAAGATCAAAGTCAGGTCCTTTTCACCTCGACGCACTCTGGCTGCAGGCCAGTTCGCGCTGCTCCGGGCCGTCGACTGCGACGCTTCGACGCCGTACCCCAGTCCTTGATGCCGGCTCTATTACAAGCCCCGTCTTGTGGTTGGGTCGTTCACGCTCTTGCTGACAATTCGTATTCCCTCTGCTCCCTCTCCACTCTTTGCGATCCGACTGTATGTGCTCGGCTCCAAATAGGCCAGCTGCTGATCCGCACACGGGAGTCTAACATCGAACATGCATTCTCAGAAACATCATGGACGGGTGACTCGTAGGGAGGGGCTCGATTGCGTCGTCGCGCATGACATTACGTCTCTAGATCATGCCCTTGGGAAAAAAATGTCACTCTGAGAATTCTGGCAGTTATGTGGATGTGGTCACATTTCCCTAACCGCCACGTTGGGCCAGTGCAAGGCGTCCTTGACCTTTTTCCAACCCACTTCATAAGCAAGTGCCATGCTATGTCCAAGGGCCGTGGGCACCGGTCATTGTGCCACTGTGCACCCCAGGATTTTCGGTGCACAAGCTTCTCAGACGCGGATGAAACAAATTGTTGGTATGCGGCCCAATCAGCTGTCGATTCGACGAGTTGTACGACGCTCGGCCACGACTCCCCTTGCAACAGGTCCTGACCGCCCCGGACAATGCAGCCCGGGGGGCACGAGGAGAACGTGTGTTCTTCGTTTACCGAGCCTCGCTGGCAAGCCTCGTGGACAGTTTTTGCGCCCGCTTCAGATGGGACAGCAACGACGTCAAGCTCGATTCCCTTTCTTTGCCCCTACACCCATTCATTTCGACCTTGCTCTTCTCAATCGACGTTTCAGTCCGGACTAAGCTCCAAGCCATCCAAGGAGCAGCTCTGACTACACGAATGAGGTGACCAGGACCTCAGCTGACCCCTCCTGGTCCGCATTAAAGTCCAAGGAGGGCGCCAATCATCTCATTCCTCCAAGGCAGCCCTACTGCGTGAGTAACGCATCGCTTGCATGCCATTCATGCAGCCAACTCCTCGTGCTCGTTGCGTTCGCCGAACATATTGCGAGCCTTTTTTGGGTAGCTGTCCCTGTCCCTTTTTCGAGAAGCCGAGAGAAAGCATACAGCGCTAGAAGCGTCGTGGAAACCTTTCCAACAAGTATCGGAGATGGCAACCGTGGGAATCTTTTCCTGCTAAACACGCTTTCGAGACGAACATAACAAGTCGCCTGATATCTTTTTCACCTCGTGTTTTCTTGCGGCACGTGCACGAATTCCACGCTGACGCTGCTTACAGCATCTCCCTTTCGCAGCACGGTGCTTCGATTCAAATCCCCTGGACAACACAGCCACCTACCTGGTTCGAGATAAGTACTCATGTTGGCCTCTCTACCAATGGGGTCTCAGCCGGCAATTCAGCTCTTACAACTACTTCAAGAGAGGAATAATGCACGTCCCTCGCGATCTACCAGGTATCTCTGATAGGCCTAGTCTTGGAGAGCAATGTAGCATGCGTGATCTGCCATCCCTTGCTACGAGTACGAGTACTTGTACATGCTCTGGGCCGCGTCGGAGAAGACTTGTACGTTGCTTATGTCCCTGGGATTTCGACCTCCATCCTAGGGCGCCTCTGCCGAACCGAGCTACTTCCAAGAGACTGACGGGGCCACCCTGTCGGATGCGCAGGAGAATTCCTATGGCCCGCACACGCCCGCACTTCATCGCTCCACTGCTTCATGGGGAAAAGTCCAAAGACGTCCTGTCACGTTGATCACCTATCAGAATGTACTGACTTAGCGAAAGGAGTCCGCGTGCATCAGTGCATGCAGAGGAAAGCCAATTCGCTACCACGATAGCGAGACTGATACTTGATCTGCCGGGACGGCTGGGTCGGTCTCACAATAGGGTCTCGGGAGATCCCGAACACTTGTTTCCAGAGACCGCAGACCAGCATAGCTGACGGTGCTGACGATGCCGGCTCTCTTTCCCCCCGAGGGATGAGTTCAAGCAAGCCGTAAGTTGCAGATAACGGTCGGCTTCATGTGCGTGCACAAGTTTCATCGAGCCGTTGATTAGCACTCTCTCCAACACGCGAGGGTCCGTCCGTTCAATGGGAGGCTGAACCTTTCTTACACATCAACGAGCAGGGTCCCCCATGGCAAAGACTGCCCCTCAGATGACGAACGAGGAGCAGGGAGCTGCGCTATGACCCTCAACGACAAGTGCAAGGCCAGAGATGTTATCATTCTGGCCATGCAACAGGCCCACGCCTAACAACTTGACCTCCGAGTTAACTATATCCGCATGACACAGTTGCGTCGCAATCGTACTGATTCCTGGGCGTATTCCCGAGGGGATCAAGATACTAATCCTCCTGCGGAACCGGGAATGAGGCTCATCTGTGTTGAGAAGGAATGACTATCCACGTGTCTATCTTCTTGACTTTTACCACCACTCGTCCATCAAACTCCACCGAGTGTTCTCGCAATGACTGGTTTTCCGACGATTCGCGTAGCTCTCACAATGGCTAATTCCCGACGACTTGCCGTGTTCGAAGCCGGCAGGAGGAAGGTGGTACAGTTGTCCGAATCCATGACATTATATCTGACTGTTCGAAGTAGTTTGTACTATGTAGAAGCATCGTACACGTCTATGCTGATCGTACATCTATGTCTGCCGGCCGGACATGGGATCTAGCTATGTATACATCTATCCGGTGTGTAGAGCGTCGGATCCATGCATCAGGCAAAGAAATGAGAGAGAAGAGTGAGCGCCGTGGCTATGCGAAATCCGAAGACGTCGGCCCCCACACCCCGAAAACCAGAACAAAGCCTACTTATACATCGACCTTGACTTCCGCGTCCGATTGACCCTCATTCTGCTGCTGCTGCTGCTGCTGCTGCTTCTCCTTCCGCTTCCTTCCCTCGACAATCAGGCCCTGTTCGGTCTCCAGGCCGACATTCAGGTCATACCCCTTGATGAGCAGGCTTGCCGCGAGACAAACCCCGCCCAGGGCAGCCATGACGATATACACGGTGCGCAAGCTATCCGTGTACGCGGTTCGCAGCTGCAACTTGTCCAGGCCCGACTCGGTGTGCTTGATGATCTCGACCAGGGCGGCGGCGTCCTTGGCCAGTTCGCTGGCCTGGCCCGCGTAGGCCGGGTAGGCCTTGAGGTTGTTGACCATTTCGTTCTGGAAGATGACGCCGCCGATGGCCACGCCCAGCGCCTGGCCGAACGAGCGGAAGAAGACGAACATGGCGACCGCGAAGGCCATGTCCTTGTTCTGGCTCGCGGCCTGCACCTGGAATTGCAGGCCGGGGAACAAGATGCCGAGGCCGATGCCCGAGACCAGGTCGATGAAGATCCACTGCGGAATCTTGGTGTCGACTTTCAGCAGGACGAGGAGGCCCAGCCCCAGCGTAGACGTGGCCCACCCGGACCAGATCGCCCAGCGGTACGACGCGAACTTGGTGATCATCAGGCCCGTGACCACGGCCATGGGCGCCACGGTGAAGGTCGCGGGGAACAGCGCCACGCCCGCAATGATCGGCTTGTACCCCTTGACGGCCTCGAAGTACAACGGCTGGTAGTACAGCAGGCACCAGAGGATCATGCCGTGGATCGTGGTCGTCATGTACGCGATGTTGACGGTCCGGTTGCCGAACACGGCGAGGCGAAGTAAGGGCTCGGGCGCGACGTATGCTTCGTAGAGGCAGAATCCAATGAGCCCGAGAGCGCCGACGAGGAGAGGGACGAGCGTCCGCCACGACGACCAGCTGTACATTACGCCACCCCAGGTCAGGGGGATCAGGAAGCTGGTCATGCTCCCCACGAAGATGACGGTGCCGATCCAATCAACACGACGGAGCTTGGCGGCGATGCTTTGCGGGATGACGTTGAGTCGGAGGAATAAGGGAACCATGACGGCGCCGATGCCAATGAACGGCAAGTTGAGCCAGAAGATCCAGCGCCATTGCACCGAGGCGAAGGCGCCGCCGATGACGGGCCCGGAGACGCTGCCGATTGACCACATCGCCGCGATAATGCCGGCCCACTGGCCTCGGTATCTGAGGGGGACGAGGTCCGTGACCACGATTTCCGTCATGGCGATGATGCCTACGTTAAAGTCAGTCAAATTCAACGTGTCTAGCCAGGTACAGGGCATAGGTGACGAATGAAGAACATACCACCACCTCCAATTCCCTGGATACTCCTCCCTGCCAACAAGACGCCGAAGTCGTTCGCCAAGGCCGCCATCATGACGCCCACGAAGAAGAAGGCAATGCTCACCATGATCACCGGCATGCGTCCAAAGATATGGCTGAAGCTCGCAAAGTTGGGTTGGAAGACAGTCGAAGCCAACAGGAAGGATGTGCCCGCCCAGAAGGCTTCAATGGCCGTGCCGTTGAGTTTCTTCGCGATGACGGGAAGGGCCACGCTGATTGATGTCCCGTCTAATGCGACCATGAGGGTCAAGACGGCGAGGGCGGCGAAGGCCAATATAAAGCGTGTCGAGATTTTGAATTCTGTGGCCGGCCTCGAAGAGTCATCATTGTTCTCGACTGCGGCTTTTCGCGAGGTGATCGATGAGGATGAGGAAGTTGTCTGCGATGGTTGTGCCTCCACTCCAGACTGTGTGTCTTTTATTACTGCGGCCATGGGAGGCGGGATGTCCGTCGTAGACATCCTGAAACGAAAGCTTGGGCTGGAGGCTCGGGTTAAAAGACGACGGTCTGCTCGAACGGTTGCAATGCTACTCTATCCAGCAGTCGAGTGGGAGGACCTTGAGATTCGGAGTACACCAGCAAACTTTAGAGGGACAAAGAACACAGCAACTGGTCGCTGAGGGAGCACTCTGTTGGTTGAGCAGAATGCAGCAGACGGGGTCAAAGGGGCAGTGATATACATTTTGATACTCACGAAGTTCACATCCCAACATGATGCCATCATTAATCATGAATCATGCTGCCTGTTTTCGGACCAAAATCCAGAGTGCACCCGGTGCATCGAAGCCATCTCGAACCACTGGGACCTTTCGACGAGGCTGAATGGAGACGGACGACTGATTGGCGGAATCGTATGTGAAGTGGGTGGTCGACTGGCCGGCGGACGAACATCAGGCCGTTCTTTACCGACATGTCTTTGCGCGATATTGCTACAGTAACTCTTGCCAAAGTCAAACCTATGGCGACGTCGCAAGGGCAGCACGGACACCCGGATGGGTTTGACTCTTTGACCCATCGACGACGCTAGTGGAGATATCGATAACGTGGTCGCCTTGGGCCGCTCTCGGAATGCAGCAACTTGAGTCAGAATCGCTTATTCCACGTGCGACGTATTCGCATTATCTTATATTTCGTGTTCGATGCAAGAGCAGACACGACGCCCAGTGCGACGCAGGATCGAGTCGAAGCATCTCGCGGGAGGTGTTTGTCTTGAGATTCTCTGAGACTCGACGCTCTTTGCTTCGGGCCAAAGTTCTCGAGCCGCATCTCTCATGATACAAAACCGCGCAGTTGCAACAAACCACAAGCCTTCGCGTCATAAATACTAACGGGTTCGAAGCCTCGCTAAGCGAACGGAAAGTTGTAGACGAAGTAATTGCGGGATTCCCGACGGACGGCGCTTCATACCACGTTGGAAAGTGGATTTGAAGCCGAAATTGACACAACGCCCTTTAACGTGCGTTACTGCGAGCGGAGGAATAGTTCCTCCGACCAGCACGTGACGCGAGAACGCACGGCAGGATACTCCATTATCCCCTTGTTTACCAGCCAGCATGCCATTACTGTCCAGTGCTTGATAATCTACTGGGTCATGGGTCTGACCAAATCCACAGAAAGATATGGGCATCTCATACAAATCCGTCTGAGGCATATCAAGACCCACTGGTCTCAAACACTCGGATATCCTGCAGGGTGAACTTTGCACCGAACAAATTTCAACCTTCTCACAGAGTGCCAGCTCCCGACACAGTACAAAGGGTCGGTACATACTCCATCAGCATCACACTGGTGTGGCCGCGAAATCCGCACCAAATCCTAAGCCAAACGTTGCCGGGTTCGAGCTTCGACCGCGCCAGCTCTTCTGTGCGCTCTTCTTTTGTGTTGGATGTGCTGTTTCGACTTCCGCATCCGACTTCTTTCTTGTCACAGCCTTAGGTTCTTGATCCGTCACGTCGACGAATGCCGGACGATCTCGGTAGCTCCCCTTCCGCTTCTTGGTTTCTGGAGCTGTTGACTCGCTCAAATGAGCCTCATTGGACTGGGTGATGTGGATCGGCTGCTGCGTGGGATCAGTGATTTTACGAGTGAAGGGTCCGACGACGCGCATTGGTGGTTGCGTTGGGTCGTCGGTTGTATTGTTTGAGAAGCACATGGTCACTCAATGTACGCGGCAGAGAACGACTGGGTTTGCCTGGACGATGTTCGGGACAACCGACGACTTTGAGGCTCCCGGAAGGTATAAGTTGATAAGACACCTATAGTAGGGGAAACGCGATCTTGTTAGATTTACATGCCCACAGATAAGGGATCAGGGTGTTGTGGTGATGGCGCGCTCATTCTCGAGGACATCAACGCTGAAAATAGCACACGCGAATACGACAGCGCCCGGCAGCAGGTGATGGGAGTCCTGAAGGATGCGGGGATGATACACGTGCTCGATAATGAGCAGATGCAGCCTCCCGTGCCTCTTTCATTTCGAAGATAAATATAGCAGAGCATGGGGTGAAGTTCACAGGGGGGAATGAGGGGACCTTGACTGCTCGCTTGCTTTGGCAAAAGCTCGGCCTTGACCCCACTGTTACTCCGCAAACACATCCCTCTCATTCAGCCTTCACTTCCTTCAGAGAATCGGGTGGCTGCTAAGAGATCGCTTAGATCGTCTTTCCCTCCGTGCTTGTTTCTCGTAGCTTGGTGCTTCACCGTCCACGGGCCGCCTCATGTGCCGGGTGTGGAAGATGAATGCAACTGAAGACTACTTGTGATCATCGCTCCAATCACTGACATGGACAATGAGCCAGCTGCTAGCAGTCATGCAATATTGACGACCGACAGTCGACGCGGGCAACCTTGCAGCTTTCCCTCGAACATGCCATCATTGTTCACACGCCTCCTTCCTGCAGATGGCACAATGAAAATTAGCTGCCCACGTATCTCTGAGGTACCAACGGGTGTTGCATCGGGACTTTTCAGCATTTCCTGGCACTGGCTTTGCCTCGCCAAGACCATGCCAAAATACTGTATGTACTCGTATCTCACTGACTCGGGGGCTCAGCTTACCGAGGTCTTCCCCGGGCTCGACTCGTCTCCATGCGGAGAGCCGCAGCACCTCGGACGCTGGCTCCACTTCACATCAAGATGCACAATTGAGCCAACATATCGCGGTGATAACCTCGGCCAAGCGCGGTGGCCGTCGAAGGGCTAACGCCGATTGCTGGGGTCCTTTCCGCAGCGTCGCGACTTGGCGTCGTTCAGTCTCAAGGATCTCTGAAGTCCCTTCAAGATGCTCGTTATTGCGGCTGGATCCCTGTTGTCTTTCTGTCACCGTGAAGCATGGCTTCTCGAAAAATGATCAGCCCGTTCTGCCCATTTGGGCCTGATGAAAGCATCACGATACCGATACTCATGACCAAGTACAATCCGGATAGCGTGCCAGCAGAGAAAGTTGTCCATGTTGATACCATTGCAAACAAGAGTCTCACCTATGGCGGTCTTCGCGAAGAGGCAGCCAAATGTGCGTGGGGATTGAAGCATAAATTGGGCATGAAGGAGGGGGACAAGCTGCTCGTTCTCGTTCCGAATTCAGTACGTTTATCATGTCAAAGGAGACCCTATGCTCATGGACCTGCTTGCTGGTAGACCGACTTCGTCATTCTTGCTCACGCAACGCTCTGGCTTGGGGCGGTTTTTTCGTACGTATGCCCACGAAATCGGAGCGAGAAGGGTTCCTGACAGGGGCCTGCCGAGAATAGGCCTCTCAACCCGGCCTCGCTGGCAAAGGACATTGCTCATGCACTTGAGCTGGTCCGCCCCAGCCATGTTGCGATCTATCCCAACAAGCTTGAGGCTGTCAACGCGGCACTACGGCAAGTAGGTTGGGAGGGAACAGCCCCCCCAACAGTTTTCACGGTGCTTGAAAGGTCTGCAGGCCTTGCTCTAGTGTGTCCAATTTCCAATCCTCGCCGAGAGCATTAAAACTAACCAAGACAGTTCCCCGATGACATCGCCGGCCAAACTACAGAAGACAGGCTCCCAATCTTCGAACTGGCGGGGAGGAGTGCGAAAAGTGTCACGGCCATGATTGTCTTTTCATCCGGGACGACGGGAAAGATAAAAGGGGTCCAACTGTCGCATTACAATATTGTTTCCAATCTGATACAGACGCGCATATCGATGCCCTCCATGGCAAATCATGCCTCTCGCGAAGTTTTCTTTCCTCCTTGTAAGCTGAACTTGCCTCAGTTGGCGCCCAATCCCTATCTGTGCTTACAGGGTGCCGTCAGATTGCCACGTTTATGGGCTTGGGGTTGTGGTCCTCTGCGGCATGTGGCTGGGGTCATTCAGTTGTGCTATACCGGCTTTCGACTTGGACCTCTTCTGCCGCAAGATGGCAGAATACAAAGCGACATGGGCCCATATAGTGCCCCCCGTCGCCATTGCACTTGCCAGCTCGGATATAGCCGCCAAGTACGACCTGTCGTCGCTGAAGCTCATTCTCATTTCCGCAGCCCCAACGAAGAGAGATCTGCAGATGAAGTTGAAGGCGAGATTTGGTGCAGACACGAGGATCATACAAGGTGAGCATTTATCTTCTAAATGCCGCATCCAGCTGACACTTGCAGGTTACGGCATGTCAGAATGCAGCCCGACAGTGCTTCTCCAGAGTCCCATGGACAACGAAGACAACATTGGAACAGCAGGGAAGCCAGTGGCCGGGACGTAAGTCTGAGCTTCTCTATTTCCGATAAGCTGTGTGGCATGTGGTTCTGCCGAAGGCTCACCCAATGTGAATAACAGTGAACTTCGACTGGTCGATCCCGTAACACTCAAAGACGTTGCACCAGGCGAGGAAGGCGAACTCTGGATAAAAGGCCCGCAGACGATGATGTGAGTTCCCATTCCAGGTCTCGGCAGTCCCAAACCCCTCATACCTGCCTGCCCAGAGGATATTACAACAACGAAGAAGCGACGCGAGAAACATATGTCGGCGACTGGCTCCGAACTGGCGACATCATGCGTGTCGATGAGAACGGCAACTTCTGGGTCACCGACCGATTGAAGGAGGTATGTGCACAACCCCAACACGCGGCTGAAAGGAAACCAACTAACCCAAGCGGACCAGTTGATCAAATATAAAGGGTAAATCACATATATTTTAAACCGTAACTCCCACGTTCTGCAACCCTCTGACTAACGCCTTCCTTCTAGCTTCCAAGTCCCGCCCTCAGAACTCGAGGACCTCCTCCTCAAACATCCCTCCGTCGTCGACGCAGCCGTCACCTCCATCTACTCGGACGAACAAGCCACCGAGTTACCGATTGCATACGTGACGCTCCCGCCTTTGACCCCGGCGTCGCAGAAGCAGCAGCTCCTAAGCGATATCCGTGCGTGGGCGGACCTACAGGTCGCGGGCTACAAAAAGCTGCGAGGCGGCGTATTCGAGCTGAACCCCTTGCCCAAAACACCGAGCGGGAAGATTTTGAGGAGGGAGTTGCCGTGCAAGAAGAAGGAGGCCGAGGCGAGGGCCGCGAAGCTGTGATGACAGCGCGGGAGTCTTTCATAATACACGATATTACGTACAGTGCCTAGAGCACGTTTGCAGTAGACGGAATAGACCGCGGATCAGAGACCTTCGTAATGTTTCGGTTTCTGATATTCAGAGAGGACCTCTAACTCTGACTGTCACTCTCAGCCGAGCCACACCTTGTCCATCACTAAGTACATACTATATAATTAGATGCGCCAGTGCGCATGTCCATTGGCATGACCATTGGCCACGTCCCGGACCTTCATGAAGACGACATCAACCTCCTCCCCTCTCTTGACCTCCAACTTGACGGGAAGAGCCTCGCCAGCCGCGCCCTTCAACACCGCCGTGTCCACGAGCCTTGCGTTGAGATAGACGGCCCAGGTCCCCTCCGGGAGCTGTTTCGCGACGGCCTCAACGGCCACCTTCTCCGGCGGGCACACGCGTCCCTCAAAGTCCCACCCCTTGACCGTGAGGACGAGAGCCTGGTTCTCCGCGTCCCACTCCCCTCGGAGGACGCTCACGCCGTGCTCGCGGGACGCGAAATCCAGACCATCCACGTAAGGTGTGCAGGCGAGGGATTCGCGCGTCCATGGCTGCTCGTACATGATGCGTTGGCCGTCTTTGACGTTCAGGCGACCGTACCCAATGGCGGCGTTGCCGCAGAACGGGGACACGTGAGTCCACTTCACGCCCTCGGGGTCTTCGTCCCCGGTGAAAACGAAGGGCTTGTCGTTGCGAGGGTAGTACAGCCCGCCGTTCTCCCACGTTGGTTCGAGTTCCGCGTCGGCGTAGGCCAGCAGACCGTCGAGGAGGTCTGTCTGGCCGAGCTCGGAGAGCCATTGCGTGACGTAGCCGAAGGAGGGCTTCGTGTAGGGGAACGGGGCCGTGGTTTTGGCTGCGATGTCGGCCTTCGCGAGGGCGATGGCCTGTGATAGCTTTTCCGCGTCGGATGTCGATGGTGATTGTGCCATAAGTCTGCGGTAGTGGTTGGCTATGATGGGCGGTTGGAGGCGCACGCGGCCGTTGATGTTCGTGACGAACCCGGGGATCTGTTTCGGGTAGAGGCTCGTTACGAGATCGTGGTTCCATGCATTCATGAAGGCGCCGGCCCTAAGCATTGTGTAAGTAAAGTGTCAAGTCGAGGACGCTGAGGATGATGGGCAGTAGATGATCTTACCATGCCGTCCAGTCGACGTCCTGGGGAGGGACAATGACGTCCTGCTTAACCACCCACATGTCGACGAAGAGGCCGTGCTTCGTGACCATGCCTTTCTTGTCCCACGCGGCCTTGTACTTGGTGAGGACTTCGTCGACTTTGTTGGTGCCGTCCCGAGAATCGTTATACCTCATGGCGATGATCTAGCCGATGTCAGTTCAACGCACGCAGTAGTGGAGAGTGGCAATGGGGGTGGGGAAGAAACGTACTGGGAACTGATTGCAGACGACAAATACTACGTTCGGCTCACAGCAGACGCCCACCCAGCCATTTCTCTCCATCTCTCTCGTGATGGCTGCCTGGAGGCTGCGGTTGTCGTAGGAAAAGGTCTCGTCGCCGAGGCCAAAAAACATGGGATCCCACTTGAACACAATGGACTCGGGCTTCTCGAACTCGTCGTCGTCAAAGAGCATGGCGTAAAGGCTCGTCATCAGCAAAAGATGGCCGCTGTACATGATGTTCTCCCTCACGACAGGGTCGGCCCACGGCTCTCGGAGTTTCTGCATACTAGGATCGGTGCGGATGCCGCCGAGACTGGTGGTAAACCAGTACGCCCAGACCTCTCGGCGGAGCATCTTGTGAATCAGCTGCCGTAGCAGTGGTTTGAATATGGAGCGCACTGCCGGTAGGCGGTGGTAATGAGCGACTCCGGTGGCATAAGCCATGGTAGCCAGCTGATACCGGTATGCATCAAGGAACTCCTGAAGAGGCTCCTGTGCACCCATTCTGCTCCAATCTCCATCAGGTTGAAACGCGAGGTTGTGGAAGTGGCGAAGGTGGCCGACTTGAGCGGCAGAGAGTTTGGGATACTTGCTCAGGTCAAGGGGTAGCGTCTCTGGAGGCTGCTGGGCGATCGATTTAACCATGTTCGCGGAATGCGTCTGGAGTGACTCGTACTGTGGAAGAAAGTGAAGATGATAACGACCGTAGAACCACACCTCGGTTGAGGGGATAGTTTACTTATATCTTGAGCGAGATGGATCTCAGGCCCGCGGGCACGGTTAAGGTTGAAAGGCTGGAATCAAGCGCGCGAATAACTCCCTCTGTCCTCCAGAGCGAACTGATGGTAATACGTGCCCGCTCCCTTGGGACGGCCAGGCCCGTCTCTTGGACGGCAGCAACACGAGGACGGCTTCACCACGATGTCGGATTGCCAGTTGCCGTGGACCGAGACTGGTGCGAAGCAACATAATTGACGCCGAGATTCACAAACCTTACAGCCGAGAGACTCAGTGGCTCGCTCGAGGCCCGCTGCTTGGGGATGGAAAGTAACGATTCTTGGTGGCGTTGTCCAAGTAGGTCGTTTGATTGTCTGTCACCCAGGCAATCTGGAAAATGCAATGTGCTTTCTGTGCCCTACTTCCTCCAGCTTACACAGTAGAGGGATGTAGAGAGATTCAGAGAGACCTCGGGTGAGTTGCCAGGGCGCGACTAATTGGCTGTGAGCAGCCAGTGACGGATGCGTCACTTTTGGCGATCTCAATCTCAGCTCGCCGTGGCGTGACAGCGACCTTGGTGATGGGATTTCTACACAGCTCCATACAGCGACAACCTGTACTCTTGCTTGTCAGATGCCGTGGCTGATTATCAAGTATTTGACGCTTTTCTGCTGCGACAAATCCCGCTACGCCGCTATCTATAAAGCGAACAAGAGCGACCGCGTCCCAGATGACTGAATTGTGGCTCTTGAATAATGAATTTCAAGGGCATTGGCCACACAGAGAGTGGACTTCCACGGTCAGTTCAACGATCAAAGTCCAGTTCAATTTTCCATTGTGCTTGCCATCGTGCAATGTTCCCCCAGCACCCGATCCCTTTGGCCTCGAACTTGACTCTTACAGTACTCCATTGGTGAGGGGCATTGGCTACAGTATTCTCCTTTTCCCTACATGCTCTATTTCTGTTCGTGCTCGTGCCTCTCCGCATCTAGCCTGATCAAGCCCCGAATCCCACAAAATCTGGGCGATCCCAACACGAGCGCCTCGGGGATCTCAAGGGTCTCGACGCCTGGACTGTCGCCTACGTCACCGCACGACGCTCGTGGCGCCCGCACCGTCAGTGCCCGCCTACATTTGTTGCTTACCAACGACGACGGTATTCAAGTTTGAGACGCATTTACTGCGCAACGAGCCCTCTCACCACCCCACGGCCAACGCAGCGGTGGTTTTCCAGGAAATGGTTGTCGGCGATGCGGAAGCTGCACATCGACCACTGAATGCAACCGGGATTGTACGCCCAGTGCGCCCAGCGCAGCCTCGAACCTCGTCGCTCCCCATCAGCCACGGAGGTCGACGCCATGTCAAGCCTCCGCCCGCCGATGGCTTCGACGCCGACGTGTCTCCCCTCCCCGTGGCGGCCGATGTCGCCCTAGCCGCTCTCGCGACCCTTCCCACACCAATCCTCGTACTCTCCTCGTCGAAGACGGTCATCCTCGCCAATGCAGCGGTGAGAAGGTTACTGGGTATTGATCAGCAGAATGTGGGTTCCGGAGGCCCGGACCTACTCAAAGGCAAAACACTGTCCCAGTTGGGCATTGACATGGTCTCGGATGGCGTCCCTATCTGGGTCAGTTGGGAGAGATTTCTTGACAACCTCGCAGCCAGCTTGCAGCCAACTCAACGCGACAGGCCGGCTACCAGACAGCAGTCATCGGATATACAACGCGGAGAGACCACGCCCACCGCCACACGAGCTGCGAGGGGAAGGCTGCCTTTTAGGACTCAACCTGAGAAGTCCCAAGATACTGTGGTCGACGTGGTAATCTCCAGTCGCCACGATCAACTGCCCTCACACATTCGTCGAAACAGACAGAACAGGCAGCGATCGCGTATTCAAGCCACGTGCAGAATGATCATCAGCTTATGGCATTTCGAGGACCAACAATTGTTTACCTTAACATTCACGAGTTCAGCCGGGCCTTCTTCTGACCATTCAGCCTCCTCCTCGTCTCCGCGGAACATATCCGCTCACTCGACGGGATCCTCACAGTCATCACAGTCGCAAACGCCGCTATCATCTACCGCTGACTCGCAAGTCACGTCGCCTGCACCGATAGAGCGGGCAGATGGCGTTTCGTTTCCTTCAATTGCCCCTCCACCAAAATGCACCACCCCATCCACCCTCACAGACTTTCAGAAGGTCTTAAAAATGAAGAACGCAATGCTGCGCGCCATCGAGATTCCCCTGGTCGCCATGTGGAGGGACGAGAGTGTGGTGCTCCCGAATTTGGCGGCCCGGAAGCTGCTGGAAGTCGAGGCGGACCCGATGTCCGAACACTCCTATGATTTTCTGTCCAGACTTCGCCCGTGGACGCCAGATTTCTCCAGAAAAATCGATGAGAACGATAATCCCATTGTGGCCCTGTGTCGCGATCAGCAACCCTTTACAAATTGGCAGGTAGGGGTGCTGAATGAAAGGACCGGGGCGAGGTCGAATTTTGACGTGAGCGGGCATCCTGTCTACGATGAGCGGTCCGGGGAATTCTTGGCTGGCTTGATCGCGTTCAAAGATGTCACCGAGTATACAGAACAGATTGCCCATCAAACCGCAGAAAACGAGGAGCAGTTCCGCTTGATTTGTGACATGATGCCGCAAATGATATTCACCACGACGCCGGATGGTCAAGTCACCTATTGGTCGCAAAGATGGTACGACTATACTGGTCTCACTCCGGCGGATTCCTTGGGCCTTGGATGGAAACTGCCGTTTCACGAGGAAGACATGCCCGACACTACTCGTAGGTGGCTACATTCGTTGGCCACCGGAGAGGAATATACCACGGAATACCGCTGCAAGGGGGTTGACGGCCAATTCAGGTGGATGCTGGGCAGAGCGTTACCCATGCGAGATTACAAGACCGGGAAGATCCTGAAGTGGTTTGGCACCTGTACAGACATCCAAGATATCGTGGATGCAAAAGTCAGCGGACAGAGAGCTCGACAGCAATTGCTGGACGTGCTGAAACACTCGCAGATGACCATGTGGATCATCGACCGAGAACGGACCGTGACGTTCTATGAGGGAGACTTCGTCATGGGCGATCCTGTTCAAGACAGAATCATCGGTTCGCACGTACTGGACGTGGTGGGCGACTACCTTGCGCCACGAGCTATCGCCAAGTTCAAAGATTCTCTCGCCCGGCTTATGTCAGGGACATCTGACCTGGAGATTCTTGAGAACGAAGTTAATTCCCGCTGGTTCCGTTCCAAAATGGTGCCTATGAAAGGCAAAACAGGCCCTAATGGGGTGGAAGATGAGAACTACATCGCTGGAGTGATTGTGATCGGATCCGACGTCACTGGATTACGGCGCAAAGAGCAGGAGAATATCAAGCTGCTTGCGAATGAGGCTGCGGCGAAAGAAGCCAGCAAGATGAAGAGTAGCTTTCTCGCCAACATGTCCCATGAAATACGGACACCGATTGCGGGCGTTTTGGGCATGAGCGAGTTGCTGATGGACACCACCCTGGATTCCGAACAGAGCGAATTTGCACAGAACATTCAACGGTCGGCCAATTCTCTTCTGACCGTCATCAACGACATTCTGGACTTTTCCAAGATCGAATCCGGCAGACTCGACATCGAAGAAGTGCAATTCAGTTTGGGGGTGGTGCTCCGTGATGTCGCAAAGATGCTGTCGTTCGCCGCCCAACGCAAAGGACTTCAATTCGGCAGCGATATTCGACTTGGACCTTCCGAAGACCTCATCTTGCTCGGCGATCCCGGACGGATTCGGCAAATTTTGGTCAACCTTCTGACAAACAGCATAAAGTTCACGTCTGAGGGATACGTCAGACTCAGCGCAGACATCCTCAGCCAAAACCTTGACACCGTGACGGTGGAGTTTTGCGTTGAGGACAGTGGTATTGGGATCGAGGAAGAGGTCAAGAAGAGGCTTTTCCGACCCTTCAGCCAAGCCGACTCGAGCACAGCTAGACGGTTTGGTGGTACTGGGCTTGGATTGACGATAAGCAAAAACCTCGTTGATCTGATGCATGGTACCATTCGCCTCGACTCCAAACTAGATGCCGGTACCAAAGCGACCTTTTCACTTCCTTTGAAAAGGCCTGAATACCAAGTTGGCTCTCCAACTGCGTTCCTCGAGGTTGGCAGCATGCCTGACCGGCTCCAGTCCGACCTGTCCATGTCAATAGGAGATTCGCCAAGACCAGAAAGTCGAAGATTCGAAAGAGGGCCTGCGTTACTTCACTCGGCAGTGGGTATAAATGCACATGACCGATGCGCAGTAGGTATTCCATCCGAGTCAGCAACGCAAAGCATCGAGCCGGAAATTCCCAGAGACCAGATTCATGTTTTGGTCGTGGAAGGTAGATATCTGTCGAATTTTGAGATGAGCCAGCGCTAACTTCAGCCAGACAATCCTGTTAACCAGCAAATCGCGCTGAAATTCATCCAAAGCCTTAAGTTTTCGGTGAACGCCGTGTGGAACGGCAAGGAGGCGTTGGAATACCTCCTTAAAGCAACGTCCCCGGATCTCCCACCGGAGCAGGCCAAGGAATATCCAGTCCCGTCGCTTATTCTCATGGATGTGCAGATGCCAGTCCTGGATGGTTATCATGCTACGCATATGTTGCGGCATCATGCTCCTTTCAAGGATATACAGGCCATCCCACACATTCCCATTGTGGCAATGACGGCTTCGGCAATTCAAGGCGATCGTGAGAAATGTGAGAAGGCAGGAATGGACGACTACATGGCTAAGCCTGTGAAGCGATCTCTTTTGGAGAAGACGATACTGAAGTGGGTGTCACGGGGTCGTACCCTTCAAGAGCAGCAGAAGTTACCGGGCACTGGCACAGACTTCCCGAAGCCAAACTTTGGAAGACCTTGCACCGAACACTCGTCGACATGCACGCAAGACGACGCTATTGCCACCGAGTTCTATGCCCGTAATGGCACGCCAGGTACACCAGCAGATGCGGCTGAGCTTAACGCATCATTACCGGTAGAAGAGTCGCGAGACGTTGAGGGGCGAGCGTTTGCACGCAGATCGAGTATTTCGAGGGCCCTTCTCCAGTCCGAGATCCCGGGTGGCGAGACAGTGGCTGATCTCACAGCAAGACGTGCCGCAGCCGAGGATCAAGCTCGAGCGCTGAGAGATGCAAAGCTTCTGTCAGCGACGGATATAGCGCATGGGCGCTCCCGCGTCGCCCCTATGTTGAGAGTCGACAACGACTACGCACCTGTTCCCCAGGCGCCCAACATGCAGAAAAGCGAATCAACAGCCGGTGCTTCTCCCATGGCTCTGACGGAAGAGAACGTGCTTTTACTTAATGCCGCGCAAGACGGTGGTGTGCCGACAACAGAGACGTCTTCAGCCAGTCCTGAATCACAAGGGCTAATCTATCCCGTGGCTGACATACCTGGCCCGCCGCCCGAGAGCACGCTTTCTGCCATCACTTTCCCGCATATTGATGCCGATGCCGACGCCGATACGGAAGCCTTGGTCTCTTCAATTCCCGAAAAGGCATCACAGGTTCCTGCCGGCTCGAGGGGTAGTGCAACGGCTTCTGATAGTTTGGGACAAACGGCGTCTCAGAGCCGTCGGGATGTTGGCGGACTTGGACCTGAAAGCCGGCAGGCCAGTGATTGGAGCTCGAGTACAGCTCGGCCCGAGAAGTCCTGATGATGACGATTGATGTGAATGGTGTATAAAAGTTCTGTACTAGAGGTATAGAGGATTATACGACGGGCCTTCCTTATACATAATCCACGCGACATGATTCACCATAGGGCCAGGGTACCAATCGGTCTGGAAGTCTTGGGGACCTCGCGGGACAAAGCGAACGATGGCGATGGCAGAAGATAGACGCAAAGGATGAGATGAGGGGATGACTACCATAATTACACCCATCCTTAACCACACTTCACTCCCAGAGAGAACGTGTACCGAGCACTGTACTGTACGATTAACTCGAGAACACGCGCGGCTGAGATGTAACGCCTGGCGGGGCAGAAAGCGGCACTGCCGCCTGCAAAGCGTGAACCAAGTGCGTCATAGCTTATCCCTACAGAAGAAACCGCATGCTGCGTTTGCCTCACTGCTGCCTAACAATAAGGTCTATCCAGCCTTACAGAGGATAATGAATGACTTGGCCGCTGATTAGGCTGTTGCAAGCGAATGCTGTCGTTAGCTGCATGTTCACTTAGCTGCAGGCAGATCTGCGGCCCAGCAGCTCCAGGCGCAGTGACCAACCAGTGAAGGGTCGGCGTGGTGACGGGCAGCTGCTGTTCAAATCGCAACCAGGCTTCAGGCTGCATGCCCGTCTCGTGAAACCCAGCCTCATCTTGCAGTGAAATCAAGAGCCTACCATACGATGCCTCTTTCTGCCAATCCTTTGCCAACCTTGACTTTTGTTCCGTGCCTCGTCCATGAGCCAGAACTTGCACCTGCCCGACATCTGCTGCACTCCAGCTCCCCCTCACGTTCACCATGTCGAATCAGACCATCTTGAGGATCTCGAGAGTAAGAGACTGTCGGCGACAGACTGGGACATTGTGCTGACACCGGGCAGGAAATCAGGCAGATCCAGCAAGGCAGTGATCTTTGTAAGTCAAACCACAAGCAGAGGACGCAGGCGTGTCACTGACTGTCCCCCGCAGCCATCGCTGTCGCATGCCAGGAACGAGACGTCCGCCATGTCAGAGCCCTGATCATCGGTCCTCACGGGTCACCGTACGAGTACGGTTTCTTCGAGTTCAACGTCAATTTCGGCACGGAATACCCCAGTAAACCTCCCAAAGTCGAGGCCAAAACTACGAATGGAGGACGCACTCGGTTCAACCCCAATATCTATGCCGGTGGGAAGGTCTGCTTGTCGATCCTAGGGACGTGGCACGGCGAGAGGCCGGGCGAAGAGTGGTCTTCCGCACAAGGGCTAGAGTCGATATTGTGGTCGATCCAGAGTCTGATGTCCAACAACCCGTACGAGAATGAGCCTGGGTACGAGAACGCCAAAGGAACAGAGGACAAGAAGATGAACGACCTATACTGTGCCAAGGTATGTGCCTCTACCGGCGCAGTCTGAGGAACACTGGCTGACTGGTAGCAGATCCGTCACGAGACGCTTCGAATCGCAGTCATCCAGAAGCTCGAAGAAGCGTTGGGCATCCAGCCTGACGGCTCGGTAGCCCTTCCGGTGGCCTCTCTCCGGTGGTCTTCAGACGATGACGACGACGAGGAAGAACAAAGCCCAGGTCTAGTTGAGACGCAGCCGAAGCTGAAATTTGCGCCCTTCAATGACCTCTTCAAGCGAAGGTTTATGTGGTACTTTGAACACTACATGTCGACAATCGAGCAATATAGTTCCAAGAACAAGGATGGAACGGACTTCACCAAGATGCCATTCGAAGGCGGTGGCAACAGCATGGATGGCAAGTTCAAGTACGCTGACTTGGGCAAGCGAATGGTGAGGATAAAAGAAGTGATCCGCGACGAGACCGACAACTGGGCTGTTGAGGGACTGGCCATGAAGAATAGGGAATCTTCAAAGGCGGCAAGCATTCAGCTACAGTTCGAGCAGCTGGCAGACTCCTTGCGGCCGAAGAATCTTCACAACGTCAATGTCGAGCTGGAGAAGAACAACCCTTACGTCTGGATTCTAACTTACTTGGGCAGGCCCGGTACGCACCTGGATGGCGGAGTCTTCAAGATCAGAATCTCGATAAGTCCCGGCTTCCCGGAGGAGCAGCCTCGAGTGCGAGTGGAGACGGCGATATATCATCACAGGGTATCGAAAGATGGTGTGCTCTGCTATTTCCCCCGGGAGTCGCACATACTGAGGGATCACGTGCTATGCATCGTCGAGGCGCTGGAAGAGGAATCCCCTCCGTATGATCCGAGAACTATCGTGCACCCGGAGGCGACCAAGTTGCTGTGGGGAAGCGAGGATGATAAGAAAAAGTACTATCGTCAGCTGAGGAGGTCGGCGCAGAGGACGACGGAGGATGTGATGGAGACATGAGACAGGTGCAGCACAGGAGTTTACGCAGCATATCTGCTGAGAGACTCGTCTTGACCCAAGCGTGGCCATCATGGGGAGACGATGAGCACCTTTGCGAGCATCAGGATCTCGGACTGGATGTGGGTAGGAGCGTCACGCGAAGCAGGGTTACGGCAGTCAACAGGTTAGCAAGCATGGAGTTTAGGAACCACGTGACCAGCAACGTGGAGGATTACATAAGTGTGCAGCACGCCACGAGGAACTGGTCGATCCGATTTGCCAAGGCTCCACTTTTTCAGGAACCAGTCACGCCGCGTCCCCGTCCAACCAATCATGCCACTCCAACTTTTCGCTTCTCCAAATCCCCTGCATCTCAGTATCGCTTCAATTCTGTACAGAATTGACCACTCTCTTGACACCGCGGTTGCAAGACCGTCTGCTGCCAGAATGGAGCGCCAAAAGTACCCCGGAGAAGTCGACATGTCTCCGCGATCATACGGCACGGTGCTCGTTGTCGGAGGCTGTGGCTTTGTCGGGTCCCGGCTGGTAGACCAACTGCTCAACTTTCCCTCCGAGGTCGAGACCAACGGCCACAGCGAGCAGACACGTGCCTCTACGACGGCGGCTGCAAAAGCACCTCCCTATCCTCCATACGCACCTCCGTCTGCTCCCATCCAGACGCCGAACCCCGACAAATACCATCCCTCGACCCTCCTGCCCTCGTCCTTCCCGTCACTTCGCTCGCGCTACCCGCCCACTAACCTCTCAAGCACAAAAGTCCACGTCCTCGACCTAAGATGTACGCAACATATCTTCCCCGGGGCGACATACCATTCGGCAGACATCACAAACCCCGAGGCTATCCTTGACGTCTTTCGAAAGGTCAAACCCGATGTAGTCATAAACACCGCCTCTCCCTCGTGGGAGGCGCCTGCAGATATCCTGCGGAAGGTGAATATCGAAGGGACCCGCATCTTAGTGGAAGTTGCAGGCGGGAAGAAGCACGGCGACTGGGGTGGCTACGTCAAAGCCTTCATCCACACATCTAGCGCCAGCGTCGTCCACGATGGCGACTCGGACCTCATCAATGCAAGCGAATTGTATCCCTACGTCTGCCCTAACCCCCGAGAATACTACTCCGAGACCAAAGTCTTCGCCGAGAAGCTCGTGCTCGAGGCGAACGCGAACGAGGAATACTCCGACGGTGGCAGAATGCTGACCTGCGCCGTCCGGCCCGCAGGGGTCGTGGGCGAAGGCGATCGCGGCGGCTTCTCCGGCGGGATTCTGAGAACCGCCAGCGTGGCACCTTCGTGGCAACTGCACATCCAGCTCGGCGACAACGCCAATCTGTTCGACAATACGTACGTCCACAACGTGTGCTTCGGCCTCTTGTGCGCGACTTCTGCCCTCCTCGAGACGTACAAGCGCCGACAACAGGGAATGGGCGGCATGCTGGACTTTGAGAAAGTCGACGGCGAGGCTTTCAACGTGACGAACAATTCACCCGCCTTTTTCTGGGACTCCTCGCATTACTTGTACTCTCGCTATGGTCGCGACTTGGATCGGTCGCGCATGACCGTCCTGCCCACGTGGTTTGCGTATTATATCGGCGCCGCGGCCGAGGTGTTCAACTGGATGACCGGACGGAAGGGCAAGTTCAACCGGCAGACATTGAAGTACGCGACCATCAATCGGTACTATAGTTGTGCCAAGCTGATGGAGAGGACGGCGTACGTGCCCATCGTACAGCTGGACGAGGGATTTGCGCGCAGTGTCAAGTGGTTCAAGGAGGACGAGGAACGGCAGATCAGAGAAAAGGGTGGGTGGGAGAAGGAGAGGTAGGGTGGTGTAGGACTGGTGAAGTCATGGACTACGAAATACCAGCGGGCGGGAATGTTGAATCACTTGATGGGGATGGTATAGTCTGCGTCTGTCTTCTGTCGGCCTTAATGTGTACGGAGTCTGGGGGATGAACTAGAAGTAAAGTAGCGGGTGGCAGAGTACAGTATTTTTGTACCAGCTGCATTGCACCGCACTGCACAATGAATCGGTCTATAATTCCTCGATACCCGGCGCGGCGCTGTGTACTGAGTATACGCCATATATGGACGACTCAGGGTAAGAGTAAGAAGAGTACATGGATAGAGTGATCATGGCGACGCTGTGAGTGACTTGAGTACCGCGTATGGAGAGCGGAGGACGGAAGTGATTATTAAGTGTTTCCTTGATCGTCCTACGGAGCACTGCAGGAAGCAAGAATGCGGACTCTCTCTGACTCTCTGTCTGTCTGTCTGTCTCTCTGCCTTGTGTGTATAGGCGTGTGCGGGTGTATACTGTATGTCCCCACCGCGACCCTGATACAGTATCTGAATTCTACACACTAAAGTGGTAGATGTCTAAAGCTCCCAATCGACAATGACATTCACGATCCTACTCGTTACCACACCACCATACTGGATTGATGGCAAGCTCGTGCTCGTGCTGCCGTGTATCTGTCTCGTTCAGTATAATGGTTCCTTCCGTGACTTATCTTATACTCTCCCTACACTCGTTACTTCGCACTCACTCACTCACTTACCATAGAAAGAGCATGTTCACCCTCCTCCTGTTCATCCAGAACCGTCCACGTTCGCCCTTCGCCCTTCGCCCCTTCTCTTTTGCCTTTTACTCGCCCGTATCATCAAGGGGTATATCACGTACATCTATGAAATCCATCGCTTTTGTCATATCATATCAGTCATGTCATGTCACGTCACTGTAAAAAAGGGCCGAGAATTGGGCTGGTAGGGAGCATGTGGGATAGTCACGCCGGTACGCTCGCTTAAGAACAACGACGACGACGACGACGACGACGACAACATCAAACCCAATCCTCACGACCGATGATGACGCTCGCCTTCCGACCGACGTGGCACCGATCGGAGGTTTCAAACGGTTTCCTTCTCCTGGATATTCCCATTCTCCTCGCTGGCAGGCCTGCTGCTGCCCTGGCTGATACGCGCAGTCCCCCTTTCGGCTTTCGGACCGGCCTTCTCGGTCAGCGTTTCCACCACCGCGCCGTCGCTGTGGTCTCTGCTCTCTTTCTCGACAACACCAGCGCCAGTGGCCTCGCGCTCCCGTTCGGCTTGGTGGACGATGTCGAGCGTGCTGAATCGGTGGTGCCGCCACTTCTGCACGGGAACCTGCTCCTGGAAGAACAGCTCCAGCTCCAAGTGGCTGCGGCCCGTGGTCTCGCCGACGCAGGACCAGACGTAGACGAGCGTGATGCACGTGGTGCCCGCGTACACGAACCCCAGCATCGGGCCCAGCCCGCCGTCGTAGTAGATGTACGGGCTCGTAAAGGCGACGACCCACACGGTGAAGAAGAAGGCCACGATGGACGCACTCATGATCTTGTTGCGGTTGCGCCCGACCGCCATCTCCGAGGCGACGGTGAATGCGAGCGGCCCGTGGCCGAAGTTGAACGCCACGATGATGATGTACGAGATGACCACGATGGCCGTGCTGTAGCTGGTCTTGGTGTAGGGCCCGGCGCCGAGGCCGCCGATGATGAGGTATGCGAGGAGCATCATGATGGTCGTGACCAGGAGATTCCCCCGGCGAGGGACCTTGTTGCCGAGGACGACGGAGACGCCGACGGCCACGACTTGGAGCGTGTTGGTGGTCAGAGAGATGGTGAAGGCCTCCTTGATGCCGATGGATTGCGCGAACACCACGCCGTACGAGTAGAAGAATTGGATGCCGTTGATCTGCTGCGCGACCATTGCACCGCACGAGTAGATGAGTTTCCGTCGTTCAATCGGGTCCTTCGCCAGTGACAGCCACGACGAAGTTGCCTCGCGGAGTCGCTCGGTTTCGACCACGTGCACCATGGCTTTGACGTCCTCGTCGGGAGTGTAGCCGGGATGGCTGCGGTGGATCTTGACCAGCGCTCTCCTGGCCCTGTCTGGCCGGCCGCGTCGGATGTACCAGACCGGAGACTCGGGGATGAACCACAGGCCGACGAGCATGAGAAGGGGCAGCAGGGCCAGGAGCCCCATGGGGATCCGATAGGACCCGGTCGACTTGATCGATTCTGTGCCCTTGGTAATGCCCGATCCGACAAGCTGAGAACAGGACTGCATGAACTGGAACATCATCAAGGCCGGACCTCGGATCGCCTGCGGGGCCACCTCGCCAATGTACAGCAGACAGGTAACCGTGAACTGACCGATCCCCAGCCCGATGAGTATGCGGCCGAGGCAAATGACTCCCATTGAGCCGTGGTCGGCACACTGCGTGACGGCGCCCGCAATGATGCATACCGATGCGCTCAGGAAGACTCCCTTTCTACCAAAGTACTCGTTGACGGGGGCGGAGAGCAAAGCACCGACAAGCTCGCCCACATAGATGATCGACGACGTCAGGGACATAAAGGTCGTCGTCAACGCAATGTTCCCGTCTTCGTCGTGGGTGGTGCCGTAGTCGTGCACGAATCTCCTCATGCCCAAGACACCGGTGTAATATATCTGGTCGTAGCCATAGCACAGTGCGCCGAGGCTGGAGACGGTACAGAAGAAGAGAGCCCATCGGTGCTGACCCCAGTGGAGGTTGAACATTTGCATCTTCATAGTTGATGCTCTTGCCCCTCAGCTGGCCGGTACAGACAAGAGGCGGCAAGACGGACGAGGACATATGGGTGGAATCATCGTTGCGATTAGGCAGGGCTAATCGTCGGGGTGCTGTCGAAGCAAGAGACAAGATCTACAAGTACGGGTCACCGCTTGCTTCCAACACTCGCCATCCCGGGCCCGGCCAACCCCGTGGCGTCGTTGGAGGATGTGCTGATTGACTTTCGGCAGTGATAGGCGGTGATCCGGAACGGTCAGCTGTAAAGCCGCCGATTAGGAAGTCCCTGGGCCAAGTAGCCGGCGCGGGGATGAGGAACATCAAGGCCTAAGCCTGCCTCTAGTGCAGAGCGGGCCTAGGGAAGCATTCCCTTCCTGCATTTGCATTCTTCGAGCATCAGTCTCCAGTCGATGCGACATCCTCACCGGAGGCCATGTGAACGGAGATTTAAGATACGGGCTTCGTCAGAAGGGGGCCCTGAGTTGATTGAAGGGTATCAGGAGATTATGCAGTCTTCGCGCAACGGACAGATCTGCAGAAAGGGGACTGCTACCTGACTCACCCAGTTGGCTCGCCAGAAGAACTCCCATGCACTCTGTGGGGCATTCCCAAATAAGCACGCTGATAGCTGATGGTTCATCTCGTCTTTGCTGTTGCATCCTTTGGATGACGAGATCGCGTGCGTTGACGGAGAAGTTCAGACTGGTTCCAAAGCCCACAAGGGAACGGCTGGCTGAACGAAGATATGCAGAGAGAAAATCAGTCAACTCTCGCTTGTTGCGGACTAGAAAACGACCACGGGCGAGGATGAGAGGGTGTTGAGGCTCGCTAATAGCTGGTGTTTGTCTGATATGCAGCAGCCTCGCTCCGTGGGAAGTCGTCCTTTGCCACATCTCGGGCGAGGCCACTCTGAACTCCTTCCTTCCATGCACTGTGCATCGAAGCGCATTCCAACTGGGCATGAACCGACTACTTGTCAGTCCAACGCACTTTTGAAGGAGATGGGGTGCACGTGCCTAATAGACATTGAGGTAAGTGCGTGTGGCAAAAGGCGGTCGATATCTGAGGCTCGAGAGTCTGTCCGCGATTGCTCGCCATGCCCAAAACCAGACAGCATTCGACATCTTCAAGAGGAGAATAGGGGCGCTGGAACTTTGCCTGCAGCTCTGTCATGTCCGGGCTTCTGAGTGCCGCGGGATTATGTTTGATGCGATCTAAGTAGCGACGCGTATTTGCGTAGCGAATCTACCCGCTCTCTTTCTTGCTCTCGTCTTGATGAGGACGTATGGTTGGCTTTGTGAATGGTGGAAGAAACACAATAACTGGCGAACGACGAGAAAGACTGTTCATGAGTAAATGATTTTCATGTTCCCAACTAGGGGCTCCTGCCCGGGTAATGGGAGGGAGGGGAACTAGCAGCGCTCTCACTGAACATGTAAAAGTCAACGAAGATAGAGAAGTCGGTTTGGCTGGGCGGAGGCGCTTTCGGACGACTGTCGCCCTCCCCAACTGGTGACCATGATCTTTTGGAGGGCGCGAGGCCCAACCAAAGGCCCAGCACCTCGCTTGGTTGTCGCTTCGCTCCGGCTGTTATGGCAATGCAGATCGTGCTATTGGTATATCGATCAAGCGGGAGCATCACTCTGGTGGCGCGGTAACGCATCGGGGAACGTTGCAGGCCGGCCAGTTCCAAATGTCGGTACTTCCGAATATAGAAAGGCATTGGCGTGGAAATCCCTATGTGGTCTCAAACCAGCCATGCTCCCGAAACCAGAATCTGGGAATGGTTGGCTGACAAAGTGAGAGAGGAAGCAATCAGGGCTCAATCAACCCATTTCGGAGGAACAGGAGAATGAAATCCATCCCTCTCGGACCATCCCCCGTCGGGAGGCATGGTGCGCGGGGCATCTCAGCATCTGTCGACTCCAACCTGCTATTCTCCGAGCTACATTTAGCCTGTGAAGTGCATGAACGATTGAGAAATGGGTCCAGACCTGCATATGGCTCAAGACGTCAGTACATATGCCGACGATCCAGCTGGTGCTGCCTTGTTCCAACATGGCGCGGTTCGTAGTCGCTGAAATCCTACAAATACCCTCCCTGCTTTGACCTGATCTCCTTCTGTCTGTCATCCTTCACCCTTCTATGAAAAGAAACGGAGCTGGCCGCGCCCTGTGACTGAATTATTGTTCGAGAATTGGCAATAGCAGCGATATCGGAAAGAGTCCAGATTCAAGCTCAATATGCCTCTCATTATCGGGCTGAACAGCGGTTCCTCTTTCGACGGGATCGACGCAGTCCTGTGCAGCATCGGAATTTCAGAAGATGGCCATCCGGGAAGACCGAAATATATTGATGGTATCTCAGAGCAGTGGCCCGAGGAGCTACAACCATTGGTGCTGAAGGCTTTTGCCAATGAGCTCTCCATCTTTGATCTCTGCCGGTTGAATTATGCCGGGGGCGCGGCGTATGCAGAAATAACCAACAAGCTGCTCAAGAGGACCGGACTCAAGCCTGAGCAAATTGACGTCGTTGGGTACGACGGACAAACAATATATCAAGAGCCGCCAGACCGGGAAAAGGAAAGAGAGCTCTTCGCCAGCGGGAACCCAAATCTGGTCGATCGGTGGACGAAAGGCGGATTTCCCTGTGGTCTCTTCATCGTCGAGTCTGGCGTCGTTGCCGCTCTGACCGATATCACAACGGTAACTCAGTTTCGACCCATCGACCATGCATTAGGAGGTTCCGGCGCGCCGTTAATGCAATATCTCGACTTTTGCTCGTTTCGGAATCAAGGACCTGTGGCTACACTGAACATCGGAGGAATTGCGAACTTGCAGCTAGCCGATGGAGACCGGCGCAAGATGATGGCATTCGACACAGGTCCAGGCAATGTGATGATTGACCACGTGATGAAAGTTCGCGAAGGCAAGCCATATGATGCTGGAGGTGGACTTGCATCTCGAGGACAAGTCATCGCGGCGCTGTTGGACCGGTTAGAAGCACATGATTTCTTCCTCCGAAAACCGCCACGTTCTGCTTGGCGTTTGGATTTTGGCGGCGAGCACGCAAACCAAATCCTGGAGGATTACAAGGACACCTCGACAGAAGACTTGTTGGCCACTCTCACACTGTTCGCTGCAAATTCAATAAAGCGATCGCTCGTTGACTTCATTCTTCCGCGAGCACCGATCAAGACGGTGATAGCCAGTGGTGGCGGTACCAGGAATGAGACGCTCATGAAGCATCTTCGCGAGGGATTGGCACCACACGGAGTCGACCTCCATGTGAGCGACGAATATGGACTTCCTGCACCATTCAAAGAAGCCATCAAGTTCGCCACACTGGCCTTCGCGTGCAAGAACAGCCTGGCAAACAACATTCCCGCTGCCGGTGGGGCGTCATCGTTTGCGGTCCTCGGAAAGTTGAGTTTTGCACCCCGACTTGCTAAGAATGGCGATTTGGTTCCTGGAAGTTAAGCGCCCAGGGGAAACGCGTCGGTATAGAGTGAAGCTGACTTGCGGCAGGCATGCATATCCAGCATGACCGCGAGGTGTTGGCCAATGGAGAAACCTGAGGCATGACGAACTTGATCAGTCGGCAGCATTTTGTCAACTCGTGTTTCGACTGCATGCTGGACAGCGGACTTTCGCATACACGGCAGTCTCCACAGGCGCCTCAAATCAGTTCATCATATGGGACTTGGCATCATGACTGTGCTGACTCTGATGGCTTGTCACTGAATATACAGGTGAAGTCACATGGGCATTTCCTAATGAAGGGGTGCGAGGAGTATGCTTTTGAAAGTTTTGTCGAACGTTTCTGAGCATCGCCAACGTCTCGCGTATATTTGCAGGTCTGTTCAAGCCGCGTTCGAGAACGGCTTCGGCGGCGTCGAGGAGATGATCGGCTTCATAACCCTCTTGAAGCAGGATGGACATATGAGCGGAACTCTGAACCTGTAGGATGATTGCATATGCCGCAATCAGGTGCTGCAAATTGCACCAGTTTTCAAAGTACTCGTGCGGGTTGCGTTGATGCCGGTTCGAATGGAGGAGGACGATCATGACGGCCATTTGTACACAATTATGGCAAGACTCATATACCCAGGGGTCCAGTCTCGAGCTATCAGTGCTGGATGAGGTGACGGCGTTTTCGCATTCCGCGTACAGAGCGTGGTATAAAAGGGGACGATTGAGGAGGAAGATTGCAGCGTAATATCGAAACTTGAGTTCATCCTATAGGCCTAAGCAGTCGTCTCTAGAAACACAGCGTCCACACCTACCATCAGATCTGACATACTGTTTGCCGCAAGGACGAAGGCTGAAGGATGACGGGGGAATCTCATGTCGACGGGTAGAGTCCAATACCAATGATCCAAGCGACGGGCGATCTCAGGGAGGACCCCGGCAACGTGCTCAGGTCGGCAATAGGCACGCTCTAGAACATAGAAATTCTCCAAGATACTGTTCATGTATCCCCTAAGTCTCAAGTGAGCTTGAAGCTCCTGGGACTGATAGTCATCTGTAGTGGGCGCGGTTGGTTCGTTTCCCAAGAAGTTGGGAGGGGTCATGACCGTGTTGCGGTCCAGTGCAAGGGCAATGTTGTGCAATCGTTCTGATGGCATTCCGTCTATTTCGGTCAAGATGTCACTAGCGCATAAGTAAGCATGCCATCACGCCGCCAACACGTAGGACCGTGCCTTTCCAGAATAAAGTATTGGTGTAGACATGCTTCATATTGCGACTTGGCCGCACTGCAGTTGTCAATGAGAGAAGCAGACGAGTCTTCTGACACACTTACAGATCTTCTTGAGCGTTTGACGAGGCGTTGTGGATCAGGGATTCGAAGCTTTGTAAAAGGCCTAAGGCATGAAACGGCCTACCATACAGATACAGCAGGATAATGACGAATAAGAATTTGAAAGGCAGTGCTTGGGGGCTTTGCTGTGCTTGCATGGCTAACGTGTGCTGTAGTACGTGTTGGAAGGATAGATCTGCTTTCTGACTCAGGTTGTGATCTGCGTTGACGGCCGCCAGGTGTTTGAGAGCAACCGTCTGAAGAAGGAGCTCCTCAGCGCACTGTGTGCTGAACACCAGAGTCAAGTCATGTCCTGGGGATGTTCCAAGGTATCTCCTGAACCGGTCAAGGCAAGCTTCGCCGGCCAGTCCTCCGTAGGTGAAGAGGTATCGCAGCACAAACGGTAGTCGATGGATGTTCTTGAACATGGACTCAATCCCTCTGATGACAATGGACAGTGGTATCTCTGGAGGGACACAAATGTCGACATCTGGAGTAAACAGCGTCTTGTCGTTGTCGTCTAGCTGGCGGAGAAAATTCAACGGCGCCAAGTTCAACTTCAAATTGAGTCGGAGTTGCGACCAATAATGAAACATTTTGTGCGCGGCGGCGTGATGGAAGCCGGGAAGCTTTGGCCATGACTTGATGACCGAATGCTCTGGAGCAGGAGTTGCGGCGGCCGAGTCCAGTCGAGCTTGGTCAATTGCCTGCATGCGTGTCTCTAGATGCGAGAGGCGGGCAAGAACGGACGTGTCTCTGTAGATGGGTTAGACAAATGCTTCATCTGATAGCCGAGCCCAAGATACCTACGTCTCCAGACTAGTCAGGGGAGGTCGATAAACACATTCCAGTCCCATATTCTCACAGTGAGAACAGGCCGGTCGCCTCCCATCGCAGCGAGACTTGCGCTTGCGACAGATATCGCATGCTAACTCTGTCTTGTTGCGTTTCGGCCTGTTGTTCCGGTCATTCGCTGGGTCTGGAGACATGGTCCGGGGCCTAGCCCATGTGAGAATTCTTCACACGCGGGAAAGGAGGACTGTCACCACCATGCCCCGGCCAGCAGGTTGGCGAGTACCATCCACCAAGCGGCTCACCACATGATCTGATCGACGACGAGGATCACCTCACTACCCAACGCAGGACTCAGTGGACGACAGGAAACGCCGAGCTGCTCGACGCCTGGCTCGATTTACTAAACGGATTAATAGTGAAGGTCAAAAGGATGGAGAATTGCGTGGACCGTTAGGACGGGGAAAGCACGCCCGCCAGATGGGCGCAAAGCTTCTGGAGTGGAGTTGATCACTCAAGGGAGACTGCGGGACCACGACGAGCATGTACTTGTAGGCGGTAGGTGAGTGCGTGATGAGTGTTTGACGAGTGGCAGCTGAGCGGTGGCTGAATTGGCGCGAGATTGACATTGGTCTAGATAGGCGGCACATGCGAGGGTGACAAACGCATGCGACGCGCTCCGTGGGTCCTTAATGCTGCGCCGTAGAGTCCCGTTACGGCGAGGCACTGACGCTGATGTGGTCAATCCTCATTTCTCTCACTTCTCTGGACTATGGCCCATGTCCAAACTCTGTAGGATCGGTATGTGTCAGGGTGTGTGGTAGTACAATTAATGTAGATCTAATATGGCGGATCTGTAGGCTATCGTCCTGCAACCTGTCCCATCTTTCATTTGCCATGGAGCAAAATTCCATGCCGGTGAGAACCACAACGCTAATGCCTTGTCAAACCTCTCGCAGATTTGGATTCAGCACATCCTTCTAATATCATTGCGCCCCTCGGCGGGGTTGTCGCAAATGCCAGGTGTTTGCATCGAGCCTGATGCAAGCCCCAGTCCTATTTTCATGGCTTTTATTTGAAGTCATCACACGTCAAAATAGCCTGGTCCACCCTACTAGCTGGGACCCAGGAGGTCGTCAGATGCAAGCGGAAGTTTTCAATAGTCGTGGTAGGGTTCGAATCCGCTCTGGCTCGAAGCATAGTCGCCCGTCATCGCACCCCCGCCCCTCGATGGAGGCGCAAGAGGGTGCTGTGCCCATCCGGCTCCGCTGGCTTGTGCTCGTCGCTCTGAATCTCAAGTCAGCATACCTGCCAGAACAAGTTACGGGCAGGAATAATGGGTGGCCAGTACGAAAAGCCCGGGTGATAGAAAACGTACCTTTCTCGAAGTCGCCCCATCTCCTCATGGTGATCTTCGAGCTGTCGAATTCGCCTTCTGCTTCGCCATGGCCGCCGGTCTTCTTCGTTTCCCCGGCCGTTTTCCTAGTCTCTCCCCAACTGAAATCATCAAACTTCCAGTAAGCGTAAGCTGGGAGGACGAAGTTCCAGATCGGCAGGGAGAGAAGGTAGATACCCATCCAGGCGACGTATGCCCAGCTGTGCGCTGTCAACACGATGAGAACCGCGGGAAGACCGAGGATGAGGCCCAGCAGAATGAGTGGAATGATCGGGACGGGTTTGGCCACAATCGAAATGATGATCAGGTAAAATGTGAACGCGATAGCTGCCGGCAGGACCAGTGTGCCAATCAACTCGATAAACACGACAAACTGCATGCTGAAGCAGAACGTGCCGCACAAGTCGCGCACAAGCACGAGTTCCATGAGATTGTGCACGGTCGAATTGATCCAACGACGGCGCTGAGAGAGCAGCACTTTGAACTGGTTCGGGACAGTCGTTTTGCAAACCGCCTGGGGAACAAAGACTTGTTTGCGCTTCGGGAAGGTCTTCAGCATGAGAGTGGACAGGTATCTGTCTTCGCCCAGCAGCAGAAGGTTCTTCTTATGCAGTGTGTCGACGACGTTCTCCGAGTAATGTTCGACAATATCCGGGTTGGCCAGGATGGGGACCCAGTAATTCTGTCCACCTTTAGGTGCCTTGATTCGGTACATGCAGAAACATCCCGGCAAGCACGTGACACCGCCGAAGACTGACTCGAACGACTTCGACAGATGGTGCGAGATGAAGTACTCAAACACCTGTATCTTGGTCACCCACGACTCGCTTTTGTTCGCAATCTTGGTTTCGCCGCAGAGGCCCATGATTTCGGGGTCCTTCACCATGGCTGAGATCATGTGCGTAAGACTGTCCGGGTACACTTTGGTGTCGGCATCAACCATGAGCACCGTCTCGTAGAAGTCCGGAGACATGCCGGTTACTTTCCAAAGTCCGTTGAACATTTCGTATTCGAGTTCGGTCATTCTTTCGTCGAACATGACCTTCTGAAGGAAGGACATCAGGATGATCTGACTATCACGCTTGCCTCGATTGCCGGGTTTGCTAGCCACAGCTTCCTCGGGTGTTCCACATTTGACGATGACCATCATGGGCACACGTTGCTGCTTGCTGGGATCGATCTTGGAGTCCCGACCGTAGTCGTAGAATCCAGCATACACTTTGGCCATGTTGTGTCGTTTCGAGCCGCTTGAGACCGCCACGTAGGAGAACGCTTGGACGTCCTCAGGCATAACGACCCAGTCACCCATCATTGAAAGTACAATCTCAGGTGTGGTGATGTCATTACCTGCGCCCTTGATGAGGCCGTCACAAATCACCAAGATGGCTTTGTGGCTGTTTGGATAGTCGGTTGTCGCAACAGAATCGAGAGTGGTGCGGATACCTGCTGCATCCTCAGAATACGCGGTGACTAGGCAGATACAATGAGCAAGTGGATAGCCGAAGGGTTGCCACTCAGGAGGCGGCTGAGGCACGACATTTTCATGGATGAAGCCCACAGGAGCACCTGCTTCGCCAAGCGAGTCCATTACAACGGAATAGCGGGTCTCGTGGCCAGAAAGGAGTAGGCTGGACCTGCTCGCGCCAACGCTCATCCGAGAGTTGAGATCCAAAGTGTTTTGACTGCTATTATAGCCAGTCTTGTAGATTCCACTCCCCGGTTGAACGAGCCTTGCATTCGAGGCTTGACTTGTCATAGTGGTAGGTTGTGGTCGATTTGTCTTCGCGACTCGCTCTACTGCGTATGGACTGGTAAATCGGGACGTCTGAGGAAATAACTGGCTTCCACGTTTGCTGGTTCGTCCATCAGATCCAGATACCGTGCTGGCAGGATCTGTAATTTTTGGAGCAGGCCTGTAGATATCGTCTGCCCAGTCCTCAATCTGCTGGGCCCTTTTCTTTGGATCTGCTGTTTGCGAGGTCTTCGCAGCCGCGAACTTCCGAGCCAGGAACCACTGGAAGGCCAGGGCGAGGAAGAATTTAACCAAAACAATAGCCAGGATGAAAACCAAGGAGACGTAAAGAACGACCTTTGAGGCTATACACCCCACGGTTTCGGTGTCGACTGAGCCGACTTTCGCGATTTGGGTCAGGCACTTGCCGACTTTCTTGTCGGCGCCAGATTGTAGCAAGTGAGTAATGTCTGTGCCGCGGATCTGATCGCTCTCTCGCATATCGTCAAATTGTTTGGGCCAGACAACCTGGCTTTTATTGAACCATCTCAGCAAATCTAGGTCAACGACTGACCCAGAATACACGACCAAATTCCGGCTGGAGTTTCTGACATCATCCCAGGTGAAAAAGACCTCGCCGGCTCTCTTGAGGTCGTGGAAAAAAGTAGTTCTCGCTTTGGCGGTCGTGTGGCAAGCATATCCTAGGTAATATGGGTTCGTGGTGTTTACCGGCGACGAGCCGTCCTGATTAAAGGCGTTGCATGGAAAATACCAAGCAAGATCTCCATCGGCATTTGTGGGTACATCCGAACCGGGAGCCAGAGTAATCAGGTCCTTGCACTCTCCGTTGACCTTTTGAAACATGAAACTTCCATCCTGGCCACCGTATTTGTGTGGCAAATCATAGAGAACGTTGCTGTCTAGCGGCACCCCCAATGCTGCAGGGTGCATAGAACCATCGAGGTTGTAGGCATCACCATGGAAGATCATGTACCCGCGGTCAACATGGTTGATCTTGAGGCGCAATCCGGGAGCCGGGCAGACAGCTCGTGTGAAGCCGAAAGTCAGGAAGCCGACAAAGGTGGCGATAAAAAGAATGATGCTGATTAGCCCAACTTTCTCCCTCCAGGCTCTCTTCTGGGCTCGGTTGGGCATTCCGCAGCAAGACAGCAGGAAATCGGGAGCCCAAAAGGTGATGACTGAACAGTAAACGTTCCAGGCGCTGGGGGGCTTGAGCTTTTCGGTGTCCTTGAGCCGCCTCTTCTCCTGTGTGGTCATGTCCCGTGTGTCCTTCCTTACCAGCTTTCGCGGTTGTCTCTTCTTGCCCACAGGTTCTAATTTGCCAGGTAAGCGAGCTTGTTGCTGGGTCTGAGGCGCGGTAACATCATCATCGGTCGGCGTGTTGATATTGGTGCTCTCCGAGCTAACCGTTCGTGCTTCTACCAGTTCTTCCACCATTGGGTCATTGCCTGTGGTCGATGGGAAGACCTCCATGTTCTGGGCATGTTTGCGGTAGTGATAATTCGGATGATCTCGGTCTATTCGGTTGCGCTCTGGTCTGATGAGAGACTTCTTGCGACCTAGTTCGGTCTGATTTATTGAACTCGACATGATGGGTTCCCAGTCGGCGGCTCTGGAGTTGGGAGATGGGGGATAAGGATCGGCTGCAAAGTGTTGGGAGGGATACGGCGCGGAGCGTTGATTATTTGTGCCGGTTTCGAGATCTCTAAGACGTCGCGAAGGAGAGTCTCTATACGGGGAATGGGACTTATCACGAGTTGGGGACGTGGCAGGCCGCGGCCTACGCGGCGGCTCTGACATGGTGAACTCTGCCAGGAGAAAGAATGTTAGTGGGTCACCACCAGTTACAATATCATTGTGGCGAACTTACTGCGACTTAAATGACCTCCTCAACGTGTTTTGTTTATTTCTCGTCCGAGAGAACCGCGGTTGAGAACGGCGCCCGCGCTGTCTCTGGTGCGAAGTGAACAGGTCTGCAAAGGAATATCTTGACAGGTATGTAAACGTCTGCTTTGTGTCGAGAGCAGCACGCTATTGTCGTCGCTGTGGTAGACTGTGGAGACTGTACAATCGGTTGACCCGGTGAAAGTCAGATAACGTGGATTTTATTTCAACTCAAGTGGCGCTGTGAAAAGTGCTTAATGGCAAGGTGTTGTATTGCCGGACCGGAACGACAGTGATCATATGGTGAGCGAGTGTACGTGTACGGGTAGGTTGGCAGTGAGTGAGTGAGCAGCGGTTACAAGGCAAGAAACAAGAACTGGGAACAGACAAGACAAAGATGTGCCCACACGTTGTGAATGATGGCCATGGCCCTTACCCGGACGGAGAAGTACTATTTGCGACAACTACTGCGAACGCCGTGCAAGCGATTCGTTGATCATCCGATCGAATGTATACCAAGGCCCTGGATTGGCTACGCCTCACTGAGTGGACTTATGCAGGAGAAACAGAGATCCAGCAGAGAGGCGAAAAGTACCCTCCGACGTGAAATAGTCTTCTTCTCCTGAGCCAGACTCCTCGCTCTACCGCTGCGGATCATTTGTCCACCACGCTTCCTGACGACTTATAAGATACTCGTACATCTGAGGCAGTGGAAGGTCTTGACAGAGACTGATCGCGCAAACGTACCGCCGATGACAGTGATTACGGTTGGTGAGATCTGGGGGCGAACAGACACCACATGAGAGGCTCGGTTGTGGCTGAGAGTCGTATTTTTACACGCTCGGAGAGAAGTCGACGGTTGCCCTGACATCCGACGCGTCATTTCAACAAATCAACCTATCATTGGCCGCGTCACATGAAACTACTGCCGAAGCGAACACGCAAGGCACGGTATTGCAGCAGGTTGCGACGAAAGGCTTGCAGAGCAATACTGGAGATTTTCTAGCTGCAAGTAACTTTCTGACATAAGACCCATGATATACATATGTACGGTTGCTGCCAAAGAAAAGTGATACTTTGTGCTGAAGGCTTCTTGAATGAGGGGTCAATGTCTCACCCCTCCGAGAGAAATCCCAAATGCGCATGTCTTGCAACGATCATGCCGACTGGTATTATGCGTGATCTATCAATCGGATACGAGCTGCAGTCATCCCACAAGCACGGGAAGGATCTGACGACCCAGTCCCCGTACTGTGAAGGGTTGATTCTGGCATCCAGAAGTGTTGTGCGCGTCACCAGTCTGACCACCGATGCTTTGGGCAGCTGCCTTTCCCCTTCTGCAATGGGTGAAACATTCTCTGCACCAGGCAGCATGGCGCCCTCTCTAATGGGAGTTCGATAGCACTTGGCTTGCCGCGTCTCTCCGAAACCCTGCTTCCAGTGGACCCAAGTGTGCCTCTCCAGGCGCCACAAGATCCTTTCCTGGCGACCGTCCGCGCCTAAGCTCACATCAACTGCGTAAACTTCGGGCACGCCCGTACTTTGACCCACGACGCCTTGCTTGGGAAGGTTGAACTGGTGGTTTTGGGAGGTCTCCTCACCATGCCGCGTATGTACAACTGCACATTGGGCAACACAAGGAACACAACTTGCGCCCCAGCTGGGCCACAAATCGTGACGGCTATTCTTGTCATTTGCTGCTCAAAGAGACTTCTTTGTCCAAGTGACAAACGTCCTGTCCTGTTCTAACTGCAGAACAAAGAGGGCTAGATAGTTCGGCCAGACACCAGTTGGGAATGGATTTGATGCGGGGATATGCAGCCTGGATACTCCTTCCATGCCTCTTCTAGCCAACGTTCTACCTACAGCCCTGTCCACTGAAATTCTTAGTCGTAGTCACACTCACCTCACCACGACCACTTTACTCCGTGCACCGCCCTCCTTTTCCCCATCCGCTCGAGCTGTCGATATTACTCTGTTCACCAGGTCGATCTCTGTCATTTCACAGCTGCTGCCGCTGGAAACTCCTACTTTCTTTTCAAGCCGCGTCGATCCGTCATTCCCATTCAAACGACGCCACAGCATTCCTTCCAAGACAATCACAGCGCGGGCCCCAAGCAACCTCTTCCGGGGCTGCCCTTCGTTTTGAACTTGAATCAGGGAAATCACACATTCCAGCATAGGTTTATTCACTTGGCGATAACCTTTTCAGTTGTCCGGACTGCGCCTAACCTGAACCTCACATACCGCCGAGCTTACACCCGCCCAATGTCTGCATCATAAGACAACCTCAACTTTTGGTCCTCGGAATGGCTCAAGTAGCGGACCACCCGCTTCCTCCCACTCCTCCTCCAGCCATCTACTCCCCTCCCTTGCGAACAGAGAGTCCTCGAATCATCGAACCTCGGGAAGAGCGAGGAAATGGCAGACCACAGCATGACCAGCGGAAGCTGAGCCATTCTTCAACATCCATGTCTCCGGCGGATACCAGGCCTACAGACGACGTCTATGCCCTTGCAGATGCCGCTGCTGAAGTGCAGATACACCCTCCCGAGACTGCCGCGTCAAGAACTGGTGATCCAGTGGCGTTGAACAGAACACTGACCCCTCAACCTTCTCTTCAGCTCGACCCTAACAGGCTCTCACCGACTCCCCAAGCCATGAGAAGAAGACTTGGTGATCACGAGCTGGCTGGTGACCACCGAAGAGTCTCATCGGAGAATTTTGCCCAGAGCGCAATTGAATTATCTCCCTTTCAGAGGAGATCCATGCGTCATGCCTCGACCCCAGATATCAGCGCAGAAGCCCCTACCGAGTCCTTCGAACCCTTGCGCTATCATCATCAGTTCATGGACGAGGCCGAAGTCGCGGCTCTGGACAAGCGGGCCTCGAAGCTCACAATTGGAACTACGGGGTCAGGTGACAGTGCCCGGAATAGCACCTATGGGTTGAACACGCGGCGACCTGATTCGGGTTTCTCAAGCACTTCGGATTTCCGTGGTCGGGCGAACTCCCCTCATATCTCTCATGCTGGACGGCCATTATCAAGAAGTTCAAGGTCTCCCGACACCAGGCCCCTGTCGTATGTCGACCTGTTGAATGTTCCGTACCCACAACCTGCGCCGAGCGGAGCGGAAAATTTGGTCAATTCAGGTCTACGGACAGTAGTTGGAAACAATGCCAACCTATTGTCCACGCGCAAAACTCTGGACATGTACCGTGCAAACGTCAAGAAGACACAAGACCCAGCGGTACAGTATGAATTTGCAGTCTTCATGATCAGTGCGGCGCAGGAGGAGGGCCTGGAGTCCGATGCGATCTCCGATGCTGCCGTCTCTGAGAAATCACACACGTCAGTTAGGGAAGATCTCTTAAAAGAGGCGAAGCACATTCTGCAGAAACTGTCGGATCGATCATACCCGTTTGCCCAGTATTACCTGGCAGATGGTTACGCTTCGGGGCTGTTCAACAAAGGCAAAGAAGATTGGGAACACGCGTTTCCTCTATTTTTGGCCGCGTCAAAACATGGCCATGCCGAGGCGGGGTACCGGACTGCCTTGTGTTACGAATTTGGCTGGGGGTCACGGGTGGACGCAGCAAAGGCCGTGCAATTCTACCAACACGCCGCAAGCAAAAACCATCCCGGCGCCATGCTCCGACTAGGACGAGCTTGCCTAACCGGTGATATGGGGTTGACCAAGAGATACCGCGAGGGTGTCCGGTGGCTCAAGCGTGCCGCAGAATCTGCTGACTTCCAGTACAACCAAGCCCCCTTTGATCTGGGCTGTCTGCATGAGACTGGCTTCGGACCCGATGTCTTCAAAGACGAGGTCTACGCCGCCCAACTTTACACCAAAGCAGCTGACTTGGGTCACGTCGAGGCGAACTACAGACTCGGCGAAGCGTACGAATATGGTCAGCTGGGTTGTCCCAAGGATCCAGCCCTCAGCATTCACTTCTACACCGGAGCCGCCGAACGTGGCCATGCCCTGTCACAAATGGCGCTTTGTGCGTGGTACATGGTGGGAGTTCCCAATGTCCTAGACAAAGACGAGGCAGAAGCATATGAATGGGCCAAGAAAGCAGCCGAGCAGGGCCTGGCGAAGGCTCAATACACGGTTGGCTATTTCACCGAGATGGGCATTGGATGTCGTCGTGATCCGCTAGAGGCCAACGTCTGGTACGTCCGGGCTGCCGACCAAGGCGAAGAAAGAGCCAAGCACCGTATCGCCGCGATCAGAGCCGCAGGGGCGGGAGCAGATCCCCTCACAGCAGCGGCGGCAGGAAAGAAGGGCGCATTGACCACGAGCAACAGTGCCGGTAATATTGGACCTCAGGGTGAGCTCGAACATTCCGCCACGTTTGCGACTGAAGTACTAGCAGCACTAACTTTAATATTAGCTCAAGGAGAAAAGAAGAAGAAATTCGGGATCTTCTAGGGGGCCGGAGTATCGACTATGCAGCATTAGCGGGCGTCTCTTGGACTTTACTATCCACGCATTCATTGGCTGGAGGACCTGCTAAGCATCTGCATTGGAAGAGTGGCATATGCCTGCATTTGCATTGCGTTGATATCGGCGAAGACACAAGGCATTGGCCCAAGACAAATACAGTCACATAATGGGAGGGCCAAATAGGCGTGTCCGGATGTGCTGACGGAGGTATGATCCCTGACAAATTTCGAAGCATAGCGAATGGCAGAGAAAAGACATCTCACAATAATTCTTGCAAAGAAAGGAACGTGCGACAAGTTATCTGCGAAGTCGACCTGAGAGTGAGGGCAGATTAGATAGATATCTCAGATGGGCTGCATTGAAATCCTCCGTCACCTTCGTATGGCTAGAGGAAGACGCCGCGCCCTTGAAGGCAGATCGGCACTTGTTCAATCCCACAAAGCTTCTTCCTGCTCTTCTTGTCCTGTGTTCGATTCGTCGCCGCCAGGACAAGCAGCACGCAGAATGTATGGACATCCACTTGTGGAATCCTATTAACCCGGGCGGCGAAAGTTGTGCAAGGAGCATGTGAGCTTCGTACGGAGTAATGAGCCCACGAAATACATAGGGAAGGTCCAGAAACAGGTGATTGTCAGGGCTGCACCGAGGATTCCCTTTTCGGCCCTGGATCTCGTGAGGACAGTTGGGAAACTCAGCTGCGACAAGTAATGGTGCCCACAATGTTGGGACTCTCGCGTCGGGCTGGACTGCTGCCATTATCTACTCGTACGAGCTAACTTTCTTCCCGCAGGTTCTCATGGTGTATGTGACTGTGAGTGTTTTTATGACCATTTCTGAAGTTCTGCCTTGTCGCGCTTCCTCCTTCGAGTAATGCGAAAGATATGCCAAATGCTGAAGGCGATGATGTTTCAGGAAGTAGAAGCAAGCTCCTTCTTCATCTTGCTTTGCCACCGGGGCCGCCGTCGAAGGCCGGTCGCACCTCGGCGGCGGTAGCAAGGCAGGTGACGTCACATGCTCGCAGCCCTTCTGCTACTCGTAGGTGTCTGCAAGATTTTCCACTGGTTGACTAAGAAACGCGTGCTGATGCGACCAGCAGCCTGTGGGAACCGGCAAGGCATCTTATTCGTTTATGCTATGCCTTCTTTGCACCATATCCCATCTGTTCAGGAGACGGCATGTTCCTGCCATGAGATCTGCGTCGCAAGGAAGCGCATCCGTCTGCAGCTGTCCCTTCTACCAGACCGCATTCAATCAGGACTCGTTGTCGTCTCTCGAAGAGGCCCTCCCAATGGCTAGCTTTGACTGCCAGCCTGAGTCAACCCTTGCGTCTTCCATGCAAGACGCCGTGGAAACGGATCTTGAATGAGAATTCTCACTCAAGAAAGCTCCACTTGCTGCCCATCGAATGTTACCAAAGATAAGGCTCCGGACAAATGTTTTCTTTACGAAGTCCCATCCGGGAGAATGTGCGAGACAAGGAGATATTCGAACATGTGCTGCTGGCTGGTTTAGGAACTCTGCTTTGCAGGAATTACGTTGGAACTGAGTCATTGGCTGGCAAGCGAAACAATTCGCGCACGGCGATACGTCGGCGGACATTGTTCGGTCTATAAGGCACGCCAAGCACGCCCTGACCTCACAGCCTCGCCTATCAAGGCCCAGGACATGAAGTATATATGATGGAAGGATCCTCGCCTCGGAACAGGTTCATGTCTCCCACACTAATCTTCAATCTGTGTTGCAGAAATCAGATACACCGTCATCTCGCAGCTCGCGTACACCTCGTTCACACAACAAACAATGGCTTCACCTAGACCAGAGAGCCCCCGGGACACCCGGAGCCCGGATCGCGACCTGGCACAACACCAAACCCTCAATCTACAGCTGCACCGCACGGAGACAAGAGCCACATTACAGGAGCTAGGAGTCGCAGAAACATCACCGCGACTAGATCCCAATTACCCAGTCCTCAACCGCCCTGAGAGCCCCATCTTTCCGGAAGAGTACACTCTCGAAACCGCAACAGGTCTCGTCCCGCAAGCGACGCTCGAGCAGATCCGAACCAGAGCCTCAACAGTCGCTACCCGAAGACGCACAAGTTCCATTGTCAGCCCCGACCTCGAAAAACAAGGCGTCGAAGAACCCGTTGAATTCGTCACATTCACAATCGGAGACGCGGAGAACCCGCACAACTGGAATCGATTGTTCCGGTGGTACATCACGCTGGTGGCGTCGGGCTTGGTCGTCTGCATTGCGTTCGGCTCTTCAGTCGTCACGGGTGGCCTTGGCCTGATTGAAGAGAAATACAATGTCTCTTTGGAAGTCGCAATTCTGACCTGTTCGATTATGGTCCTCGGATTCGCCGTTGGTCCCCTGCTTTGGTCCCCCTTGTCAGAAATCATCGGTCGACGGCCCGTCTATATCATCTCGCTGGCACTCTACACCATCTTCAATATCCCTTGCGCGTTGTCTCCCAACATCGGCGGTCTCCTCACATCCCGCTTTCTCTGCGGTGTCTTCTCCAGCTCAGGCTTGTCCCTCGCCGGCGGTACCATCGCAGATATCTGGAACATCGAAGAACGTGGCTTGGCTATAGCGTACTTTGCAGCCGCTCCGTACGCCGGCCCCGTCATTGGCCCCATTGTGGCTGGTTGGATCAACGTCGGCACGCACCGCCTATCGCTGCTTTTCTGGGTGAACCTCGCGTTCGCAGGGCTGATGCTTGTACTCATGGCTCTCATCCCGGAAACGTACGCTCCAGTCATCCTGAAGCGCCGTGCCGCGCGCCTGCGGAAGGAAACAGGCGACAAGAACATCATCACCGAACAGGAAAAGACGAAGCTCACCTTCAGCGAAATCGTCAAGACCAGCCTTATCAGGCCGATCACGATGATCTTAACAGAGCCCGTTCTGGATTTGATGTGCATGTACGTTGTCCTGATCTACGCGATGCTGTACGCCTTCTTCTTCGCCTATCCGGTCATCTTTGGAGAACTATACGGCTACAATGACGGGCAAATCGGCCTCATGTTCATCCCCATCATCATTGGTGCGGGTTTTGCCTTGGTTGCGACCCCGCAATTCGAGAAGCAGTTCAAACGCACCTGTGCACAGAGGGCTCCTACCGCCGAGGATCGACTTGTCGGCGCTATGGTCGGGGCGCCGTTCATTCCAATCTCCTTGTTCATCCTGGGAGCAACTTCTTACAAACACATCATCTGGGTCGGACCGGCCAGCTCAGGAATCGCTTTCGGTTTCGGCATGGTGCTCTGCTACTATTCCGTCAACAACTACATCATCGACTCCTACCAGAAGTATGCGGCCAGCGCCCTCGCCGCGAAGGTGTTCCTCAGAAGCGGTGGTGGCGCAGCTTTCCCGCTGTTTACCACCCAGATGTATCATAGGTTGGGGCTGCAGTGGGCCAGCTGGCTGTTGGCGTTTATTGGCATCGGAATGTTCTTCATTCCCTTCGGATTCTACTTTTTCGGGGCGGCGATCCGGGCGAAGCTGAACAAGGAAGAAGTTGAGGAGTATGAGAAGAATGGACCTGTGGCTCCGGCCTCGTCGTAGGGGGAAGAGAAAATAATGAGCTTTTTAAAAGCGAAGATGTAGTATATACCTACTGTTCTAATAGCGATTAGCGACGAAACAAATTTGTCTCCTATAACGAAGTTGCCCGCCTACCACGAATCATGTCTCCCAATTCTTCCCTGGTGGAGGGAAGTAACCTGTCCAAGCAACACGGGATTTCCTTCCATCTTACCCTGCAACCCTTCGCAGTTGCGGCCATTGATATGGTGAGCGAGAGAAGTGGCATAGTCTGGTGATAGGACCACCGAGTTCAGCGCGTGGTGCGAATGTGTGACTTGTGACCTCCATGACCGTGATGACCAGATGGACACGGCGACACATTGGGTAGCAGCGGCTGTTGTGTCGATATTATTGTGATGTTGAAATGAGGTCTCAGTGAGGAAGAGGTGGGTGAGAGGCGGCTGAGAGATGCGGACTTGGAGAATGACGAGTTTGATGACGCGCTCCAACCGCGTCTCCAGAAAAAAGTTTGAATGCAAATGCTTTTACCGCGCAATGGATGCTGTCCCTTGTCTCGCCCTAGACCTTTGCTCCAATCTCCAGCACCGCGCACCCAGCCTTCGATGAGAGGTTTCGAAGCGCGACTGCTCAGTGCACATGGACACAAGCTGAGTCCAACGACCACTTCTCGCATTGCGTTTCTTGAGCCGGCGAAATGGCTCGTTCAGCGCCGAGCCAGTTCGGTTCGTGCGAATTGTCGAACAAGGCTCCTTGAGCGAACGACTCCTAACCCTGCGTCTCTACACTACGAAGAAAAGCCTGAGTATCCGGATATACCCCTAGAAGGCTTCGTGCCATCGGCACCGATCTCGGATCGAGACCTTGCGAGCACCACACCCGCGAAGCTCGAGACCCCGGCACCCTTGAAACAAGAAGACTACAATGGCCAAATACCGATCGGCGAGCGGGCAAGTTGGTTTTTCCGTCTAGGCAAGTCATATCTAGCCTTCTACAAGACGGGCTTCAAGAACGTCTGGCAGAATTACAAGGAATTGAGGAAGATTCGCGCCGAAGTCGGAAACCGCAGACTGGAGGATGTGGTCAAGTATGGCAGCAGGGGTGCAGCCGACCGCGACAGGGACGGTAACGGAAGCGGCAGCGGCAACAGTAGCCCCGGTTCAGTACCCGTCCTGACACGTAAGGACTACCAGCTTGCTCTGCGGACAAGGCACGACGTCGGGAAACTGGTGCCGTTCTCGATTGTGTTTGCCATATGCGGCGAGTTCACTCCGCTGGTCATCCTTGCGATAGGATCCGCCGCGGTGCCGTACACGTGCCGCATTCCCAAGCAAGAGCAGGGCGATTTCCTCCGGCCTGTCAAGATCCAGCCCAAGTACGCGGCACAGGTGGAGAGACTCCGCGCGGAAGGATCCAAGAGCGGCGTGAACGCAACAAGCATGCAATGGAAGCAGGAATTCGTCCAAGCCTACCGCCTGCATGTGAATCCGTTTTCATATCCTGCGCCGGTGCTGGGACACTGGTGGCACAGAGTGTACTCCGGGCCGCGGCTCCGCAAGCACTGCGAAGAAGTCCTCTGCGACACCATCTTGATTCGCCGAGAAGGCGGGTTCGACAAACTGTCGCCGCGCGAGGTCTTCCAGTGGAGTCTGAAATACGGCCTCCACACGCTCACGGAGTACATGGACGATCTGCGGCGCGAGGGTGTTTCTATCGACCCGGACTCGCCTGAGATGAAGAAGCTCCTTCTTCCCATCGTCGAAGCCGAGGCCGAATACATCCTGGCCGTCGACTGGAGGCGGCTCAAACCGGAGAATCACTGGCTCACGGTTTTCCGACCCATCTGGCCAGAGAGGCCTGTCACGCCGGATGGATGAGCACCTTGTGGAGCGTTGATCTGTGCGGCATAGACAGTGCGTGCTTTGTATGTACATGTACCAAAAGCGGGGGGGCGTTGAATCAATGCATATCTCTCTGCTACATGTAATGTCTTGCCTGAGGCTTCACACATTGTGATCAATAGTTCGCGAGCCGCTTATATTCGCTTCTCCATGCCGACTTCACTTCCGTTAGACTAAGTCCCATTTCCTCGCCTCCTGAGCAGGTACTGCAGGTAGTGCAGACAGCTATACTGTCAGCGATCGTTATCCTCTCGTCCTAATCTTCGCGTCGATATTCTTGCCAACATGCCAACAAGGAATCTCACTACCATTTCCGAATCCCTGTTCCCGTCCGCGGCCGTTGGTTGATATTCGTCGCCCGGATGACTTTGGCTGACCTGACCTGACAGACTCCCCTTTCAGCCAACGTCTCCCCTCTCCCCCAGCAATGACCCCCACGAGCCTGCTACAGTGGTTTCCTGCAGGGCAAAGCCGGGAACGGAGCCTTTGGTACGGCACCAACTGGATTTGGCGGCGCCTTTGAGCGCTCGAGGCTGTGGCCTGTGGAGGTAGCGAGACAGAGGAATGGAGAGATAGATGCTGTGAAGCTCGTCAGTCGAGTGGCGCTATGGTATAAAGCACACACTTATAATTCCATACCGTATGGAGGAGGTGAAAGGCGAAGCTACTTCATCCATTGAGGGCGCGTACCGCCATCGCATCGCTTCGGTTCGCGTCTTGCGTAGAGATCCTCTCCTTCTTAGAGTTCTTCGTCTTCGTCGTCGTCTTCGTCGTCATCTTCGTCGTCATCTTCGTCGTCGTCTTCGTCTCCGCTTCGAGTTCTTCATCTTCGTCCGAGAGGAGTCGATGCCGTCACGGGCGAGCTGGCATGTGGCGCGCTACAACCCTCGTTCTGTCCGTTGCCGGTACTGGGTGGTCGGATCTTGCGGCCACAGAATAGTGGGCGGCGGCGGCGGAGCCGTTCAAGACGCGCCTGAGAAGTCGCGTAGTATTTTCGACGAGGAAAGATTCGAGGGACGATCGACTCCGGCCCATCGTGTCGATGGCTGTGCCATGCATTCGTCATGCTTTGACCCGTCATCGTCGCCGTCACCGAACCGGATCAGATCGGGTCATCCTCGCTGCAGCAAGCCCACGGACGCATTTGTACGCCGGACATTCACGTCCACGTTCACAGTCGCGTTCACTTCGGCTCGGCGACGGTGTTATACTCACACAACTCGACCTGGTCGGAGGCATCATCGCCCTTGACGTGCCTGGTCGACGATCTGAAGGATTTCAGGTTGAGGTTCGCCTTGGCGGTGGTGATGATGCTCGACTGCGTCAGCGTGACAGGCCGAGCTCCTGCTGCCGCCGCGGAAGCCATGTCGGGCCCGGAGGCAGATCCTTCGTGGTGTGTGCTGGCCAAGCCGCAGGTGGGAAAATATCGGCGCAGCACGACGCGAAGCGACGGCATGCAGATGCACGCGATGCCGACGTTGAATTCGAGGTCGGACCAGTATCCGAAGGGTACGAAGTCCCCTGTGTGCCCTTGTTAGCCAAACCTGTATACAGCCTTGTGCTTCTGCTACTGCTGCTCATGTGCGGAAGGACGAAACGTACAGGTTGGATTCCAGGTATCGCCGAGCGAGGTCATGCTCCAGAGACGTAGAATGCTGACGAGAGTGACACTGGTGAGGCGCGCGTGTGGGTCAGCCATCTTTTCATATAAAAAGAAGGGAAGCTCTTGTGGCATGGCATGACACGGCCTTGTGTCATCGGGGAGGCTAGGCTACTTACAAGAATCCCACGCAGAACATGGAAAGGACCTGGAACTTCTTCTTCCTGGAGAGGCTCAGGCTCCAGAGCTGCCAGATTGGGAGGGCGAAGATCAGCAGGTCGAGCACGATGTTGGTGATGGCGTGCATGACGGCGCCGAGGTCGAAGTTGAGACATTTGCCCTGCCCTGTGCCGTCCCACTGCGTCCAGGCGTAGGAGATCGGGCTGCATTGGAAGATGAAGAGGAACATGAAGGTGAGGCCGTGGAGAACAGTCGCCGTCAATAAAGGAAATGCCACCCAGCGGAACGTCTTGGAGGGAAAGAGTTTGATGTAGAAGACGAGAAACGCGACTTTGGTGGACGCGATGCCCACGGCGTAGAGGACGCCGCCGATGTAGAATATCTGCCGCGTGCGGACGTGTCAGCGTCAGCGCTACAGGCCTCGCGCGAGCAAATTGCGGCATACCATCTCGACCGTCTTTGTGTCGTCGAAGGGCAGACGCCAGGTGTCACGGCCATAGCCATAGTGTCTCGCTGGCAACACCAGTTAGCATTTAGCATCTATGCATGCAAGGATGCCCGAACGACGGAGACTTACAAATGGGATTGCAGATTGCGTTGCCAATCATCAAGACCTGGTAAATGTTAGCTGGAAGCCCCTAGAGCATCGGCATGGTCTTTACTGTAGCGAAGCCGACCAGCACGTCGTCCCACCCCCAAAGCACCCTGAAGTCCGGGGACATGGCCACGATGCGAGTACCAACCAGGCACAGGGCCACGGCCATCGAAGTGAAGGTGACGGCGCTGCTGGCCGGTCCGCGGTCCCGATTCGGGAAGTTGCAGCTGATCGAGGTGACATTTTCAGCAGCTGAGAAGGCGCAGCGTCGTCAGTCTTGGACAATGCGAAGAGATGATGGTCGACCAGATCAGCCGACGGAGGAGAAAGAGACTTACTCAGCGCCTCGCGGACGGTACAGTTGGACTCCCAGCATTGCTTCCCAAGGTCGAGCAGGCGAGGGTCTGTGCAGAAGCACTGGATGCCGAACTTGCAGGCTGAAAATTTGCTGGTGATGTCGGAGGTGCAATTGGCCTTGGGTTGAGGAAAGCGTTAGATCGAGAGGTCATTCAGGTCCCTCCGGCTATAAACATTCCCAAGGCAGAGACAGAGACTTACAGCGCATTCCGACAGTGTCAGCGTCTGGCTGGAGGCAAGTCGGCCCCAGATGAGGACGGCCAAAACAGCAACCACGAAGCCCTTGACCGCCATATCAGAATGTAATATCAGTTGGACAGCCGAGAACGGTAAAGAGGTCGAGCGACAGCGCACGGAAACGGTCGTCAATCAACGGAGAAGGAGTTCGGGCAAGTTCGAATACATATCATATCCACCCCGTCATTCTAGAAGGCCACCCTCCCCCAATCGGGCCCAGGAGCAGATGCAATGCATATAGAAGTAGAAATTCCGCCGAAGAAGAGATGTAAAGTGTTCCAGAGCTGTTTGGAACTAATTGAATAATTAGGCGAGGTGAACGAGTCAGCAACACAGAGAGGGGGAACCCGTGTTAGCAAGCCTCCAGCCCTGTGCAACGCGGAACCGGGCATATTGGCAGTACGTACTAGTATCCCATGCTGAAGGATCCAGGCGCTATCGACATAAGCTTCGGGGAGAAGAAGACGAGGAAGATTCAGGGATGGAGGTCGAACGCGGAGATCCCAGCAAAACTCGCGACGTGCCGGTTCGATTGCATAACGGACCTCGGACAAGGTTGGACGCGGAGTTTGCTTTACTATGGATGTACTGTAATTAACTGCAGACCTTCTTTTCGTCAAGGGCAAATCATACCCATCGTTGCCAATCACCGGTGGCCGTACAGTATTGCAACGCATCGGACACGCGAGGTGAGGAGGGACAAGAGACGTGATGATTTCCCGCTGGTTCGCCAAGCATATGCCGACCAGCCGGGAGACTGGAGTCTCGCCTGCAGACAGACCTCCACTTACTGTGTACGAGTACTGTAAGGTCAGGGCTACCGTTTTTAGGCCCGCGAAAGCCGGGTAAAGACCATGTGGCGGACGGTTTCAGCGACATCCGTGCAAGCGAGGCTAGCTGGGCCAGAGACACGGGACAACCAGCAAGTATTTGACGACGAAAGACTTTCTGGAGCGCCCATATTACTGTAGGGCGTTGAGCGAACCACATCCTGTTCCGTCGCTGTCACCATTTCAGCTGTTAAGAATTCCATGTCTTGCTGGCTACATAGGCACCTAGGACACGCCATCTGACATGTGACTACAATATCCCTGCAGGAACTGGACAAGCATTCCTGCCTCGAGGTTCCTGCGTAGACAGGATCCCGCCTAACGCGTAGCGTCGACATGAAACATCAACGCCCCTGCATAAGTCGCAAAGGATCGCGGTCTTCGCAAGCTTATCAGGCAACCCATGCCCTAACGATGGGGTCCGGATTCGTCAACGTCGGCTGCCAATTTCTCAGCGTCATCATCGCATTGGCGCATCCATGACTCGTACTCAAACACAGTACTCGTACTGGGTAGATGTCCGGTAGCGGCACGGTCCCCACCGTCCTCCGTCCATACATCGGGTCGCACATGTCAGTGCGGACATGGCACGTTCAGACCAGACAAATCAATGCCTCTTTCTCAGGAAAGAGCTCCAAGGCCTCTCCATTCATCAGGCCATGCACATAGGTAGGCCCCACGACCTGGTACTGCTGTCCTGCAGCTTGGTCCACCGACCTCAGTACCGCTGGCATGGGCGCCCCGTTGAACACAGCAATCTGATCGCCAACCTGTGCGAGACTTGGCCCCAAACCCATCCTGCCGTCGTCGGACAGAAAGAACGTAATATACGGCATCGTAAAGCTGATCAGCTCCAACCACTTGCTCGCGCCTTCGCCGTGGTTGTTGAGCGCCGCGCTTTGCATGACCGTGTACACGTCGAGATGGTACTTGTGAGACTCGGCGAACTGGTACAGCGCCATGAAGTCGTTGAAAAACCGCGTCAATTCCGGGGGTTCGAGATCGGGACGCGTGGCGCCTCTGATGGCAGAAGATCGGCTTCCATGTGAGAGACGTTGGCGCACAGGGTGCGGCAGAAGTCCTCTGTGCGAGAATGGTGTGGAGAGATGTGCTGCTGGACGAGGTTGAACGCCTCCTGGAACCATCCGCCTAGCAGCCTCACGCTCCTGACCATCTTGGAGGCATGATTTAGCTCGAGCAACTCGGAGTGGTCGGTGAGCGTCGGGCAGGGGCTCGTGATGTACCGGATTCGCGTGGCGATGACACCCTCGACGAGGAGGTTGTGGGGCAGCGCGATGTCCGGGTCGTGCCAGATGGAGGGCTTCGTTCTGCCACCAGCTTTGTAACCTGCGCTGTGAGCCTCAGTCCAAATCGTTCGGGGCTGTCGATACTCCCACACAGGCACCCACGAAGGGAGGTTGTTGAAGCCGACCTTGTGTCGTTGTTCAAAGTCTCTGAAGAAAGAGTGGCTCCAGCTGCGAACCCCTGCATCACCAAGGAAACTCAGTTCGTTATCTGGACAAGCGGAGCCGTCGCAGTCACAGTGCGAAGATCGCGGTTTGGTGAAGTACAGGGCTAACTGGTGGTATAGCATCGCCACAGTATATTGCTGTCTGGTGTCGACTTTGATTTCATGGCTGTCGGAACAGAGTCCCAGCAGGGCATAGACTCTATCTCGGAGATCGGATGCGTTCATCCCGCGCGTGAGACGCATCAGTTGCTTCAGCTTGAGGGGAAGAGGCTCCGTTGGCGCGATATGGAGCCGTCTCTGCTTCTCCAGTTCCCGCCACAGAGTGACGAACGCCTTGTGCCTGGCTAACCAGAGGAAAATGTCGCTTACGGTCAGGGACGTGGCATGGCCGAGCATGATCATCTCGATATAGCCTATCCGCATCAGGCAAGATAGCTGCTCGCAAAAGTCGGCCCATTTGATGCGGTATGTGCAACAGTAGATGACGGCGTGCGAAGAGAGCGCCGCTTCTTGCAACATCCAGCTCCGGGAGAAGTAGACCTTTTGGAGCAGTCGATTCAAGGCTAGAGTGTTGACGATCGCGTACGTCGATGCCCACTTGCTCTGGAACGCTTGTCGAGTGTCGATGTTGTTGAAATGCGTGTATCCGATCTTGAGCGTCTCGAAGGCCTGGCCGACCAATTGAGCATTGTCTGAAGGCTCTTCCAACCAGATGACCGTCTCCTTCGCTTTGCGATAGATGTGCTTCATCATCGCTATCTGCTCCGCTTTCTCGGCAGGGTCGTGAGGAGAGATGCAGCAGCAGTCGATCCACAAGTACACGGGGTCATATCGATCAAGCACCGAATGCAGAATGTCCAGCATGCCCCCATACAGTTCAATGTAGCCGCCATTGCATGCGATCTGTTCCAGCGGTCGGAACCGACCCGAGACCTTGCTCACACTGACTGGATACGACAGGGCAATGTACTCGGGGTGGCTCTGGAGATTGACCGTGTGCATTTTACAGGAGATCGGGCTCTGCGGTGTCGGAACCGGATTGAACTCAACCAAGCGGAAAGAGTCGCCTGTAGGCGGTAGTGGCGTCAGGTGGAAAGAATGATACCGTGGCTCTACCTCAGCGACATGACCACTCGGGTACGCCGACGGCTGCCCGTTAATGTCCAGCTTCTTGAAGCCTTTCAGCAGCGTGTCAGTCATGAAGTCCCGAAAACCCCCCGACGGCCTCCCTGGAGGCTGTGGTTGAGGAGCATATGGAGTCTGCCAAGCTCCCTCCCCCGGTGGTGCAGATACAGGTCGAGGCGGAAATGGCAGCCCGGGCGAGGACCCAGCAACACCAGGCTGCATCATTGGCTGAAGATACTGGCCCGCTGAGTACGGGTTTGGGCTCTGATAAGGCGAGAATCCCGCCTGAGCAGAAGAGGCTCCGTACGCAGGGCCTTGGGGGGGAGCGAGGAAATTATTGTACTGTGCAGGCTGAGAGTATTGAGGTGAGCCATAGCCGGGTGCAGGAGGGAAGGGGCCTCCAGTCCATTGCTGGTTCTGAGCAGGCGCCCCGGACGCGGCGAGTTGATTTTGCACAGATTGAAGCAGATGCGAGAAGAGAGAGCTCATCGTGGCCGGCCCGATTGTATGTGTCAGTAACGACCGAGCATTATTGCACGAGACAGTGGCATGCGGACAAGAAAGTGATGGAGCACATACGGTCAGGCTGAGACTTCGAGTTCGTTTCGATATACCGCGAGCTCGCTAAACCGTCATTGCTCTAGTGCAAAGAGTGTTCTTGGGGGTCGAGTCCAGGCTGATCTCCTCGTATTTGTTGGAGGGGCTGGACTCGTGACACCAAGCCAAGGCGAGAACCACTGGACCAACAACAAGAGTCGTCTAAGCAAACCAGCGCATCTCAGTTTTCCAACCCTTGGTTCCTATTCCATGATCCAGACGATCAGCGTCATCCTTGGCCCATCGCACATCCAGAGGGTCGAGACTCCCTTTTTGGCTTCGCTTTACACATTGTCGAGGTTCTTGATCAGAACATCGAGCATCTCCCCAGGACGTGGAGATGAATTTCGGTTCGACACAAAGGACAAGCCACCTTCTGGCTTGTGTCAATCTTTTGGATGACCCAAGGCCAAAAACAATCGAAATCGAACGGCTGGCGGCAGCAAGCTGTAATGATGGGCGCAGGAACAATCTGACCCTGCTCCGCGGTTGGCATGTCTCCTTGGCAAATGGGACAGCTTGTTCTCCGCACGGTGAACATTGCTTGGTGAATGTGCTGTAAGTCTTGTGTCCTACCCACTGGCTTATATGGCCGCCGAGCCGCCAACAATGTTGAAAATGTAGAGAAAGGGTTGTGGCGTGCATCATTGACGCCCGTCACCCTCACACTAAATCCGTAAAGTGATTACACTCTGTCCCCCATTCATTGCCTAATGCTCCCAATCGGTTTGCTCGACTAGCTGTTCGGTGATGAAACCCTCTCACTTTACGCCCTCACACGGCGTAAACGCGCGCACCGTGACGGGGTGACATGTCTAACCACAATACATACGTATATATACGGTCTTTTGCCTGTGCAGTCTCCTTCGATCCCGAGAAATACCAATCCCAACTTCGAAAACGCTGACCTGCGACACCTGACCAACAACCAAAGCAATCCAGCCGGCTTATTCAGTCATTGGCGCACATTTTTAGGAACCACCTGTTCCATCCAACTCGAATCGAACTACCAACTTCAACCAGCGGCGATCATGTTCGGTCCACGCCGTCACCGCCGTCGCAATCGCCCACGAGACAACCGCCAGGGGGGGGATTACTGGGACCCAGACATGGAGGCGCTCGTCCCCGGACGAGAGTCGGGTTACTTCGGCCACGGCGATATGGGCGACATGGGGGGGCCTGAATTCTACCCTGATCCCTACACCGGTCGAGTCAACCCGGGACAAAACCACGATTTCACGCCCGGGAGCCGAGGAAGCCATGGCCGAAGGGGCAACCGTCCTGGAAGAGGCATAAACGAGAACATCACCGACGGCGGCCGCGGCGGAGGGAGTTCCTGGGCCATCGCGAATGACAGTTCCTTCGAAGTCTGGAACAATGGTCAATTGGTCGCCAGCTCCGGAGGCCCTACTAGGGTTCGCCGAACCCGAAGGCCCGATGGAGGGATAGATATCCATTTTGGTGGCGGCTTCTCTGGCTTCGGCAGCGGACTGGAGCAAGGGTTTGGCGATCGACGGCATCGAGGACATCGACGCCATCGTCATGGCAGAAGATCGCGCGGTGGACCGGATCGTATGCCCGACTTCGGGTTTGGTCGTTTCGGTCCGGACTTTGGTGACATGTTTGATACCATTTTCGACGATTCAGATTTCTCAGATTACTCCGACGATGACTTTGATCGTCCTGGTGGGCCTGGCGGTCCCTCGGCTTGGGGCGAAGATCCTTTCAGCGGAGTGAGGGGACATGGGCGTGGTGGGCGAGGCGATGCCGGGGGATCGCGATTTGGCGGCGGCGAATCCGATGAGGGTGACAGAGGTGAAGGTGAAGCCACTGGCGAGCGCGCAGGTCGCGGTGGGTAGTGATTGTGCACGACGTCCAGCTCCCCAAGACAGCATAACTACGACGGTATCTCCTGAGTGAGGGTGCATGGGCTGGGACCCTGTTTCGCAACTAGGTTGATATATCGCAACCAGGTTGATATAACCACCATCTTCGAAGTGCGGTGCGCGAACAACAGCAGCCCCTTGAGCTGGTACTGTAAGCTGTGTTGTAATAAGTAACTTTGGCGCTGCGTGCCAATACATAATTAACTGAGGTACAGTAGATGACGGTCCACGTCCAAACGACATTTGAGCTTTCTGTCGCCGCCCGCAGTGATTGAATCAGCTTGGACTGATATACAGTAATGGTTGGATTAGATTACCTTCCCTGGTCTATACAGATCGGACCTTAATACGAAGTATGCTGCGGAGCATCCTTTTCTTTCTCAATTCTCAGATCGAGATTCTGAATTAGCTCTGCCTCCCAGACGGAGATGACTCTTTGCCTTTAAGAATCGGTAATGTCAACGATGGGAGATAATTAGTTGTACTCATTCATTGGGTTGCAGGAAGTGCACATCTAATATGCTTGCTCCTCTTCGGCGACCATCGAGGCGGCTTGCTGACAACAGCAGTCTTGGCAGGGGCTTTTCAGCCTTGCTGACTCCCTACAGACGCTGACATGAGAACCGAGGGCATTAAACTTGCTTGATTGGTTACTAATTCAGCGTGAGAGACCTCTACACACCCCCAGCCCAACTGCCCTACCGTGGCTCTGGCACATGGAAACCCCCTTTGGTACTCCACGCTCATTTAGCCATGGGGAAATAGTGTTCGGGCCGGAAAGGGGCTGCACCTTGAAGAAAACAATGGGTACTGTTGAAAGCACTTTTACCAGCACTCGGGAGGAACAGACCGCAGACGATTGAGTCCCATAGTTCCAAGCAATCTAACTTATTCCCAGACCAACTGCATGCTTTGCCACGGTCATGGAAAAGCACACCAGTCCTGGGAGGCACCAAGTTGACCGAACGCCTCGCAGTAATCTCCCTACAACACCTATGGAAGCAATAATCAACACAACTGTGCATCCAAAACCCATACATTGACCGGTGAACGCTCCCCGACGTTCCCAAGTCGGTATAGCTTCGGCCAGCACTAGAGAGAAACAGAAAACATCCTCAAGACATGTACTTCAAGAGTTCAGCTTGTTCCTGGCATAGATGATGCTCGTCCAGAGTATTGTAGCCGTCAGCGCTGGGCAGAAAATAGAGACTACAATGGCGGACGCGGTTGCACTGGCGAGAATTGGGGTGAGAGACCATGGAGAAAGCACAGACAACTCATTGTGTGCAGCCTGAGCTGAGGAATCCTCGACGGTCAAAACGCGCTCAGCATCGCTTGGTGGCCGAGGGATGAAAAATGTCGCCAGGTTCACACCAAGCTCTCGGTTGATGTTGTGCTCCATATTCTCGTGGGCTCTCATAGGATGGAGGGCATCTTCAGGGAGTTGTTCCTCGGCTGGGCCTCCAAGGTTGGTGAGAGCAGTCTCTTCGACCATCGAGTCGATTTTATTCTTGTTTGAAGGAGTGTCGGTGCAAATAAGATTATCTTCGCTCGTGTCGTTAGTGACGCCGCCTTGGCCTGTAAGCTTTAATTTGCCAGGAGCGTTCAAGTCGTTGGTTGCAACGTTCTCCCCAACAGGACGGACCTCGCCAGTCTCAGTAGCATATGGGTTGAGAAGAGGCTTCTGGAAGACGAAGACGTGGTCCAAGTTTCCGCTTCGAGGTTCATCGACAGGCATATCGCTTGACACCGGCTTGGCTGGGTCTATCTCATGCGCGGAATTGTCCGAAGCAGGCGGAAGGGTTGATGTCTCAAAAGTGAACTGCTCGATGAGGTGCTCCTGGTCGACCGGCTCCCGATCGACTAACTTGTCGATGGCTCCAGATTCAGTTGAATTTTTCAGAGACTGCTTATCGACAGGGGCGGTGGGACTTGGAGCGCAGGGCTGGTCGCAGGTAGATTGGTGGCCCGGATTGCTAAGTATATGTCCTTCCCCGACCACAGTGAGGCATTCACCGGCTGCAATGGGTTGCTTGAGGTCATTCGACTGCTCTTCGGAAAGAGAGACACCATCTGCTGGGGCAGTAGCAGGTTCCAGGACCTCTGGTTCCCATGTACAGCTCTTGTGACAGGGCATCAGCCAGACAAAAACATGGGCCAAGTTGTGACCATAGCTGCCACTGGTAAAAGCCGATTCACTGGGAACCGCTGCCACGATGGCCAACTTGGGCATAGTCTCATTCGCTTCGTTACCACTCAGCCAAGGGAAGGCATGAGTTAGGTTAGAGACCCGTTCTTCGGTCGACATCTCTCCAATGACAAGCTCCTCTGGAGCTGACTTTGCATCGGACTCTCCAGTACGATTCTCCGCAGCACCATCAGTATGTGAGGAAGAGTCACGCATCTTGTGTTCTTCCATGGCTGGTTCCGCACAGACTGTTATCTCAGAAAGAGCGCTTGCTTTGGAAAACGGTCCTCAAATGATGCAGGATCAGTGGCTGTGGCGTGGAGGGCAAGTTCAGCGGGAGATGTTTCGGTTGATGTTCGACTACAGCGAATGTTGTTAACTACCACAGAGTCTCGGGCAGGCGACGTCGGTAAAAGAGATTCTTCCTCTACAGTCTGCAAACTGGACTGAAAGCTCCATTTACCCCGGACTCGGACAACCCATTCCAGCTCATGCAGCGTCATGAATTGTTTCAGTCTCTGAATTGTCGGCGACTTTCCAAGGAAGGCAATAGCCTCCGGCGTCTGAATGAGGTCGAGCCATTTGTTCTTGTTACCGAGCTTGTTTTCGGAGACCTCGACATCACGGATGAATTCTTCCAGACTCTCGCCAGAAAACTCTGAGAAGGAAGGTGATACCTGGTCTTTGGCGAAGATGGGTAGTGAGACTCGTCTGGTGGAGGAAGACTTAAGCCTCGCAGTCGGGTACAATGTAGGGAGCAAGGGAAGAGACGTGTGTCTGAAGTCGAACTTCCACAACTTAGTCGGCGGCCGCGATTTGGGACTGTCGTCGACTTTGCTTCCTTGGAACTCGAAAATCGTGCTCTGGTGGTCAGATGCCTGTGTCCTAGTAGTTAGCAACTATTAAACCCGAGGGAACCGGGCAATCACAAACCTCTGGACTTTTACTAATGATGTGGACCTCAGTGATTGGATCTTCCGCGGTCAAGAATGGTCTGGAAATGAAGACTCGGTGCCATTGAGAATTGGTGGCAATGGGTGAAGGCAAGTCGGCACCATTCACAAATTCGCGGAGGTCTTTAGCAGTGATATCTTTATCGACGAGCCCTTTCACGCCGAACGGCATCTCTAGTGCTGTGAGGAGATTGACCGCCCACTCGTTGACATCATGGAATTGCTTGACCATCGCTCGGTGTGCGAGGACCTCGAGCGACGCGCTGGCAGCTCCTTGTCTCTTGCACGCCTTGTAGACATGTTTGAGATATCGAAGGATGGTGCGAAGGTTGGTCTCGTATAAACTCTCGCCAGTCTGGGGTAGTATTTGATTAGCCATGTCCAAGCAAAAGGCGAATGTCGGGAGATGGAACGGATTTGGTCGGACAACTGAAAGCGAAGGGAAAGGGGAGAAACACATACTGTCACGATACAAGGCATCTCTGGAAGCTCCAAAGGCTGGTCACACAGCTTCGCGAGTTCTTGAAGTGTCTGCGTGCGCATCAAATGGATGAAGCAAATCACGTCGAATCGTGCCATGTTCGCCATGGTCACGCCGGAGAAACAAGGAGGCTTGAAAACGAGAAAATAGTTCGGTAACCAACTCTGTGGTCTTAGAAGCAGTCCAAGTATGGAAGGAAGGGGAGGAGAAATTGGGAAAATCCTGGAGAGTTGTAGGAGGACTACATAGGAGGGAAATAACAGTGGACGCGACAACTGCTTCGAGATTAATTGGTACAGCAACCAGTCGTGAATGGAATAGGTTCGCCACGGTTGGTGAATATGGGCTCCCTGGGAACAAGTACGTAGTATCAGCAGCGTGTGTTGCAGTGCAGGATGTGTATATGAAGCTACGTCTTCAATATGCTGTTCTGCTTCTTGTTTTGTCTTGTAGACCTTGTATCACAGAGCACTCAGTTTGGCATCGAGTTACTTCTGCCCCGGCGGATGCTCCCATAGATTGTAAATCCACGAACGCGTGTTCTTATTACACTCTTTCCTACCGGACTGCAAAGAGCAAGCACAGAGTGGCAACCTGTCAAGTCGAGGGTAGTGGCGCTGATACCAGGAGTCCTGTTACGTTTTGCCCCGACTTCTGCACGCAGTACTGGGTAGGCATCTGCACAGTGACGATGCAGAAGCTGGCAGGCTGAAATTATTGTATCTTTAAGAGGAATTATGCCGACGCCCGTATCCCTGCTGGAAGATGTTCTTGAGCTCAGTCTATTCGCGTGGGGATAATGTCGACCTATGTAGCAGCTCATTGCCCTCTATACCACCATAATCAACCCTCGAGGCTGTAGAAACGCAAGGGCCGTCTGTCATACTGTAAGAGGAATTTGTGTATCGCCACTGGCATCGGAAGCCATTTCAATCGTCTGATGTTATGTGATTGGCATGTAGCACGTTCTAGACTGGAAATGACCTGGCCCTGATTGTCAACTAGAACTAAGTGGTCTGGGTCTTCAGGCTCGCCAGCTGATGCTTACTTGCTCCGCTCCGCCAAAGCTTTGTTGCAGCTGTCAATGCTCTCGCAACCAGGACACTAGAATCACCATCAATGCTCTTCCCCCCGCAGCCAACTTGCGTGCTGTTCGACCCATTTCCTCTCCAACCAAGACGTGCTTATCCAACCATGATCAGGAGCTGAGAGCACGAAAGAGGACCCAAGCCCATGCACAAGGTAAGAGAGCCATCCTCGCACAGGTGGCTGACTATTTCCCGTGCCAAATGCAGAACATCACCGCCGCCAACAGGGTCATCATGGCCCAGTACACCAGCAGCTTGATCAAGGCTCTGTTCTCCAAAATATGAACTGGGTCCTGAGGTGTGGCAGGGATGGTAGTATCATCAATGGGTTCTTTCAGCTGGTGCAATTGTTCTCGAAGAATGGCGAATGACTGCCGGATAGCGGCTTGAATGTCAGGATGTTCTTGCAATGCTGCGGCGTAGCCAGCATCGCCCTCTGTCATGGCAGCATGCTCTTCCTCCCAAGAACCCAGAAGCTTCTCAATCTGCGCACGTCGAACGGAATTGCTGACACGTGTAGTTTTGCGGCTGTTGACTCGATCGACGATGAATGCCAGGGCGTTGATGAAAGCGAGTGAAGCACCTGTATCGATGACATACTGGGGCGTCCACGTAACCATGCGCGCAGCCTGGGTGTTCATCTTGCCAAGCTGCTCTAAGAGCTGTTGGCGGAAGATTATGAGGAGGTGGTCGGGGTCGATTTCCTGCAGGCTCTTCGGCAACTCTTTCTTGAACTGAAGAATGGGGCTCTGCTGTCTCAAGGTGTCTGGAATAGGATGGCGAGGGCCATTGGCGCTGCCCGAAGCATTTACGGCTGAACTCATGGGGTTTTCATCACTGCTATACGCTTGTCGACCGACTGGTGTGGGAGTTGCCGGCAGATCCGCTATATTGGAGCTGTCAGCTTGGTAAGGAGACGAAGCAAGCGCGGGGGTTATCACCTGGGGATTGCCGACTGCGTTGAAATGGAGGGATGTATCTGCCGCTGGCAGCAGCTTCGACGCTCGCGTCAGCCATGAGGAACAGTTGCTGAGCGACGAGTTTGAAGGTCGAAAAGGTTGCTTGGAGAGATGCTGCGAGCTGGAGGATGATAGAGTAGGGATAACAGAAGCTGGTCTCCAGGAGTGAGCTGAAGATATGCCCCGAAAAGATCAATGTTTGCTGTACGGTTTCGCTTGCTTCCAAGCTTGAATAAAGAGATTTAGAAAGTGAGAAAGAGAGGGAGACTTCGCAGACCCATTCATTCTAAAAGAGCACGCTTGTTTCACCGATTTACTACGGCAGAAAGACGTGAGGATGGTGTATAATTCACCAATAGCCACAATGAACAGACGGCAATAGACAATCTGCGTGTGTACTCCCGGCGAATTCTATCTCCTATGGCACCTCTCGCCAGTTCATACATGATGAATACAGCGCCAGACCATTCAATATCCCTGAACAGATCTATAGGATGTCTTTTTAGGAGCCTGGAGACGTTTCAGCGTGTCAACCACGGAGGACAGGGCGCGCCCGCGCCCTGTCAGTTCTGAATACACGCGAAAACAGGCGCAGGAAGGTTCAAATAATGATCAAACGCTGTTCTGCAGCTCACAGACTTCATCTATAATGGCTTATGCACGAATTCATCGTCAACTGTCCCAAGCAAGACGCCTCATCCTGGCATACAACCCTGCAACAAAGCATACTGAGTCCCTGGATGAGACTCGCGAGGCTCGCTGCGAAAGGGGCAGCGCACGTGATCACGACCAACCATCCTCCGTCTGTTGCCTGTACATTGATCCAGACTTATTGGAGCTGGAAGCAGAGCTGGAACAAAAATAAATCAGGAAAGCATGGCTTGGGGATCAACAGACTCCTTTGTATTTGAAGGGAAACCGTGCGGCTAAGCTGGAACGTCAACGAGGAGTACATCTCATCTGTACACAAAGACCTCTGTAAAATATGTAAGGAAAGGAACCTCACCGGCTCATATTATCTACAAATGGTCACAACCTTTGTGCCTCACTCCCTCGATGAGATGATTGTTCCAGGGTGTTGATCGGGCTTGACCGAGACATTTCGTGGCCTTGATGTCAACTAACAGTTTAGCTACATTCATCAGCTTTCCATCGAGCCCGACCCCTCTATTCTCCGAGTATAAATCAACCAGTACAGCGAGGGAATAGAGAACTTGGCAAACGAAGCTGAGAGGCACGTCCAGATCTCGGACAACCATTCTTATCAGCTACAGGAGAAGAATAGACCCGGAGAAGGAGGAACCAGGGAGCAGCATCCAACGAATTCAAGCGAGGTTTTGAGTGCCTTACGCCCGAAGGCATAACAACTAGGCTTCTTTACACTGTGCGTGGCTGATGCAACAGAGCATTTCAATGACAACCTAGAACTATACGGAGTATGCGACGCTCTGAGGAGGTCTGTACCCGAGTCTGCAGGAAATTGAGAGCTCCAGGGAGACACCGGCACTGTATAGAAGCACCTCATATGGAATGTGCCGTACTAATGCTCACTCTGCTCCACTCCCAGTTATAGTGCATGGGCAGGTACGCGGTTGCCCTCACCGGTATACTTGACACTGTCAACACCAGTGGGCTCACGATAGCAAGGCCAGCTGGCCGCCGGCACTTCCACTGTCCTCCTTTGCCGATGACAAGAGTTGGTAGGGATGCTGGTCACGTAGATATGGTGCCAATCTACTAAAAAGCCAAAAAAAAAGGAGCATCGTTCCATCATCCGCAGGCACGACCTTCATTCTCCGAAGTCTGATGAGGCATGGGTGGTGGACGAAATGGTAAATGCCCATCCCGATTGGATTGATGGCCGTCTCTAGATATCGAAGCGTCGGCACGATGGGAGGAACCTATTTCCAGACCTCGAGACGTCGTGATTCACATCGGATGGAAAAGAGATCGAGCCTTACCCCCTACAGGAAGTTAGAAGCTAAACGGTCACGATCTACGTACTAAGCGACAAGGTCTTGAGTGAGACACAAAGGCAATCAAAACCAGTAAGGCACCGAAGCTGGCCAAACTGAAATATTCTTCGGGAGTGAGCCGCTGGTAGTAGCCAAACATCAAACTGGCATGCCGAGGCGAGAATTGTTGTCCAGTATGGGAGCGTTTACCCGCTTAAGCAATCGTCCTTCCGACAGTCGGTCCTTTGCTTAACCTCATCCACAAGCCCGTTACACTTAACAGTAAATTGACTCCGATACCGAGGCCTCGAAGAGGTCTATCATCGTCTTGACCCAAGCAAAGACTCGATGATCCGCATTGCACCGGCACTGGCAGACCTCATGTCGTGATGCCCTTGGCGTGGTTGACCTTTTCCATCACATGGTCCCAATCAATTGCGGTCATTGCGTGCAAGCAAGCGAACACAACCGCGCATTTCACTTTCCACCAAAAGTTCGTTGAGAGCAGCGCGATGAGAAGAAACCATCTGCATTTGCGAACGAACGGTGGGTAAGATGCAAGGAGGAGGGCGACGAGAACAACATTGATGAACTGGCGGGTGTCCAGAGCGGACAGCATGCATGTTGAGACGCCGACGACGGTCAGGATGAGTAGCACTCGCGACACTTTGGCTTCTCCGAACTCTGCGTCGCAAAATACTATCAGCGCTGCTCTCACTCAGAAGGCTTGGTTTCGATGTTGAACACTACCTTTCTTTTTGAAGAGAGTTCTTGGTGACGGGTCAATCTTGGCTTGTGCCATATCTTGGGATTCGGGTTCGGTGGATTCCGAGGATGTTGACATGATCGAGAACCGAAGACGTGTTTGCAGTATCGGCGATGGTATGGATAGGGAAAAGAGTGATGCGACCTGTGGTGGAGAGGACGAAGTACATTTAGCTGGTGTGGACGATGGCTCAGGCAGTGGCAGTCAAAGAGCTGTGACGTTCCAACAACTGATCAAGGCAGTGATGACTGTTTGCCGCACGAAACAAAGACATTGCGGCAGGACATGCAGGCGACAACTTCACATGTAAGAATTGCAAAGGAATTGTGTCACGTAGGACGTGATTTTGAATCTTCAAAAGCCTCGATTGCGCCAGGAAAATTGAAGTCGGGTAGTATGTACAACTTTCTCTTTTTTGAAACGAAGCCTACATATCTTCTGAGGCGGTAGCACCTGTGATAATCTCGACCAGTTCTCCGGTAATGACAGCCTGTCGGGTTCTATTGTACAGGATTGTAAACTTGCCGATCATGTCTCCGGCGTTCTTGGAGGCATTCTAGAAGATCATCATCAGTATCATCATCACAGCCGGGATTGCAACATTCACTCACATCCATAGCGTTCCGTCTGGCAGATTGTTCGCAAGCATGGCCTTCAGCAAGAGCCCAGTAAAGAGAGTTGGCCAAAGAATACTCCCTCAAGTTGGCAAGCACCTCGTCGTCAATTTCGAATGCGGCGAAATTCGCAGATTGAGTGATGGCCTCCTCTGAGTACGCCTCGATGGTGGTTGGTTCGTAGCTCTGAGCGTTGATGAACTTGTTGTAGAGGATCTTAATACTCGCGTAGTCTTCTGTGAGCAAGACAAGTTGGTCGGCGATGGCCTGCGCATCGGCAAAGGTGGGAACATCTCTGCCGATACCAGCAAAGCTGAGGACGACATTCTTGGCATTGGAACGTCCAAGCTGAGCCTTGCACTTCTCGCCGACGATGGCAATGTCGAGGCTGGGGTCCGCTTCGAGCATGCGGCGAGTGGCGCGCGAGAGACCGGAATGGATACCACCGCAGAGACCCTTGTCCGAGCTGGCAACCACCAGCAATGTCTTCTTCTCTTCCAATGGCTTGGTCTCGGCCTCCTCAAACACCTGGTTCGAGGTTTGGCCATAACGTCGGGAGTCGGTCATGGCCTTTTGGGCACGGGTGAGCTTGGTCGAAGCAACAATCTTCATTGTCTTTGTGATTTTCTCAATATTGCGAATGGACTTGAGTCGGCCTGCAAGCAGTCAGACATTGGAGCTCCCATTGATTCCGCGTATCATACCCTCGATTTCGCGCAGGGTGGCATAGCCGGCGACTTGGGGGACAGCCGTCCTGTACATAGGTTAGCACCAAGGCAAGCTCCTGAAGAGGGGGTCGACAGGGGAGGCTCACCTTGCGACGGCAGCGTTGCCGGCCGCAAAGGCAGGTCGTACAGCTCTGGACAGCATCATGGTGAGGACTGCTGGCCACCGAGCTGTCAATGGGCGATGACGAGGGATGGAATGGGAGAGAGGAGATTCGCTTGTGGTGCATCAACCTCGAAAACTGAGGTTCCGATGAGAGCTGGCTGCTTGGGCTGCGCTAGGCCGATATCGGCTAGCGGGTTTTCAACCGCGGTGGAATTTGACTGCGAGGCCCTGCGAATCCCGTTGTGAGAGGCCAGTGAGTGGGAACTCAGGCTCGGTTTGGCCTCACGAAACGACACGACTGGCTGGCTTCTGCTCTTCCTCTCGGCTTCGCCCATTCCTTCACTTCTTCTCTCTCCCTCTCTCTCGCCTCGTCACAGTCTTCTCTTTCCTTCACCTTGCACCTTCGACATTCGCCAATCACCTCTGTTCATGCAACGCACCTCAGAGACCCGTTATCACCAATAGCTCCGCCCGTCATTCCGACTATCCGAGGCGCGTTTTGGGGGGCTCTTCAATCCTTTGCCTCTCACCCGCCGTCCTCTCCTGCTATATTAAGGTCCTTCCAATACCCACCACTTACTGGCGCCAAACCGTCACGTTACGTCTCATCCCTCACGCGCATCATGTCTTCTTCGGACGATGACATCCCGCTCGCTGGCAGGAGAAAGACAAATGGCACAAACGGAGGTATGCTCTCCTTGATACACCACTCTCCCCTGCTCCAGGCAGCTGTGTTTGTGTTGCCTACCTGGAGCTCGACTCATCCCTATCTCATATTCGTATCATGCAACTCACGATGCAAACAGTCACTCCGCACGTGTCTGCGGACAGGATCCCCTCCTCCGTCGATGCAACGCTGGACCGCCAAATTCCTTCAAACGGCAATGTCATGCCTGGTATCTCGATATCCCATGGCGAGGTCAAGGTGGAAAACGCTTCACCTTCAGACAACAAGGGTGACCTCGTCAATGGCGCTGGAACTGCAAAGAGGAAGTTCAGGGAGAGTCTCACGCGACCAGACTACGCCGACGCAGAAAGCAGTGATGACGATATACCGCTGGTATGCGATCCTGATAAGCTGAAGATTTTTGCAAAAGACTACGTGGACTGATATGGAAACAGAGCAAAAAGAGAAGGACGTCAGCCGTTGTTGAGTCCGATTCAGACGATGCGCCGCTCATGTCCAAAGCAAAGGCAAATGGCCAAGTGGTGAAAATGCCACCGCGACTCTCCGCCCATCAGATCGGTGAAGATTCTGACTCGGACGTACCTCTGGGCCAAAAACTTGCCAAGCAAAAACAGAAAATTGAAAAAGCTGCCGAGAAGGAGGCTAAGCAAATTCGAAAGGAAGAGAAACAGGAGACCGAAAAGGCTCCAAAGAAAGCTGTGCCCGCCAAAAGGGTCAAGAAAGAGGAGTCCAGCGACGACGATAAACCGCTGTCGAAGCGTGCACCCACCAAGAAGGCCAAAGCCGAGACCTCTGGACCCGACAAAAAGGTCAAGCCCGACCCTGTCTCACGCACCAAAAAGACAGCCGCCACAACCAAATCCGTCAAGAAGGAAGAGAGTGCTGATCTTGACGACGAAGAGGAAAACGAGGAAGACATCAAATGGTGGGAGGATCCGACCAAGGGTGACGGCACCAACAAATGGGAGACTCTGCAACACAGCGGTGTTGTATTCCCTCCGCCTTACAAGCCGCTACCCAAGAACGTCAAGATGAAGTACGATGGGGAGCCCGTCACATTGCACCCGGACGCCGAAGAAGTTGCCGGTTTCTTTGGCACGATGCTGAATTCCACCCACAATGTCGAGAATCCAACCTTCCAAAAGAACTTCTTCCACGACTTCGAGGAGATACTCAAGAAGACTGGCGGTGCCAAGAACAGAAATGGCGAGAAGGTAGAGATCAAAGAATTTGCCAAATGCGACTTCAGGCCGATCTTTGATCACTACGAGGCTGAGCGGGCAGCCAAAAAGGCATTGTCCAAAGAGGAGAAGAAAGCCCTCAAACAAGAAAAAGACGAAGCTGAGGCCCCATACATGTACTGCATATGGGATGGTAAGAAGCAAAAAGTGGGCAACTTTCGAGTTGAACCTCCCGGCCTGTTCCGTGGCCGCGGCGACCATCCCAAAACTGGCCACGTCAAGACCAGGGTCATGCCTGAACAGATCACCATCAACATCGGTAAAGAGGCAACAGTGCCTGTCCCACCCGAAGGACACTCATGGAAGGAGGTCAAGCACGACAAGCAAGGGACTTGGCTAGCCATGTGGCAAGAAAACATCAACGGCAACTACAAGTATGTCATGTTGGCGGCAAACTCGGACATCAAGGGGCAAAGTGATTACAAGAAGTTTGAAAAGGCCCGGGAGTTGAAGAAGCACATCGACCGCATCCGCAGAGACTACCAGAAAGATCTGAAGGCAGAACCGACCGTCGACCGCCAGAGGGCAACTGCCATGTATCTCATCGACCGATTTGCACTGAGAGCGGGTAACGAGAAAGGAGACGACGAGGCTGACACCGTCGGCTGTTGTTCGTTGAAGTACGAGAACGTTACCCTGCGGCCGCCAAACGTTGTCATCTTTGACTTTTTGGGCAAGGACAGCATTCGCTTCCACGAAGAATTCGAGGTAGATCCGCAAGTCTTCAAGAATCTGAAAATCTTCAAGAGGCCACCCAAACAGGAAGGAGATGACCTCTTCGACCGCCTGTCCACGAGCGCGCTCAACAAGCATCTCAAGAGTTATATGGATGGACTGACGGCCAAGGTCTTCCGTACCTACAACGCATCGTACACCATGTCCAAACTGCTTTCGGAAATGAAGTCCGAAGGTTCTCTCGCCGAACGAGTCAAGGACTACAACGACGCAAACCGAAGGGTCGCCATACTCTGCAACCACAAGCGAACCGTGGGAGCCGGACATGCAGGTCAGATGGAAAAGTTGGGCGACCGGATCAAAGGCCTCAAGTACCAGCAATGGCGTATCAAACAGATGATGATCGATGTGGACCCTAAGATCAAAAAGAAGAAGGGCGCCGAATACTTTGAACTGCCCGACGATATCGATGAGGCATGGATCCTGGAACACCAAGCTTTCTTGGTTGAACAGGAAAAGAGCAAGATTACCAAGAAGTTCGAAAAAGAGAACGAGAAGCTGAAGGCTGAAGGCGGAAAAGAGATGAAACATAAGGAACTCGAGGAACGCCTCAAGGTCGCCACAGAGTTGGAGAAGAAGTTCAAGAAGGAAAACAAAACCAAGAAGGTTGAAGCCGAGGGCAAGTCCCCGGCAGTCGACAAGTTCGAAGAGCAGATCAAGAAGTTGGACACGAGGATTGCTACCATGGCGATCCAGGCAGAGGACAAAGAGAATAATAAAGAGGTGGCATTGGGCACTTCGAAGATTGTAAGTTCAGATCAATCTTGTGATCCAGCTTAAGACCATCTACTGACTGATCGATGCACAGAACTACATTGATCCGAGGTTGACGGTCGTGTTCAGTAAGAAGTTCAACGTGCCCATCGAGAAGTTCTTTTCGAAGACCCTGCGGGAAAAGTTCGAGTGGGCTCTCAAATCCGTCGATGAGAACTGGACTTTCTAGGCAGACTGGCATGTGGCCAGGAAGCCCGGTTCCTGACACAAAGCTCGACGCAACCACACAAATCCCCCGTCTTCCCCGAATATCAGCAATCTACCAGCGCAACAAGCCGCATAGACTTGTCCCACAACTTTCAACCGCCATCTGAACATGATCATTGATGAGACGACTTTTAACACGACACAGTACTTAGACTCGATCGTCTGAAGAAGTGCCAGGCTCTTTGAGCACGCAATTCGAGCCACCTTCGAGTACGAGTATTATTCTAGGCTCGGACGAACTTCACACAATCAAACGGTGAAGGCGATGAACGCGGACCAAGCGATCGACCAGGACGCACGACTGACGATGGTGGAGGCTTGGTGTGAGTTGAGCGGACCATCTTCGCGGTGGTCGTACAATAGAGCACTTTTTACCTTAGGGTCCACTCCCTCCGATCGATGACAGCCGTTGTTTCGGAGACTCTGAGGGCTTGACAGCGCACTTTCTGTCATCCAGCACTGCAAAAGGCATAGGTTGCTAGCATGGCGCATTCCAGCATACATAGTTACAGAGCCAGAGAGGCATCGAGACAGCGACATCTAGAGCTAGAACAGCAAAGAATGAGCATGCATTCGTTTTAGTGCAGCATTTTCGCACATCAACTGAGCCTGACGTTCTTCATCGCCTCGCTCGACTGCTTGCTACAGTACAGTATAACAAGGATCCAGCAGCACAACAGACAGAGGTGATGAGGGAATGTCTGGCTGGGATATTAAAAAGCATATCAATTCAAAGTCTCATAGCTCAGCTAGAAAGGAAAAAGACAACTGTCTCGAGCATCCAGCCCTGTCCGATCTGTACAATTACTAGCTGGCCGGCATGATCTGTTCAGCCTGTGTGCTCCCTTTGTCCAAGACCCTCGTGACCTCGTCGACTCAGCAGCGAGATGCTTCCTCAGGAGACCAATGCTCGCGTAGGCGGCCGGAGTAATCGTGAGGGACAAAGTAGAGGAACAGACCAATGACACTGCATTGGGAAGGCATGCTTGCTCTTCAAGCCCAGGCCAGCCCAGTCCTTCAGTGCGCACTCGCCTCATTCTGCCCAGGTTCATCTAGCCCTGCCGCACCCTTCATCCACCCCCCAAACCCCCAATCCCTTTCCCATCCCCTTGCTTCCAGTCCCTCGCGATGCATAACCCAATTTGTTCAAAACACGACTTGGTAAGCAAAAGCACAGATATGCATAAGGAGATTCGTCAGAGTGGTTCGTTCAACGATTGTCGTCAATGAGAAAGTGGGGTGTAATAGTTAAACGATTGTTGACCTTGAAACGTGAAAGGTTCAGTCGATGAACCAGAAGTGAAGATATGCCATCCGTGATATGTGCGCGTGCACGTGGGTCATTCTCGTTTGCCGAATGTGTGTTCTCCCCTGTTACCGCCGTGCAAAAGTATCAAATATCCTCCTGAAAACCCATGCTGGTGTTGTTATTGCTTGCGCTTTCCAATGTTCCCTTTTACTGTGAGGTGAACCCGTGACTCTAAGATCAGATGTGGTGGCAGAGTTGTGTTCTGAGAAGCATGGCCGGTGCAAGCAGGTGACTCATGCCGCAGAGGCAAGCAGCTCGCGTCCAATTTCTCTGGGACTGCGTCGAGAGGTGGCGCCCTATACGGAATATCGGCCTCGGATTCTCCCCCACGACTGAAGGGGAGAATCGAACTCTGCGCTCCCTATTCGGAACAAGAAGCAATCGGAAACGACGGTCGTGATCGAAAATGGCTCGGGCAGCTCGAATGAGCTCCCTTCCGTAGCAGACTGGCAGATGTGAAGGAGGAGAGAGGAAGCCGCCCAGTCGAGAGGATTGGGTGGGCGGGAGAATCAGTGTCGTAGCTTGTGACGGTAATTGGCGTGTCCTGGCGTGAGCCCGTCTCTCTGTAATGTTCAATGTTGCAGGACAAAGGAAAAGTGAGGATAAACCAGATGACTATTCCAGCAAGACCAGCAAGCCTAAGTGAAATCGAAAAGATCACCCGGCCTGACTAGGCCATGCCTCCTGCCCATCATCAGGCCAAAGACAACGCTTGCTAAACTGGCAGTTCCTCGATATGCAGAGACAAAGGAGATACAGGCAAAAGAACGTCCGATGCGGATCGGAGGTCCAGGCTCAGCCGGTATCCTCCTCGCCATCATCGTCATCATCGTCTTCTGCGCTTTCGCTGGCGACCTTGGACCTCTTGCTGGGTGTCTCATTATTGCTGGCCCCCGCCTTTCTCTTCGTACCTGAGGCTGCCTTGTCGGGCTTGTTGGTCACTGGAGTACCATTCTCGGCACCTTCGCCCTTCTCCAGGGCGGCAACTTCGTCTGCAGTCAGGAACCGACCACCGGGACCACGGGGTCTGCGCATAGCATGGTTATGTCTTGACTCATGCAGATAAGGTTTCCGACCCTTCGAGGTGAGCCTGAGCTGCTCCTCGAGCTTCTGCCGGGCCACGCGACGTTTGAGGATGCGATGAAACTGCTTCGCATTGACATACAGGGGAGATTCCTCTGCACCTCCCCCAGAAATCTCTTCTTGCGCCTGAACAGGCTGCTGAGGGGGCGGCATAGCGGGTGGAACAGACTGTCGGGGCAAGGTATGGTTCATGACGGGCTGAGACACCTGACCATGAGGGCTCGTGATGTGCTGGCTCATGCGTCTTTGCGCATTCATCTGTCCCGCCTGAGGCATGCTCACAGTCGATGGGAGAGGCGGCATTTGCCCTACGGATTTAAAGTTAGCCCATGAATTTTCCCCAAGTGCCGCAGGACAAGGCGTGTACTTACCTGACGCCGCTGCTGTGGCCATAGCCGCAGCCTGAGTGGGCGATATGCCATAGCCTTGTGACATTCCCGCGTTGACGCCATATTGAGGGTAGCCCATTGATTGATGGACCCCGGCGGCCGGCTGTGGTTGATAGTGATTCTGAGTCTGCGACGGGAGGATGGGAGAAGCTTGATTTGGATTGTGTTGTTGCATATGCGATTGAGGACCCGATGGTGACTGGAGGGACCCCGGGCCGGCGCTCTGTGGCGAGGTCTGATAGCCTCCCTGCATATGAGGATGTTGAGTATGTTGCTGATACTGCGGCGGGTACTCCATGATGAATACGGATCAGAGATAATGCTTGAATGGCTCGCTCTGATACTTGAGTGCAGGGCTGCAGAAGAAAGGTTCTCGGCCCGCGAAGGGTGACTTGATGGTCGCCTCAGCTGTCGCGCGTACGGAAAGACGCAGGTTTCCGAAGGCTAAGCTGGGCAGTCAAGAGGTTCACAGAGGCGTAAAGGTGATAGCTGGATGGCTGAGACGCGCTCTCTGGGGCCGTTGTGCCTTGAAATGTTGCTGCGAAGGCAGCTCGACTCTCTGATAGGAGGGTCTAGCAGCGGTAAGTTGGAGCCTGGTCCCTTGCGTTAGTTGCTAGCGCAGCACCCGCCAGTCACTGGATCACTCACCTAATCGTTGGCAGGACAAGTGATGGAGACTTGCTCTCGAGGTGTCAAAGGTGGTCTGAACCCAGCGGTCCACTCACTATATTGACGAAAGACAAGGTCAACAAATGAGGCGGGTTAGGTCAAGGATGGCCGGCTGAGTTCGCCTCAGATTGGGCTTCGTTGCAGGAAAGCTGGGGTCTAGCGCTTTGATGAGTTGTCACTTCTGCTCGAGGCACAACGAGTGTGGCGCGGGATGGATGACGATGGCTAGCCCGGACGTCACGCTGTCGCCGTTGATTCCAGCTCTTGCTTCACTCCCGCTGCCGTGACTGCTGTTGTTGTTGTCGGCGACCCGTTCTGGCAGTCGTCCAGCTTTCCAGAAGCTTGGGTATGACGCGCCGCGCAGTCTAGATTGGATTGTTGGAATCGCGGCGACTGCGAGGAATGATTCGAGGGCGCGCGGAAGGAAGGTAAGCTGCGATTCGATTGCTAGACTACGTACTGAGCACACCACGGGTCAGTATTGGCTCTGGTAGAGCGCAGCAGCGATTATTGGAGGACGGGGCTGGGTGGGCATGGTTATGTAGCAATCGATTGGAGAGCGCGCATGCAGTGATGTGTTGGCAAGTCCATGCAACTCACCTCTTAGTTTCCGTGTCCCACAGTCAAGGCGATCCCGACGCTGGGCAGCTGGGATTCTATTCCTGTATGAATGATGAAATTCCCGGTCTCGTCTGCGGCGGGGATTGCGATTTGTGCTTTTCTTGGGTCAGCCGCGGTTGCTGCCCAAAACGTGATGCGACAGCCGCTCGCGTTGGGGTTGCTGCCCACAGTGAAGCTGTCAGGTTCTACAAATCTCGTCGCGCGGGTCGCAACTATGCGTGCGCGACGTCGGCGATGATCAAGGCACCGCCTGACGCGTCGTTGATGATGGCGACAGCGAAGTCAAGTTCAAGAATGCGGTTTGGGTTGCAAGCGCCGTCGGCAGTGCAGTGGTGGAGGAGGCCGGGAACACAATGGAGAGTGATTTTTGGGGAACGGAATGGCGGTCGGTCCGTCAACTATCGGTGATGGGTGTCAGGCAAGTTGTGTTGTGTTGCACCGGTGATGGAAAGAGTGCCAGCGGTGAGGGCGGGTTGTTTCCCGCGGTGAGTAATGGGGGAGTAGAAGTAGTAGCGTACTGTGCGAGAGTGGGCGGGCTTGCAGATTGCAGAGCTGGCTGAAGTGACTGGGGTGATGGCTGTCGGGCTGATGGATGGCTTGCTTGCTCGCTCGCTTTGCTTCGGGCTGATGAGATCACAGCTCGGCGGGCGCACAAACTCTCAGTCTCGCGAGGTCTTGCTCGACACTGTCTGATATGTCTGATATGCCTGGTGCGCGCAAGGCTCTACAGCTATACTCGACGCTGGATGATGATAGGTGGTTGTTGTTTACCAGGAACGTGGATCGTGGAGAGGCCAGTCGAATCAAATTGTGATGCGGTGAACCAGTGACGACCGGCGACGAGTGTAGGCTGAGCCTGGGGTTGGTTCGGCCTTTTCTCTGATCACTTGTCGCTCTCTCTTGTGACACGCCAGCCTTAAGCCTGGGACCCACGTGAAAGGACAGGTCTGATGTCTTGCGTGTTGCGTGCTGCCGTAGCGAGAAACGGTATTTTTTTGAAGTGATGAGTGGACGAAGGAACAGCGCAAGCTGGGTTTGATTGGGTGAAGGCTGAAGGTGAAACGAGGGCGATTGGGCGATAATGAGGGAGGGAAGAAGAGGAGAGAATATTGGCTGGAGGGCGGAAAGTGGGAGACTGTGTGCCTCTCACGCCTCGCTCTTTCTCCCGGCACTCGTCGGCATCGGCGACCTGCAAAAACTCTGTCGAGCCCCGCTTTTCATTCGCTTGCGATGTCTGGTTGAGGCAAGAGCCAACCAACATTTCGTCTCGTGACCATGTTGATCCACTGCCGCACTATTCCCCTCTGGGCCTTGGACCGCACATGCAATTTTGAGCATCCCAGGATGGGGTGTTACTGCCGACGAAGCGCGACAGTCGAGATTTACAGAGAACTCTACGAGTACGCAGCACGAGTACGAATGATCATGGGCGTGGGGAGTGGAAATGATCCCTGGGCGGTATCGATGTTGTTGTTGTGTTGAGCAGTGCGCGGGCTCCCAGGCTGACAAGCAGAAGGAATGTGCACGTCATGTGACCGCCGCCATCCCTTCGCGCGTTCCTGGTCAGAGACGCTTCGCTCCCTCTTTTTCCCGCATCTTAGCCTGCCACCTCATTTTGCAACATCCCTGCCTCGGATCGATGAGAAGAGGACTCAGCAAACCCTCTGCCGCGTCTCATGTGTCAGCAGCAGCGTTGCATGCTTCCACCATCGCTTAGCAGCCGGTATGACGTGCCGGAAGCCCAGCTCCTCGCCCAATCAGGCTACACTCTCCGCGAGGCGTAGCATGCTCGTCTTGGGGAGCAGACGTGCTGCAGTGGCTCATGGCCTTGACTCGCCGCAAGACACTCATGCTCATTCTTCCTGACGACGCTGCGTCGCAAGCCGATGGAAGCCTGCTCAGACCACACCTGTCTGCCTCGGGAATCCGTTGACCCCCAATCAGCTCCTCTCGTTTCGCGGAATTTATTATCTCGACCAATTAGACTGGCAATGCTCGCGACTTGTTACTGCCTACTTTCTTCCTCCTGCCCAATCAAATCCGCTAACCGCCTCATTTTGCCTTGAAAGGTTTTTGATTCGCTCTCAGACCCGAAATTCAACGAGTTCCTTCATCCTCCTAAGCATCAGAAGACATTCTGTCTCGAGCAGAACGGAGTGTCTAGAGCTTTTGCCCGTACGTATTCATGCAACCAGTTGGGACCAGAGGCTGGTTGGCTGGCGAAGGTTCCAGGCGCCAGCCGAGGACGTGGAGACGCGCCGCAAATTCACATGTTCGAGCGTTTCACACATGTAGAGCCAGATCCTTTGCTTGTGAAGCAATCAGCCGTGTGATGTGCATACGCTCGTAAGCTGTGACCTAGTCCAGCGCGCCTCCGCGTGATACGGATGTGTCGTGATTCCATTGCACATTCTACGCCTCCGCAAGCGACAATAGTAATGCTTCCCTTCAGAACTATAGCTTCAAAGGTCGAACCGCTTTCTCTTTTGACCATTCGTGCTTAATCGCTCAACACAGCTCTCAACATGGCCAAGAAGGGCTCCCTCAATTTCAGTACCTCACTGACCTCGGGCTTGACAGGCTCACCAGCGCTCCTCCTGAGCCTATCTTGGGCCTTCTTACGACGGCGGCGTTCTGCTGAAATTGGGTCAAGGTCGTCTTCTGCGGATTCTTCTTCAGAATCGTATTCGTCTTCTTCATCAGAGATGCGGAGGTCCATCAGATCACCCTGAAGAGATGTCAGTCTACACAGCGTCCAATATTTGGAAGCAATGTTTGCGGGGCAACAGAAGGAGGAAGCTGCTCACCTCGTGTAGCCCGAAATCGCTGCTCTTAAAGTTGGCTCCAGGCATCCCAGTTGAATCTTCTGACGAATTCGTCCCTTCGGCCGCCATCTTCTGCCTCGTCTTGTCACTGTGCCACTTCTTTCTCGCCGCCTGCCAAGCGACCAGCTCATTAACCTCCCGCGTGACGATTGCCCGATCCACAGTGCCCATGTCCAGTGCTCCTTGCAGAATGGCGTTCATGTCCAGCTTGCCACCAGATCTAGGTCCCTTGCGAAGGAACTCGAGGATACCTTCAATCCAGGCCATTAATGCAGTGAAGAGGCCGTTATCATGCGTATGGACCTCGTGTATGAATTTGTACAAATTGTGCTGATGGCGAGCACAGAGGTCAATGAATGATTGTACTGTTTGGTTGGGATCTGCAGAGACATCTTGCCTCTGGGCAATCTCTACCGTCTTAATGGTGTCATCGGCAAATACTGCGAAGTCTGTAATGCTGCTATACACATTGGCCGACTTGTAAACTCGGACGAGGGGCTCGTAGAATATCGTGAATAGGTCACGGAATAGTTGTAAGGTGTTGGGCTCTTCGATCATGGCAGCCATCATAGCCTTGTCCCTTTGGCGTGTCATCAACTTGACAAGTTGTTTGAGATGGGAGAACATCTCCGCGCCTTGCTGAAGTTCTTCGTCATCATTCTCAACTGCACTATTCCAAGCGACCCACGCATTGTAGACGCGCTGGATCTGTGGCGGCGTGAGTTCTGGTTGGAACTGCTCCGATCGCAGGATGGCGACAACGATGTCGACGTCCTCCCTCTTCGCCTCGTTCCGGACGGCAGTCTTCATCTCCTCGGGACTGTCAACGAAAGCCTTGATCTTGTTCGTCAGCACCGGGTCTCCGACTTTGGCGACCATGTCGTCAATGGGCTTTTGAAATTGTCGTATCCCGTCATTGAGGGTCTGTGAAAATATGCGCTGCAATAACGATCTCGTGCCGAACGGCTGAGCAAGGAAGAGATCCAGCACGGCTGACATGACTGCGGCCGGATTCGCTATCCGTATAGCATTCTTCAGTACCGTATAAGGCACCAGAGAGTGAATCCGTTTCGCTTGTGCAAACAGTTCAGGAGAGTTGTCCTCGGCCAGGAATAAGTGGTAGATTGTTGCGGCCACCTCTATCCTCAACCATTCTGCAAACTTCTGATACTCGGGGCTTAGATCCTCAATCTTTTCTTTCTCGCGGATCTCGGTGAAGAGTTTCGTAAGTCCATTCGCCTCGACAATGTTCCTGCGGAACGTCTCCATGTAGGTGTCAAGCTCTGCCGCACGTTTTCTGGCGATATCGTAGAATTTCCTCTGCTCTTCGAGGCGTCGAGCGTCCATTTCTTTCCGCCGTTCGATATCCTCTTGTTCTTCCTCATTCAACTGCACGGGTTGGAGCGTCAGGAAATCGGTCATAGACTTCGACTGTGCGATGTTCGGATTCTGCAGGAGGGTTCGTAAGAAGGCTCTCAACGACACTCTCTGATCTTCACGATGCAGCCGAATGGCTTGCGGACTCGGGCTGGGACTTCTTTCTCTCGAGACGCTCATACGAGGTGAGGACGACGATTTGGGTGAGCCACCTCCAGGGTTAGGGCTGAGGGAATTGCCCGATTTCAGCCGTCGGTGGATGGGTAAGAAGTTCCTCCCAGACTCTTCGAGGCTCGCTTCAGTAGATACGGAGGATATTGAATCTGCATCGTTGTCCCCAGACGGCAAGACGGAGGCGAACGTAGAGGACTTGTTCTTTCTAGGCAGAGGAGGAAGGATCTTGCCAGGCATCTCAGTGCGTAACCTCTTGTGCAGTCTCGCAAACTCCCCATACCGTCTGCCAATGTAGATTTCTGGCTGATTAGGCCTCTTGACTCGTATCAGAAATTCGGCATGCTGGTGGTATCGGACCGTTCGCTTGACCGAAGTGATTCTGACGCCTGCGACGTTGACATCCCAGTCATTGATGTAGTTTCCCTCAGGGATATTCACAACCAGGCCTTGCTCGTTAGCGCCGCGGTCAACAACCTCCATCTCGGCAAAGCGTATTCTTTCTTCATAGCCAGAGGCAGTTGGCAGTCCAGACACCATCATCAGCTCGACCAACTTCTCCGATTTTTTCGCCAGCTTCTTTCTCTTGGTTTCTTCCAGCCTGTCTTCCGAAGAGGATATGTATTTGCTGGCAAAGGACTCGAGGAAGGTCTGGAGTTTGTCCTGCCAGAACTCCTTCTCTTGTGCCTGGTTGAGGAAGGGGAACTTGCGCACATGGTTGACGAAGATATATCGCAGGATGGGCAGCTCAGAGTCCATGGGCGAGACCTCGCCATACTGTGAGCGGAAGGGTGCCCCGAATCGCTGGAGGGCAGTAGGACTGCTGAGTTCCGCGATCTCATCCGAGACCTGACGAGAGATGAGTTCCCGCTTGAGATAATGCTCTTGCTTGCCCGTCAGCAACTGTCCCGGCGGTGGTGTTGAGCCGTGAGATGAAGCTGAAGTATCGCTAGGCGTCTCGACGCTGATCTGGGGTGCTTTCACGTCTCCATTGACTGCGGGAGCAGCAGCGACTGCCGCCTTCGAGGTGCTATTTGCGACCGCATCGGAGGTGGACATGATGACCGTGCAAGGAAAAGGGAAGGGCACAGATGGTCGAGGGGATGCGAAGATGTCGTCCTCAGCTCAACGCACGGGCTCACTCCGCAGCATATATTCCCACAAAAGTTGGAAAATGTAAAAGTCCGCGCCGTTACGTGGCCTGGCTTGGAGTGACGAGCAGTAAATGCACCCCGAGACTCATCCCAGGTCATGGGTTAAAGCTTGTCTGTTGACAGATGATCATCATCACTCGTGGCTTTGAACAAGCTAGTTCTAGTTGACGCGAGGACTACGAACCGGCAAGGATGACTGGATCGTCAATCCGGTGTCACAGCCACGGTTGTTGCTGTCATGGCTGAGCGTCTACGTTTCAACTTTTTGGCGGCGGCCATCGAGGTCGAGGTTGCAGGATGACTGCGTCATTGGGGGCGGCGGGAACGAGCCCGCACTTGGCAGGGCCGGCGGTGCAGCCCGCCAGACGACTACCTATAGATAAGTGGGCTGGTTGAGGCTTGTCGGCTTGTGAATGATTATAATCACCATCTGCTCACATCGTACAGCTTAACTATAGTATTTTCCTTTTAAATCTCTACTCCTAGAAGCTACTTAAAGCTCATGTCGGGGATGCTGCTATATCGTTCTGTAAGTAGTAGGGATCCTAGAAACCCTCTGGGGAATAAAACTTATCCTAACCTTTCGTAACTGCGCCTGTTTTTACCTTCATACCGGGTCTAGTACTTTAGCCGCTGTAGTTGGGCTTCTGTAACTCTAAAAGCCTCTCTTTTAACCTCTTCGTAATCACCCGTAGCTACCAGTAACTCGCGCGAGCCTATAGGTGAAACTACACCTATAGGGCCAACTTGTGGTGGCTGCACTCCGCGTCGGTCACCGTTTCTTTCGAATAGTCGAGAAACTTTCGCTTCATGTGCTATGTTCTGCCGTAGTTTATACTGTGGAGTAGAGTTTCCGTAACGTAAGATTGGCACCAAAAAACCGTTGCTGTAACTGAGAGACTCTTTTTGTGTGTTCGAACCTGTGACAATCTTGCAACCATGGCCTGATAAAACCGCTTTGATTTCGGGCTCAGCTTGACTATGTTTATATCGTTCACGAGGAGTTTATAGATTTTCTTTTCTCTCCCAGTTTATCACCGAAGGACCCAATGGGGTTTTGGTGATTGCAACCTCAGCTTCAGAGATCCACTCACAGCAACCTATCAAGCCTTGCATACTAGTATTCTTTCTTACAGGGTGTACACCAGCTTCTGCCCGCTCACCTTGTCCTTTCTCAAGAGATCGAGGCCTTCAAGGACCCCTTCTAGGCCCTTGCCCACCTTGGGAGGATGAACCTTCAATTTGCCTTGGGCAAGAATAGGATCCACAGCCTTGATCCACTTCTTCATGAACTCAAAATCTCCCTCATTGTCCGGGCTTTTGAAAAACGGTTTATCCGTAGGCTCCCCGGTCGCAGTGTAGCCCATGGACATTGTTGTCGTGACGTCCTTTCGCGGAAATTCAACCTTCAAGATCGAGCCGTATCTGCCGCCGGGCGCAATCACCTCGGAACAGATCTTCGCAGTCGGTGGCAGAGCAATCGTGTCCCACACATAGTTCAAGTCCCCTCTAGTATACTCGTTGATCTTGGCTGTGACTTCAGGATCATTGTAGTCGAAGGCCGCCTCGGCTCCTAGAGACTTGACGAGGTCGAAGTTCCGCGGCGAGCAAGTGGTGATGACACGATATCCCGCGCTGAAACAGTCAGTACTTCTAGAGTGAAGCCGTGCCGGCTATGACTTACAGCTTCGCGAACTGGATACCTAGAGTACCAGTTGCCGAGCTTCCACCATATATGAAGACAAATTCTCCCTTTGTCGACGGATCAATGGGCCAGTTCAAGCCGATCTTCTGAAATAGTCCTTGTCCGCAAGTGACGACGCCCACGCCGAGCGTTGCGGCGTCTTCGAACGACAGATGTGCGGGAGCATGCATTTGTAGGTCGGCCTTCACCGCGATTCTCTCTGCAAACGCCCCGTCCTCCGGCTGCAACGAGTTGCCACCATGGGCAAACCCGGCAACTCGATCGCCAACTTTCCAAGGTGTCTCATATCCGGTGCCGGTTTCTGCAACCACGCCGGCACAGTCACATCCTACCAGGGAGCCTTTTGTGTTGATATAGTCAATGTGTTTCCAGTCCGTGGGGTTCAATGCGACAGCCTTCACATCGACAAGCATATAACCTGGTCTGAGCTTGGGGTAAGGCCGGTCAGTGACCAGAGATGCCTTGCCAGGCTCGCCGTCCATCACAATGGCCTTCATGTTGAGGATGTTGTGTGATCTGTAGCCTAAGACGATGAAAGACTGGATGTATGCCTCAGACTGAAATAGGATCACAGAAACGAAGGGGGGGACCGCAGAGTGTTTAGTATTCAATGACGAATACTAGTTCCACTTAATGTTGCATGCCCGGAGTTATCAACTGGAGCCACTCCACTTAAAATCCCGGTCGCACTCAAAACAACGGCACTGGACGAAATTCGGGTACGATGCTTCAACAACTTCAAGATTAAAGTGAGTACTCGGTATTCGTAGCCTAATTGTCAGCACAAATAGTTACAGACTCCATCGGATAAGCATAGCTCCTAGTGTTGCGCAAGTCCCAGCAAGTTCGCGACACCAGTCTATTGATGTACGTTAGTGTCCTCCGGGTTGGTGACCCTGAACGCAATAATGGGAGGAAGCTGTTGGGTTGGACGAAGGGAATAGCCGATTAGCCAGTCGACCGGACAAGAATGAGACTTCTCCATGCAAGGGTGGCATTTGTAACAGATGCTTGTTAACTGCCGTCGATTTGTGCACCATCAATATGGTATAAACTGGGCGTGTCCGTAATGTAGACAACCTCTATGCCGCGGGTTGCCTTACTAATACCTCCGCTGCGGCCGTAACAAGTAACCGGAGAAGCAACAAGCACTTGCTTTGTGGATGAATAGTCAACTTCAATCGAGGACTTCTCGGAACTCGATGATTCGGATCCGAGGATATTAACCGACAGCTCAGAATTACCCCGCGGTCAGTACGTATCGGCCGCAATTGGCCTAGCACAGCCTCGTGCTGATTTTGCAGCCTTGCTCAGAACTTTTTCTTCGTGGACTGGAACTGGACAGTCAATCCCTCACAATCCTCAGCACTTTCGCCATCTCCCTTACGCACTCGCTCGGCCAGTACACTCCTCTCCTCCTCCGCTTTGTTCATTGAACTCACGTCTTACCATGGTGCGCAAACTCAAACACCACGAATCCCGCCTCCTCCGCAAAGTCGACTTCCTCACCTACAAGTCCGATGGTCCCTCCCACCGCGAAGCCGCAGTCCGGCGGCGCTACCACCTCACCCACCCGCTAGACTACTCGAAGTACAACGCCCTGTGCGGCCGACTGAGGCAGCTGGCCCACATGCTGAGCAATCTCGACCCGACGGACCCGTATAGAGTCGAGATGGAAGGCACCATGCTGGAGAAATTGCACCAGATGGGGATTCTCAAGCAGAGTCGCAGCCAGGGCGCCGGTCTGTCGAGCGTAGAGAAGGATGTGACGGTCTCTGCGTTTTGTCGCCGCCGGCTCGGGATCGTGATGGTGCGGAACGCCATGGTCGAGCATGTCGCTACAGCACATAAGTTCGTGGAGCAGGGCCATGTGAGGGTGGGGACCGAGGTTGTGACGGACCCAGCATTTTTGGTGTCGAGGGGCATGGAAGACTTCATCACCTGGGTGGATGGTAGCAAGGTCAAGAGACAGGTTCTGCAGTACAGAGAGAAGTTGGATGATTTCGATCTGCTGTAAGGAGCATTGGCGGAGGCGTGACTGCAGGGAAACACCGCCCACGATTAAAGACAAGACAAACGAGAGATGACCGCATGGGAAACCGAAACAACCATTTGAGAACGAGACAAGACCTGGCTGCAGGAAGACAGCGTCTCACAAACGACAACGAAAGTTGACTACACTACGGCTCAGGCGGTAAAGAAGATTCTCGACGTCCTCATGGAGGAACTTGTTTGATGACTGCAACGGAGGAGGTGACACCAAGTCCCGAATGACACATTCGTCGTTGCCCGCTGTGGTCCGGCCAGGATATTCACCTCTCGACTCACATTCATGGCTCCGTCTTTCATTTCGGAGGGATGCCCCTTCTTGGATCTCTTACGAGCAATTCGTTGCATTGTCGACAGTCAGGCCCCCGTAAGCATGAGACTTACCATGCAGGAAACGAAGAGCATACACGGCACGGCGCTGCGCGAGGGTGCTTCGATTCCCTCGTCTGAAGCACTGCTCGGCCCCTCGCCCACGAGGTACGCCCAGCTGCGCCCAGCCGCGACGAAGAATGCCCGCATCAATCGATTTTCATATACTCGAAGTGTCAAGGCTTTTGTGACCAGCACTTCCGCAGACAAGAAGCGCAGAAAGGGGCGCGGACAAGAGGGGATTGCTCTCCAAGAGGGCCTTCAGAAGCTAGATTTATGTGGCATATGTACTTGCATGGGAGTATGTCCAAGGGAGGATATGATAGCTGGTACACAAGCAGCCCACATGGTAACTATCCCAGCAAGAGCTGGTCAAAATTCCCATCGCATTTGGTGGTATCAGGAAGCAAAGGTGCTGGCATCATGGGAATGTAGAAGCTGATTGCACAAAACACAAACAGTTCCCCATTGCTCAAGCCTTCAATTTTTTTCTTTTCGTGACGGTCGTCAGCCTGAATGTGTCATAATTCGAAGCACGACAACCAGGGATTCCTCGTTTTCGCGTCCTTCCCCCTCGGCGTCCCGTTGCCAGCCGCATTACCCTTGGAGGGGCCGGTAATTTCAAGCTCCAGTACCGTCTTCTCGTCCAGTGTCCCATGATCAAGGTTCTGCACAATATCATCCTCGACGTCACTGTCGTCTTCGTCGCTAACGCTCATGCGGAACCGTCGCACGCTATCCCCGTCGCAGTCACCGGTAAAGAATCCTCTCCTCCCATTCTTCTTCCGCAGACACTGGGGCCACACGCGCCGCACAAAACCTCGGACGCCGCGGTGCGCGCGGTCGATCTTCTCGTACTCGGTGCGCCTTGTGGCGTTGGACGTCCAGGATATCACCGTGTTGAGCTGTGGTCTTTGCTGCGCTGTTTTGGCTGTTGGGGCTGTCATTGCGCGGGAAAGCAGGGAGCTGCGCTCATCCACGGGCGCATTGAACCCAGAGGACAGTGCAGGTGAATTCTCCACGCTGCCCGCCGGCAGGGTGTACGAGTACCTCCCGCAAGCGAAAGGGTCTGCAACCGGGGAGTGGTCATCCTCAGGGTCGGCGGCTGCTGATGATGTCGCTAACCTCGCGTCGATTTTCTCACAAACGCGCTTGATGCCGTCTGGGTCAAAGGTGCCGTCGGGAACGAGGGAGGCGTGTCGGGTCGTCGTTCTGGAACTCGACAGGCTCGGCAGAGGAGTGATGTCTCTGCTCATGGCCAACATGCCGTCCAGTGAGGAGAACAAGTGGCAGCTCTGAAGATGGAGGGTCGCGGAGTCTCTGCGAGCTCGCTGCTTCTGCCTGGGCAAACTGCTCCGCCGGCGTGGTATAGGGATGGAATCCTGTCGCAAAGACCTTGGGCGTGATGGTCTAGACTGTGATTTTTGTGAAGAGCTGGATCTTTGAGAACCTGCCGTTTTCGACCGCGGTCTGGTCGGGGCATTTTCTTGTTCTAATATAGGAGGGTCTGTACGCACGGCGTTCGTGTTCCGCTTGCAGCTGTGGCCTTTGCAGCTGCCCTTCGTTACAGTTGAGACGGCCGAGTGGAACGACTCGGCGTCTGATTCGTCAATCCGATCGCCCATCGTGGGTTTCATTTCATAGTGGTAGCTCATGATTCGTATCGTCATCATATCATGCATGGACCTTCGACGTAGAAATAACCGCAACTGGTCTCGGATGTGGCCTGGTCTCCTGGTGTCGGAACAGGCGCAAGCTGTGCAACCGCTGGGTCCGTTTGAAAATGCTAAACAAAAGAGACAAGACAGAGTGACTGGAACACGGCGGCGGTGGGGGAGGAGCTCAGTGAGAGGCAAGCATCACCAGTTGCTCGAGGAAGCGCAAGGGTATGGACAGTGACGGCAACCCTAAGCGTCACAGAGCATAGATGATCCCCATGTCGCATCGAATCTTTCCACCGCGATCCTGGGTCTTCAGGGCATTTTGAAACACGATGACAAGTCAGAGCAAGCGTTGAAACCAAAAAGCTGAGGACCAAGAATGCGCGGTGCTCGAACAAAATGCCATCTGGAAAAATGGGCCAACTAGCGAGAACAAGCCAATTTTGGAAAAGGACAATTAGCAATGACAACGCTCGTCAAGAAACGCTGCTGCACGTCTAAGCCTCGAAGGCGAGGACTTTGCCGCCACTTGACGTGCTCGTCTGCAGGAGAGATTGGTTGAGAAGCGACGGTTGCAAATGGCTGCAAGGGCGGTTGATGATGCGCTGCATGGACCAGGCGCCTGAGTGGACACGTCGGCGCCAGATCTCCGACATTATCAATCACTCTGGGAGCACTGTTGCCCAAAATGTCGAGGGCCATGTGACGATCAGCGACTTGATAAGAGGATTGCGAAGGCGACCGTGTGTGACCGCGGCCAATGCTGGCGGTTGGCTGGACGAGCTAGAGACGCAGAGTGAAGGCGTGTTGAAGAATGGATTGGTAACAAGTGTCCAAGAGCGGCGGCCAAGTGCGATGGAGCCTTGATGGAGTCCTGATGGGGGGTGGATGGGGGTCTGAACGGGGTCTTGGTGGAGGGATGCCACAGTTCAGTGGCACCCTGCACCTCGACCTGTACACCGCCAATTTCGTCCAATCAAAAGCCCCAAGATGACTGACCATGCTTGCCGCATATCCATACGGATGACCCATGATTTCATGAGATACGGACAGAGGTCCGATGGTCAAAAGCAGGGTAAAGGAGAATGCTGTGTTCGTCTCGCTGGCGCCTCGACGGTCTCCTGACCGCCTCTGGAACGCCAGTGGGCTCAAGTAACGACAACACGGACCACGTCTGTGTGATCAGTTTGTGGTGGCTTGCAGATGGGTTGAAGGTCATCTGAACTACGCGATCGCCAGCCCCCCGAAAGATGTTGAATCGAGAGCGCGTGCTGTGCCTTGCCTCGCCTCAGTGGGCATGCGGTTTGTGCTTCCAACTGTCCCATGACTGCACGACAGCGGGAACGACCAGAAGCATTGAGACTGCTGTCGCCACCCCTCCGCAGGCAACAGGAACCATCTGGCTATCCTTGCAGCCTTGTAGATACGCTTCCAGTATCCCCTCGACCTGATCTTTCGCGAACAACCTTCTGATTTCTGTTGCTCCGGCATTGACGACCATCTCGGGTTGGAGCTTCGGAACATAGTGTCCCAGACTCGAGATCAGACTGTTGGTAAACGCGGCTTCCGTCGCCGCGATGAAGATAGACGTGCCAATGTTCTCCGAGAACAGCGTCAAAGCCGTCACCGCAGCGATATCCTCGGCGCCTACAGCTGCCTGGTTAGCGATCATGGGGACTTGGAGTGCAAGTCCCACCCCCATCGCGGTGACAACCTCAAAGCCAATCCAGGAGCCCAGACTCGCGTCAGCACCCAGAGTATGGACCAAGGTGACGCCAAGCGTCCCGGCAATGGCGCCGACGACGAGAAAAGGCGTATAATGTCGCCAAAAGGTGAGAACTCCGTTGGCGACCATGGTGAAGACCGAAACGCCCGCAACCAGCGGTATCAAACGTAGACCGCTCTCCGAAGCAGTGTGATTGCCGACCGACTGGAATTGGATTGGTAGGGCGTATAGTAGCGGGAAAAACAACCCAGCGAGGAACAGTTGATAGACCAAGTTAATGGCGATGGAGCGTTTCCGGAGCAGATGGGGCTGGAGCATGGCTCGATTACCCATCAGCCATTCGTTGATGGCAAATATGACAAGGAGCGCGGCAGAAGAGGTGAGGCTGGCAACGACTCTCCAATTTCTCCAGGACGACGAAACTCCCCCCTTCTCTAGGGCGAGGACGAGACATGCCATTGATCCTATACAGAGCGGAAGATCAGCTCACCCTCTGAAAAACTTCCGTCAAATCATGCATTGTGGCCCTTACCCAGGACAAGCAGGCTCCCAGCTAGATCTAGCGAAACAACCTTCTCTTTCAACGGGACTCGCGCCGATTCAGTAGACGGAAGGGTCTTGACAGTCAGTACCATGATGGAAGCTGCTAGAGCGCCCAAGGGAAGACTGATCCTGCGCATTCATGAGTCCTCGATCTTGATCAGACGCCACGGCACGTTCCTCACCAAAAGCACCACTGCCACCCCGGGCCGTCGGTCAGCACACCGCCCAGGAGCGGGCCTACAACGCTGGCTGTTCCGAACGTCACTCCCAGGACGCCCATATACGCGGCTCTGTATTGAGGTTTGACACTGATTGCGATGGTAATGAACGCTCCCGTCATGGCGCCTCCACCTCCCATCCCCGCAACAATCCTCCCCAGGATCAGGACGGAGCTGCGTGGAGCGATGGCGCATATTGTGTTGCCGAGTTCGAAGATAAACACCGTAAGCAAGAATACCCTTTTGAGGGGGAAGTGCTTGTACTGTTCGTAACAATGCCGGTCAGCCTCAGACGCTCTTCTTCTTCTTCTTCTTCTTCTTCTGCCACAACCACAGTCGAGGCGAGCCGCCAACTTACAGCTTTGCCCCAGGTCGACTGAAACGCAGCGTTGGTGATGGTGTAGGCAGATCCATACCAACCGACATCCTTGACGGTTCCAAATTGGTCGGTGATTCTGGGTATGGCCGTCGATATGATCGACGTGTCCAGGGCCGACAGGAAGATGGTGAATATCAGTCCGACAGTCAAAAGGACAAATCGCACTCCAGTCGGATAGTTTTGCTCCTGCTGAGGAGGCGCGCTCTCTTGCTGATTCTCGTCATTGGTGAGAGGTATTCGCTGCAGTTCTTCGCCCTCATCCGCCACGGTGACCTTCTGACTGACCATGGCTCTTCAGGTCCGCATGTGTTGGTATGGGAGCCTGATAACAAGGCATGTAGAATTTGTTAGATGAGACGGTTTCGACTTCCACACTCTTAGGCCCTCCAAGCATTGACTCAGCGTGGGTGGCCAGCGTTACATCACAGTAGCTTGCGCATCTAAAGACAGCTACGCTCCTCCCTACTTACATAGGGGCCTCATCTTGGCTGGGCTGCAGCGCCTGGAGCGCAGCTGTTCCGTTTCAAGTCGCTATTTCGCTTCCTCTGGCGCCAACAGCACCATGAACTTCCATGACAGCTTGTTGAAACATATAGTCTGTCTTTGAACATAACAGGACAATATTGTGCATCATCCGGTACTTTGTCCGTCTATTGACACCGCTCATTCCACCAGTCCGGGAAAGACGTCGCCACGTGACCGGTTTGACCCGCCGAGCTGATGCCTAACCGAGGCACGACTAAGCCAATCTTCTTATTTTACAAGCCCGAATTTAAGCCCACAATCATCAGGGTGGCATGGTGTAAGGGTTAGCATGTATCGTTGTGGCTCAACATCTGCCAGGTGGACCTATTCCGATCCGATCCCAGTTCGACTCTGGGTGCCGCCAATTTCTTTTTTGTTCATTTCCCTTTGTTGGTTGGGGGCATAGCTCCTCTTCTCGTGCCTTTGCGAGGCTGGAAATTTTTGTGTATTCCATTACAGTCATTAATTTCGGACTATATTTGTACTCGCATGAAATCAATATCTGATGCAGTTCCAGCGAAGACTCCGACGTTCATAGCACGAGTCTTGAATGTGAGACAGAATGAATATCTTATGGTAGGTATGACCCTTTCTAGGATTGAATTCCACTCTATACGAGGTACCAGGATCACATCGAATCGCAAGGGGCTCTATTCAAGCCACTCACCTACATACTCAGCTACTCTTTTCGTTAGGTCGATATAAATTCATCGCTCCGGCACAGTCTTTCTCCTGCTAACCACCCGCATTCTCTACAATCTGCTCGATCCCCAGGGAATGTTTTCATTTCTTTCAAATTGCCCCCGTTGCTTTCACCAGGCAACCCTCCAATATGTCCCGAGGCATCTGCCGCTTCAATCTCGTGGGTAACTCGCTTAACCAAGTCCAGACGCAAAGCTGGAGACGTCGCTTGCGGGAGCCTCCGGTTTGGATGGTCCCGGCGTGCGATATTCCTGTCCTCCTCGATTCCAGTTGGGTGGCCACGGATGTGTTTCTGGCATCGATCGCGGGGACTTAGGGTGATGCAGATTGATAGGTACGCGTCGTTGGGATCCCTCTGTAAATATCATACGTGACAGCTTTGGATCGGTGATAGACACAAGACGTCGTCAGTGGCATGACAAGTCCGCAGTCGTTTGCGTCCCACTGAAATTAACTATATCGTTAGCCAAGGCGTGTCCTTGTGAGGGGTACGATTGGTGCTCTGATCCCGATCGTGCGCTTCTGCTCACATGTCAAGGTTGCTCTTCCTTGTCTTCAGTATCTGGAAGATCTGTATTCGAACTGCCTTCAGGAGGAAACGAAACGTCCCTAGAATCGAAACCCTCCTTGCTGGTGACCGCAAATCGACTCTTTCTCCGAATGATAGGACCGTAGTTGTAAAAGACGAATGGTATCGGTGCAAGCAAAAGACTGAAGCATCCGAGGATTGTAACTGTCCAATGATGTCCAACATTCTCGTAGAAGGGAATCGCAGCCACGACCATTGGGCCGGCACACAAATAACGAGATACGGTTGAGAAGACAAGGGCACTGGCCGCATGTGTCTCATATACATCGATGAGGTACATATAACTGGTGACGAAGATCATCTCGGCGGAGTATCCGAAGAAGACGGAAGCCAGGATGGGCGACCAGATCGAGATGCTGGGATAGGAGGTCCATGCCATCCAGAACAAAGAGATGGGCATCTATCAATGCCGCCAAGTCAGTATCGGTCGAGTAAATGTCTATTGGACGACATCGATTAAGCGGGCGTTAAGATCAGGAGCGCTGACACGAAGTCGAGGCGGGGGTAAACTTACCACTGGGGCACCCAATATGGCGTACCATAGCCGAATTTCGGGTTCGAATTGTTTCTTGCGTTGAGACTCGGCTTCCCGTTGAGCTCGGACTGTCCGTTTATAGATCCAGGGGGTTGCCAAATAGGCCAACCAGACGCCGGCTAGGATCGCCACAAAGATTGTGTTCGTCAACCCCTGGGAGATGTTGTATGTCCTTCGGAAGATGAAGTCGTAGCCACTGAGGAATGTGAACAGAATAACGTAAACCAGAGACAGGTAGAATGAGATGAGCAAGATGATCGGCTCGTGCAAGGCCAGGATGAAGGGTCGGCGAAGAGCTGTCTTCAGACGCGTGGATAAGGGTACCCGTTCAATCTCATGCTCGGCGTAGTATCTGTCATCGCCCGTGATCTTGCGTAGCTGCCGTGCTTTCCAGCTCAACAAGACCGGGGCGTACGTCTCCGGCTGGAAGAGGAAAGTTATGGCTAAGATAACTCCGGCCAGCATCAAAGTGACCCATTCGGCCCACCGCCAGGAACGCAGTACAGGCGACTCTGCAATCCAAGCACCCATGACCGGACCGAGTGCCGCCCCTCCGAACCCGAAAAGACTGAAGAAGGGAAACATGTATGTCTTCTCCATTGGAGTGAACATATCGGAAATGCTTCCACCAACACAGACCGACGGCGCCGCCCCAACCACGCAGGCCAAGAAGCGGAAAACAATCTGGCTGCCAATGTCCGGAGCGAGTGCTGAAGCCGTAATGAACAGGCAAAACAGGGTAAGCGCGGGCAGGTAGATTTGATTCCGCCCCAGGACTTCAGAGAAGGGGCCTGCCACCAGAGCGCCTGGACCAAAGCCGAGTAGAAAGCTGCCAATAGCGCCAAAGCTTTCAGTAACCTCGCTGACGCCCAGGTTGTGCGCCGCTTGAGGAATGACTGCACTATCGAGGGAAGAGGCGACGCCCATCAGCCCTCCTATCAAGCATATGACCGTGATCGCTCTCATGCGTTTGGCGAAGGCCCAGTTCCTAGGGTTCATGGGGTCATCTGGTGTGTCCCAGTCGACTACCAGTACGGCGCGGCCGTTGACGATTCGGGTCTGCTGACGGGAAAGACATGGTAAAACGCGTAGCCCCTCGACATTGTGGTCGAGTTGCCTCTGTAGGGAGCGCCCTATCTGGCGGTATTGTCGATACGTCTCCATTCCGGCGAATAATCACGGGCGTCATTGCTAGGATACTCACGTTTGGCGGAACGGCAATGCGAGTCACTGATATAAGCAAGACATCGAGGCAATGGATCCAACACTGACGTGACGCGTCTCCATGGCCTCAGGCAATCCAGGGACATTCGGAGCATAGAAGTGAGACCGAAGCATAATTACCTTCTTGCCGCTGAACAACCATCGTTAAAACGGCATCACTTCTCGCGAGAGAAATGATGGCAAAGGGTCAATTACAGCTGGCCGCCGACCTGAAGCGTGTGAGGCGAATGATACATGTCCGCGGAAGAAGCATTCGAGGCTGGAGCTAGCTGGAGACGCTCAAGGAATGTGACATATCGAGTTAGAGAACAAATACTCCCCAGGGTTAGGAGAGGGTCATCAAAGGGAGGAGCCTTGGTGAGCCCCTCGGATAGTTTGCCGGGAAGGCTGAGTCATGCATAACGACGTGCGCTGATTGGCTGACATCTGCCCAAGCGAAATCGCTTAAGATCTCATCGCTCAACTCGCCGGATTTGCAGGGTCTTGTATTCCTACTACTCAGTGCGCTGGACGACTTCTGATTAGTTAATCCAAAGACAACGAGGACCTTGCTCACAGTAAGACCGGTCGATCAAACAGGGACTGGGAAGTCATTTGGATCAAGGTGTGGCTGAAGTGACAGACGCCTGCTATCAATCACCGTTTCGGACCGTAGAATTTGCGAGAAGGACGAGCATCAGCCTCGTCCGATCGGGAACGCACTATCAGCTCAGAGCCTTGTGCTATCTGGCCATCCGCAGTGTATTCGAAGCGTTTTTAGGGCGATGGGCCGACACGTCTGTTGACCGGAAAGAAAGAAACATCCGTCGAAGGCATTCCATCTCCAGTCACTTCCTGCGCAGTGACAATGACGCCTCCCACACTCCCATCACCCTCAGCCTCTTCGTCTCACTCTCGTCTCGAGCATCTAAGCCTCGAACCACTGACGCCTTCCTCCTTCGCCGACTTCGGCACAGCCATATCGCCTCCCTTCCCGACCACTCTCACCCACCCCCCCAGAACAGCCAGCACAGTCCCTCCCCCTCTCCACCGTCCCCATCAACCCCCCGCGGTGCTAGCAAACCAGAACTCCGCCCTCAAAACTTCTCCGATCTCGCAGTTCGTCAACAACTATGCGCACTCACCGACCAACCGGCCGTCGACGCCTCAAATGAGCATGTTCTCATGTTTTCCGCGGAACCTGAGCGGGATTGGGATCGACACATCTGCGGGCTCCAGGGGTTTAGGGTTCAAAGTCGAGATCCTAGAACGGCATCCTTATACGACGCAAACGTTCGCTCCGTTGGGCCTCTCTGCGAGCGATTCCGGGACTGTGTTCCTGGTCATTGTGGCGCCGTCTCTCCCGGGCTCGATCACAGCGACATTGCCTGACGGGTCGTCGAAAACCATCACCAATCCGCCCGCTTTATCTCGACTGCGTGCTTTTGTCGCGAGGGGAGACCAAGCGGTCACGTACGGCCCGGGGACGTGGCACGCACCGATGGTCGTGCTGGGCCAGAAGAGGGTGGACTTCCTCGTCACGCAGTTCGTGAACGGGGTTGCCGAGGATGATTGCCAGGAGGTGCTGTTGGGGAGGAATAGTGTGCGCGTCGATCTGAAGGGGTTGAGAGTGCAGGATGGGAAGGGAGTTAGTGCAAAGTTGTAGTGGTGGGAGGCAATCTGACGGAATGGGAAGGGCAATACGATAGCGAAAGTTGGCAGGTCAACTACAGTCCTGCTGTCTGGTGCAATATTCATGTGTCCCGACAAGAAACACTCACTGGGGTATCATTTGCCAATTCGAAGCAAGCAAGACTTTTCGCCCAAGTCGACAGCAAGAACCAACGACTGACTCGGGGTCATTCCGACCTTTAGGAGCCAGGGCCATGTTATCCAATGTCAAACCGGCAGCCGGCGGCCGAACAAAGCATCACATCCCTCCCTCTAGCTTGGTCACCAGCCTCTTCATGCCCACCCACTCATCCATGTTTGCCTCACCATTGCCACACTGCAAGCCCTTACCAACGTCAAATACGGTCACCACACCATCCAGACCTCCAACGGCAAGATGACTGCCCCTCCTCTCCTCCCAGGTCACTTTGTTCAAGCCCTTGAATGGCACTATGCCGTTCTTCCCTCTCGTCGGAGATGCCTTCGCAATCGGCACTTCAAGGTCATAGCTGAGGTCGAAGACCTCCACTTCACCCGAGCCAGTCGCACAGGCAAACACAGAAGGCTTGTGGGGCGCCCATTTCGCATCGTACACGAGGTCTTCCCGGCCAAGGTTCAAGATGGGCTTGACGACGGTCGGGGCCGCGCCCCCAGCTACCATGCTCGACGCAGTGGCACTGGAGATTGCGGCTGGCTTCACGCGCCAGAGCTTGACAGACCAGTCGGAGGATGAACTCAGGAGCAGATCACCTAGGTCGACCGGACCACGCGCTGGATGGAATTGTGACGACATGACAGGCGCAGTGTGGCCTTTGTATGCAATGCGGGTATCAACTCCTGCCTGTGCGCCAGCTCGATCGTACCTGTGACAGGGATAAATGGTTCCTTCCTCGGTACCGACGGTAAAAAAGGTAGGATCCGCAGCTGGGAAAGACATGCTTGTGGGAGCAAGGTCGTCAGTCCTTGCAGGCGGAGGGGTGTTGAGCACCAGGTATTCCTGAGCTTGAGTGAGCATGTCAACGGACCAGGAGCAAACGACACCGTCCATCGACGCGGTCAGGATATTGTGGGCATTGGGGGTCCCGACCACGCTGATACTGTAGACTGGATGGGTGTGGCCGAGGTGAGAACCAGACTGTGGAGTTTTCTGGACGGGCTGTCCTGTCCGGCCAGATGTTCTCGTGTCCCATAAGCATATTTGGCCGGAATAGCACCCGCCAATGACGAGGTTGGGGTGGAATGGTGAGAAACGAGCAGAGAGGACGTCTGACGATGCGGTAAATGTATACTCTGGCCGTGACGGGGCATGTGAGTTCCAGAGCAGAACCAGGCCAGCTGGCTCATGTGGAGCAGAAGGATTCTTGGTGTACGAAGATAGAAGCAATTCATTGAAATGTGGTGAAAATTGGATATCCGAGACAATCCGTCTTCGGGTATACCGATCAGAAAACAATTGGAATGCCTCCCGCAGTTGATGGGATTTTCTACTGGTTCGCGAATACGGGGCGGCGTCATCGTCGTCGTCGTCATCGTCCAGCGTAGAGGTGCGAGTGTAGTCAGCTAGCAGGTCGTACTCATCGTCGATGTCGAGTGCGCGCTCAATCACTTTTGATGATCGTTCCACGAATGACACAAATTCCGTCGACGCGACTACAGCGTTGAGTTCGTTGTTGGTAAGGGTCCGCAAGGGAAAGCGTAGTTGTTGCTGATTCGGGGAGACCGTGGATGCTGTGGAATCACGATTCAAGGTTGCCCGCAATTCCTCTTCGATCTCCCGCCGCAGGGCTTGTCTAATCTCTTCCTCTTTCTCTAGATCGCGCCGGCCGACTCGTTTTCTATGACGGAGCGACTGTTCTTCGTCTTCGGAGAGTTCCTGCGGCTTTATCGGTTCTTCCAGGTATGGCTCAGTCTGTACGCCTTTGGTGTATGTGATGTATTCCTTCTTAGACGGTGCCGGCTCGCGGGCAGACGCATCCACGTGGATGGGGTATGAAGTGTCTGTGCTCTCCGTCTGTGTTGCGATTTCCCGGACAGCCTTCCTGGGAGACGGTTCACCGTCTTGTTGGGGGCTGATATGCCCTGTTCCTGTCCCTTGGATTGAACTAGGACGACTTCCTTTTCTGCTTGGAGAGGGTAGAATGGAGTCTCGGTCTCGGTCTCGTTGGCGTTCTATGAGCGTGGCAACCAGGTTGTCAATTTCCTGGCGACGTTCCTCTGTATTCCTGCCTGGTGACGGAGCCTAGGAATTCATTAGTGTGGCCGCGATGGCAAGCCAGTGACCATTGCATACCTCGCCGATGCTCTGCCGCTTTGTTGTGTACTGCTCCTGGCGCAGTTCCCTCTGCCGCTTGAGTTCCGCCAGGCGAGCCCTCTTGGCCGCTAGTTCCTCCTTCAACGACGACATGTTGGGGGTGACATGTGGCTTGGTGTACGTCGTGGACGATGTGGTCAGGAGTTGAGCGTGGAAGTTGGCGCGAGTCAGAACTCGCGTGATCACGTGAGCATCTGAGTCGGTCGGAGAAGCGCAGGAGGCAGGGATAAGCTCCGATTTTTGAGAAACATTTCGCAGCTTCAACTTCCCGCAATAACATTAAATCACAATCAACGCCATTGAAGTCGGAAAAGGCGGTCCGAAACCCGAACCCGGTGTCGCATTCCTGAGCTCGATATCGATTTGAGGAGAAGCTCACGCGACTGCACACACTTCGTTCGCCATGTCGACATCCCAAGGAGTCAATGTATGAAATGCTCGATTCCGAGCTTCTGTCCTATATCTGAGCTCGGCACTGAGTTCTCACAGGTCCTCCGGTGGTCAGCATTAGTGGCTGGCATCTTCTACGGCTTCACCCATCAAAGAACAATTTATGCGCGCAACGCAGCCGCACACCAAAAGGCCGAATACGACCATAAAGCAGAGTTAATATCAAAGGCCAAGGCGGAATGGGCAAAGAAGAATCTCCCTCCTCAGTCAAAAACCGCGAGCGGTGATAGTATGTGCTATGATCTACGATTTGGGCTGGACTTGGAGAGCTCGGTCTGACTTGAAGTACAGTTATAACAGATCCCAACGACAAGAATTTCGACCTCGAGGCATACCTTACGAAGCTGCAGGCTGAGAGTTGAGGAACGGTGCCGACAGCGGATGCAAGACAAACCTGGACGAGACCGGGCGACATGTCCAAAAAGCCTGGGAAGGACGAATAGATACGGCGTTGAGTCGAGTTGATACCCGTGCGGTTTGGTCTCCATGGCGGATTGCCATGTTCAAAGCAAGGAAAATCACAGGCGACTCGCATACAACTTGTACATACTGGGAAGTGGCAGGCGGTGCCCTCAGCTGTAAAATCATGATCCAATTGACATGAACTTCGACCTCGGACAGGTTTTTGAAGACAGAATGCGACTGCTTCTCATAGAAGCTCTGACTCTATTGAGACACACCAACAATCGATGTTCAGTCCCCTGCAGACCCATTGGTCGACGACAGCTAGACGCACCAAGACGGGATCTGATACACTTCGATCTGTGATATTTTCCTGGAAGGATCTGTGCTTAGGGCTGCAATGCATTCCCGTTTCGTCCAGCAGCAGAGCTATCTTGTCTCGCCCGCGAAAGCATGTTTCTGGTTAGTGTCAGAACTATAATTTATTGACTGCAAGGAGCATATTGTATTGACACAGTACTCGTACGAGTAATTGTCACCCTGTCGAGGCTGTCGGTCGGAGTCGGGCCCGCGCTTCGCTTGATGCGCAGTGCACCAACCGATGCTGGAAAGGAACAGAGCCAGGACTTCAGCGTGCCACTGAAGACTGGCTGGACAGGATGTTGTTGTCAGCCGTGATGCAGCAACACTCCGCATTGAGACCCCAGCACATGCTTTTTGTTCCTCACCGCGACAACAATTGCCGTGCTCGGCTGCATCTGTCCCGGGGGATATTGCACTCTTGCTGTCAACGGGTTATGCACACACAATGCCACGTGACCACACCGGCGACTTCGCCCCTGATCCTCCCGCTCAGGCATCCCTCGACAGACTCCAGGGCGCTTTTGCTGGGCCAACGGAAACTGGACCCGCCCCATCCGTCCGATCGATCGGAATCACCGTCAGACCTTAAATTTCTCGGACACTAGACATAGCGTGTGCGGCTCCCAGAAAGACCACTGTGTACTATGAAGTATCGGACCTACTCGTATATCGAGAGCAGCTCTGTTCACGTCGCCTCGTCCTGCCTATTGGTGTGCTCCGTCCACTTGAACCGCGTGACTGGCGACCGGGCCCCCAAGAGGCCTGTGCCCGGCCAAGGGAGAAAGGCGGAGACCCAAGGCAGGGCCGCGCAGCAATTCCGGATGGAGCGAACTAGTGCTTTGCAAGTAATGTTGCAAAGGCCTGTTTCGATGACGACGGCATTCGGATCCGCATGACAATCACCGCCATTCGCTCTCTTGCGCTTCACATTTTCTCGAGTTGCGATGTTCTGCTTTTTGTGGCTTCGATCAACACCCCCTCTTTAGACGGTGGGTACGCCCCCGGACAAAAGCCGGCCTAAACGTGTCATCCGAAGCTGGGTGGTAGGCATAGAGGACCACTCACAGAAGACTGCCACGCTGGATTGTGGTGTTATGCCGCTCCTGGGGGTAACGCGCTACGCTCTTCATCCTTCACAGCCAACCCAGACGGGACCCTCACTGGCTTGGCCAGCCCGAATACCCGATTACAAGTGCCCGGCTGAAGCAAAACAGGAGTCTCGAGATCGAGTCGAGAAACTGGATTGGCTCCAACCCCGCAAATTCTGCTCTTCCGAGAAGGCCGCATTAAATACCCAGTCACCCAATACGTCCGCGAATGCCAACCCCCCTCCCCTGAGCCCATCAAAGCGCCCTTGGTGCGGCGTTCTAGTCCTGTCGCTGCATGGCCCGTGGGCCTCTCTGCCCTCTTGAATTGCCGTCGAGTCCTCGACTTCCAGGAACGGGAGTCCAGGTTCCCGGAAATCGACAGGATCCACAGGCATGTCGATCGTTACTCGTTCATTCAGAGAAGCAGACCATCCCCAGCGAACATCACATCATGTCACTACGAGTAGGACCTTTCCTTCCCCAGCATTTCCCCGCAGCCAGGACAGTGCATTTAGTTCCCACACTAGCCTCGAGCTTGAAAGAACGCTGCATCGTATCATTGGTGCAGATCCAGCGCGACTGAAGTAGAGCCGGAGAGCTTGGGCTTGAAGAGGTTCGACGGCGTCCAGGATCGCTGCACTACTCGCTGGTTCACAGCCCAGATCCATGCCTTGGCGTCTTGTCAAGCATTTGCTCAATCTCGCGACTAGCTCAGAGACATCACTGGCCTCCACCAACGACATCAGAGACAAGGCTCGGCTGAACGGGTTAGGGGCTCTCCACTCCACCGAGAGGAGGTTCATTGAGCTACCCTGGGGGTTCTGTGACGCGACCATAGCAATGTCCTATATTATCTGGGTCCTCCCAACCCATCGCAGGGTGAGCCGTTTGTCCCTGTCGTGCTTGTGTTCCGTTACTGCCTCTCTGCAAGTCCACCATATTTAAATCTTGCCCGAGTCACCCTGGGTACTGTTCTTCTTCAGGTACCTCTACCATAGCTATACTTGCGGAGACTTCCCAACAACACTCACTACCTACACCATGTCGAACCTCCCCGATGTCGAGAAGGATCACGCCGGCAGTGACTCGGTCAATGGCAAATATGATCTTCATCACGACCATCACAACGAAGAGTCGGCCTTGAGGAGGATCCGGACCGCCGGAAGCATTTCAATCACGCCAGAGCTCTTCGAGAAGATCTATCTCTCTCCTAAGAATCGCGTCTCCAACAACATCCGGTCGACCGTTGGTAACCCGACTCCACTGTACGTCGCCTCTGGTGGATGAATTACTACCTGCTGACCCAGCGCAGTGCCATTGTCGGTTTCCTGCTTTCCCTCACGCCTCTCTCCAACGTTTTGCTGGGATGGCGAGGCTCTGGAGGACTGGGTGCTGCCGAAACGTAAGTCACCAAAAGATTTACCAGGGGATGTCAATGCTAAATCTACTTGCAGCGGCGTGTACTACTTTTTCGGCGGTCTACTCATGGTGTTGGGTGGATTCCTTGAATTCGTTCTGGGCAATACCTTCCCGTTCGTCGTATTCTCTTCCTTCGGCGCCTTCTGGCTTGCGTTTGGTGCCACCTTGACACCGTACTTCAACGCCTCAATCGCCTACCTCCCGTCGGATCCGGCAGCATCGTCCTCAGATCCCGTTTTCGCGTCTACATTCGCCTTCTTCCACGTCTACATGGGCGTCCTCTGCTTCGTGTACCTGATTGTGGCACTTCGAACCAACATCATCTTTGTGCTCATCTTTGCAACTCTCGTTGCGGCCTTTGGATGTTTGGCCGAGTATTTCTTCCAGATTGGCGAGGGAAAGGTCAACTTGGGTCTGCAACACGCCGCCGGAGGTTTGACGTTCACCACTGCCCTGTTGGGATGGTACCTCTTCATTGTGCAACTGCTTGCTGCGGTTGACTTCCCTCTCAACCTCCCCGTGGGTGACCTCAGCAGGTTCATCAAGGGTGCCAGCGAAAGAGCTTCGGCAAAGGAGGAGTAAGGAAGTCGCCGGAGCGTGGTGGGATGTTGCTTGTAGGACAATGAGCCAGGAACAGGAAAAATGCGCATAGGGAGAGGACTGGAATGGAAAACTGCAAAGTGTAGAGCACAGCATCGAGCTGCCAGCCGCAGTGTCAGCATAGCGTCACGACGACGAAGTTGGTTGGAGGTGAATGTTCCTATAGCCGCTTCGAGGCACAAAATTATGCCTTTAATCAATGAGTGTGAGACAAGTCACGATTCTCCTACCGATTTGCGGACAGATGCCCTCGTGCACGGCGAAGCGCGTAACAAAATAACATGCAGCCGGCTGTTTCAAGGGCAAGTCGACACATTGAGCTCTGGCACCATAAGGCTGTGTCGGTCTTACAGCGTAAAGACGGTGAGAGAAGATCGGAACGTTCAGGGCATGTCGTGGTGTTCCAGAGAGCTGGGGGTTTCCTGCTGTACTCCGTACCACCGTGGCTGCGCACAACACTCATGAGAGCATCATCCTGTCTCAAAGTCCGGTCAACAACAAGTCATGCCACTGGCTACTCCTACCGCCGTAACGCTGGCAGGGTTTCGCTGGCAGGCCATGTGGAGAAGCGATAGTCTGGAACTAGTACTGCAAGCCTTTGACATCTCCAATCTCCTCTCGTCCGAAGGGCTCTGGATCTTTGGACCGGCCAAAATTTGCACAGCTTTGAACCCAGCGCATTTGCTAGTCCATCTGACAGCTGAGCAGCTGTTGGTCCCTGAAACACACCGCCGGCGAGGCGCAAAGATCTCTCAACGCGATGCAATCCTGGGTGGGATCGTTCCGGGTGGGATGAGGCTGCATACATCCCAACCCCCTCTACGGAGTAACCTCCGTGAGAACGACGCACAGCCAGCTTCGGAGCTCGGACGTGGACCGGAAGAGATAAGTAACTCGTACATGGGGCGCCAGCAGTACTACAGACGTTCCTTCTGCGTAATCAAATCGGCCCCAATAATGGAAGCTCTGGGTCAACGGTGACAGCTATTGGTGGTCACGTGCTACCGAATTCCCAGATAAAAAATCCGGATCACGTGCGCCATCGGCATAAAGTACTTCCGAGCCCCGGTGCCAAGAAATGCCACATCTCACCGCAGTCTCAATAGACAAACGGGGGACTGTCTCTTCCCTCTTCGTTCAAGCAGACAGTGTGCATATGTCAAACGCCCACTAATGCGCCTTGACTGACCAGACAGCTGTGTGAACCCGATACAGCCAGTAAGCACAGATAGCCTTCTCACCGCATGGTCAACAATCGGGCCTGGCTATCTTTCAGCTTGACAGGCAACTTATCTCGAGCTCTATCACACTCGATCGGCCGGAAATCTGCCGCCCTTTCTAGAAGCCGACAAGCAAACTCTGTGTGGAACAGTCTCCGCACCATGGCGACCATCAACAGCCCCCGTGATCCGAACACACTCTCCAACTACAACAACTGGCGGACGGTGCACACTTCGACCAACTTTGACATTTTGTTCGACGAGCAGAAACTGAAAGGCAGTGTGACGCACAGCTTCGAATCCCTCACGGACGGCGAGAGTGATGCAATCCTACTGGACTCGAACCATGTACAAATTCACAGTATCAAGGCTGATGGCAAGGCAGCAGAATGGGAGCTGCTCAGCCGACTGGAACCATACGGCAATCCCTTGAAGATCAAATTGAACCGGAAACTCAAACTGAAAGAGAAAATCGACGTAGAAATCGACATTGAAACAACAAATGCTTGCTCAGCGCTGCAATGGCTGGCCCCGGCTCAAACATCCAACAAGAAGCATCCATATATGTTCTCACAATGCCAGGCTATCCACGCTCGATCGATTTTCCCTTGTCAGGACACGCCAGATGTCAAGGCCCCCTTTGATTTCACCTTCATGTCACCCTTGCCAGTCATTGCATCCGGCATCGGTGCCAAAGAAAATCCAGCATCGGTGGGAAGCACCAGCCAGGTCTATAGATTTCACCAGAAAGTCCCTATCCCCGCCTATCTCTTTGCCATGGCGAGCGGGGACATCGCGACGGCACAAGTCGGACCTCGAAGCAGCGTGGCAACCGGCCCGGACGAGCTCCAAGAATGCAAATGGGAACTTGAGGAAGACACGGAGAAATTCCTCAAGGCAGGCGAGTCGCTCGTCTATCCCTACGCATGGGGCGAATACAACGTCCTCGTACTCCCACCCTCATTTCCCTACGGCGGCATGGAAAACCCTGTCTACACGTTCGCCACCCCGACGATCATCTCCGGCGACAGACAGAACGTCGATGTGATCGCCCACGAGCTCTCCCACTCGTGGTCCGGAAATCTCGTCTCCAACGCCTCATGGGAACACTTCTGGCTCAACGAAGGCTGGACCACATACCTTGAGCGAAGGATCCAAGCCATCGTGCACGGAGGCGACCAATGGCGTGACTTTAGCGCCATCGTGGGCTGGAGGGCTCTTACCGACAGCATCGACCAGTTCGGCGAGGAGCACGAGTTCACGAAACTGATCATCGACCTAAAGGGCAAAGATCCGGACGATGCCTTCTCCAGCATCCCCTACGAAAAGGGATTCAATTTCCTGTATTACATTGAGAAATTGATCTCCAAGGACGAATTCGACAAGTTCATCCCGCATTACTTCGAGACCTGGCGCGGCAAATCTCTCGACAGCTACGACTTCAAAGCCACGCTCCTCGACTTCTTCAAATCCAACAACAGTGTGTCCGAGAAACTTGCCAGCATCGATTGGGACACGTGGTTCTACGCGCCCGGCTACCCACCCAAACCCGACTTCGACACCAGCCTGGTCGACCAGTGCTACGACCTGGCCGCCCAATGGGAGAAATTCACGCACAATCCTAACCCGGACTTTGGCCCCAGCAAGTTCGACATGGACGGCTGGTCGGCGAACCAGATCGTCGTGTTCCTCGAGAAGCTGCTCACTTTCGCTGACAAGCTACCACAGCCGCATGTCAATTACATGGGCTTCATCTACAGTCTCAAGGAGACGCGCAACGTGGAGATCTCGGCCCGGTATTACCAGATCGCCATGAAAGCGAATGACTGGACGATTAAGAATTTCGTGGTCAAACTCCTCGGCGAGGTGGGCCGGATGAAGTTTGTGCGCCCGCTCTACAGAGGCCTCATGAAGATGGATTACCAGCTTGCGGTGGAGACGTTTGAGAAGAACAAGGACTTTTACCACCCGATCTGTCGGGGTATGGTGGCCAAAGACTTGTTCGGGACGAAGTAGATGAGATAGACAATACCACTTATTGTATTGTCTGGAGAGGCGCATGTGTAAATTGTCCAGCAAGCCATCGAACCAATATTTCCAGGTGTTATCTTTCGAGAGGTATGATTTCCCGTATGAAATGAGGACTAGGATCAAGACCAGGACGCAAGCCGAGCAGAGAAGGGATATACACGATGCCAACAGTAGCACTAATCGATCGATCGATCGATAGATCTAGAGTAAGATCAGAGAAAAGGACCGTGTCTGTATAACAAGGCTGACGCCTCTTACCGCCATCGAACACAATTGGACTTACTCTGATGAAAGTTCCACGCTTGCCACGACGACGTTTTGACTCACGGTGGTGCAATGCTATATTTAGTAGTGATAGGTCGATCGTGAAGCTCAGGCGAGGAGAAAGTCCATCGTACCAATTTTCGGTGCAAGGTGGATTTGGGACCAGCGTTGATGGAACGGGGGGACCACGAGAGAGGGACGCTCGCACTGCTCGATGGGAAGTGTGCGGTACAATAAGCCCCATTCAGGACGGAGAAGGTCGCTCAGTACGAGAGAGTTAAGGTTATGGGGGGCCTCGGTATGGCTCGTCGTCCAAAGGGAGTAAGTGGAAGAATTTCCAAGTGGGCGAAGGAGGCTGAGGCGGGCGGTGGAAACGAGCCCATCGAAGGCTGATCGAGGACTTACAATAATATGTTCCTACAAATGCCGATTGCGTAGGCCAAGACGAGCGCCGCATACAACCCAATGCGGTTAGACACTCGACTCGGCCATGGTTTGATCTGCATGTAACGAGGTGCACGAGGGAGACAAGGCAGGAGGCATGAGATGGGACGAGGAGGCTTGTCGAGGAGTCTATATAAGTGCGCAAGTTGCCACAAATCTCTGTAGAAGAAACAAAAAGTCATCAAGACAACCCGTCATTCGCTTGACCTCTACCACAATCACCACCATCATAAGCGAAGTTCTTCCTCAACAGCCCACTCACAATGGAATACGAACACGACATCCCCCAGTCTACCGGTGACAAGGCTTCCCCCCCGGCGCCGACGCTCCAGGTGGACTTCTCATGGAAGAAATACCGAAGCATCATCACCGACCAAGCCAACCCGTCCGAACCCATCTACAACGTGCACTACAGCGCCTTCAGATCACCACACCTCACCTTCAAGTCTGCGGACGACAAGGAGGTCATCGGCACAGGGACACTGCAGGTGTTGTCGATCAACGCAAAGTACGAAGTCCACGGCCACGCAGGCACGCTCAAGGCGCTGAAACGCCTCAAGACGCAATACACGCACCTTTCGTACGCATATTCAGACGACCCCGACCACCCCGTGCCCATGAACTGGAAGAGCAGCTGTGGCCTGAAGAGATGGGACTTTATATGTATGGACGAGGCGCAGAACCCCGTGGCCAAATTCTCGGTCAACATCTGGGCCCTGCGCAAACTGGGCCACTTTGAATTTTTGGGCGACAAGGTCAGCAGCAATGTGGCGCTGAGGGACGAGCTCGTGGTGACGGGCGTCACCCTGTTCTATATGATGTACCTGCGGGCGAACAACTTCCTGTCGTTGTTTGGGGCCGCGTTTGCGAGACCAGGGCCCATCGACATTGACAAGGAGAGGGAAAAGGAGCAGGGCAAGGTTGCGGAGATGGTGAAATGATGAATGGGCACGGAGTAGATGATAAGATACTGGCTGCATGTGGATGCTGTTATCAGGTCAAATGGCGAGATGCTCAGGTTCGGAACCGGAAATGGACTTTGGAGAGGTTTAAGATTCGCCGCTGAGTGCAGGCTCATGGTCGAGCCTAAAGGGGCCCCTGAGCCCGAACTTGGCTTCTGAGAACGGGCATCAGACAAGCAAGCTCGTCCAGTGCTCGGGCGCGCTCCCCCGTACTCGCCCGGGCATCCGTCACGCGCCCGATTAAAGCGGCCTCGCTCCCTTTCCTAAACCAAAATGGCAAGGGATAAAGCGCACACAGTTCGGGGCATATAATACACATGCCTTTTCCGGGCAGTCTCCTTATATTTGATCATTGTCTACACAGATTTCTCGCCTAGATATTGATGCAGACAACATTGCCCAAACCTCTTGGTACCATGGCTCGTTCCATCCAACTCTCGCCAGTGGCAGAAGGGAAATACTACACCAGTCTTCCCGACCGCTCACCGCTCAGGCTCTCTTGATTCCATTCGCGTCCGTCCTCAAGCGTCCTTTCGAGTCAAATCGCCGTGTAGTGCCGCCACAAATAGAGGCTTGGGTTGTTCGTAATGTCGTCTAGAGTTAAGAACCCAGTTGATGGCGAACACGAGGGATCCAACGCCCACGACAGCGCTCGCGTAATTCATGTTCGAGGACGTCACCGGATGATATAAGGGAAACGCCAAAAAAGTCACTTGAAAGATTTGCCACAGGACGGCGACAAGATTGACGAGCACCCCAAACTTTCCCATGGAATAATGGCGCTTCTCGGGGAAATCGCCCCGGCCCTTGAAGATGAGACACCAAATCGGCATGCCATACGACACGGCACCACAGATTGAGCTGGCGCCGAAGCAGGCATTCAGAATGAGAGACGGCCCAAACTCCAATAGCTTCAATACCTTGTCCCGAACGAGAACTCAGGAGAGCAGGAGATCCCACATGCTCCTTGACAGCCTCCGAATAACCATAAACCCCTACTTGATTCCTCAACCCAGGAAGGTTTTCCGTCGGCCATCTGAGAAAATTGACCGCTCTCAATTCCCCAACACTCTTTAGCATCACCTCCTCGCCGCTTCGTTTCACTAGCTCCTCTCACCATGATTGCCGAGCCCGTGCCCGAGATCAAGGTCGTGGAGTATGAGTACTCTGAGGTTACGCTGGAAGACTGCCTCAAGACCCTCGCCAGAGATGGGGGAGTCATTCTTCGAAATGTCCTGCAAAAAGACGTGCTTGACCAAATCGAGCGAGACCTGAGACCATCTTTTGACGCCGACGTGGCTTATGCCAACGAAAGGTCCTTCCCCAAGGAAACGCGACGCGCCAATGGTCTGATCGCAAAGTCGGAAACGTTTGTCAAACACATTGTCGCCAACAAGCTGTACCAAGATATCTGCACAGAGTACCTAACCAATGTACACAAATCTTGGCGGGGCGATGCTGAGCTCACCTCGAAATCGCTACCCATTCTTGATGCGACTACTTGTTTCTCTGTCGGCCCGGGAGCGAAAGACCAACCTCTTCACCGGGATTGCATGATCCATCACAACGTTCTTCCAGAGATCATCGCGGCAGAATACAAGCCTGGGCCGCGATCATACAATTGACTTTTTCATTGCTGGAACCAAGACAACCAAGGCGAATGGTGCCACGAGGTTTGTCCCTCGGTCGCTTTTGTGGGGCATGGAGCGAAGGCCATATCCGGAAGAAGCCGTCTACGCAGAGTTGAACTTGGGTGATGGTTTCATCATGCTTGGTAGTTGCTTTCATGGGGGAAGTGCCAACACTACCGCTGACGAAGAACGTCTTGTTTATGGTGCTTTCATGACTAAGGGGATCAATCGCACAGTAAGGCCGGCCAAAAGCCTCTCTTAGCTTGCGGTAAACTAATCAGAATGTCACAGGAGGAAAATCAATTCCTAGCCAACCAACTCGAGCACATCAAACGGTATGATCCTGAGATCCAGCGCCTGGCCGGATTTGGGTTGAGCCATCCGACTCTAGGATGGGTTGATTTCAAGAATCCGAAGTTCCTGATCACGGACAATCCTGCGAAGTATCTCCCGGGATACATGGAAGATGCCTACCTTACCGAGGTTGTAGACCACGGGGCGCAGAAACGTCATGCATGAATACAGCGAATCAATTTCGTGAAACTATCACTGCTTCTCGGGGAAAAGGGGCGCGGTGACTATCCTGACCTGAGGATGTCCTTTTCTCGTCACAGGGAGCCTTGTGTTCTAGCCGACCAGTTAGTTACCTCGTTCAGCTAGAGGCAAATTGAGTGGGACAGAGAAGTCCGGAATTGGATGTCCACGGCGAGCTATTCTGCAGAGGATCGAAGAAGGCTTATTTAGCGTAGGCTTGAGTTCACTTGCACCTCCAATGAGCCACACGTTGAGCACCGTGTGCTGAATCATGCTTGATTTGCGCCGGACGGCTCGTACATATCGGCGTACGCAACGTCCGCTGTTGGCTATTTGTCGCTTTGTCTCAAGTCGTGACAAGGATATAAGAATGCGGACAGGCGGGCAGTTTGCCTTCAGCTGTGCTCCTCATTGATCCCCCGGCCATGTTGTCCAGTGCAGAAGGGTTCGAATATACTCCAACGGAGGGACTAAAGGCGGGCTTGCCAACTTCCGCAGTCATAGACCCTCATGAACTGAATGCGAGCACGGCTGAGACCTACGATGCCATTGTCATAGGAGCAGGTTATGCGGGCCTCATCACAGCCCGAGACCTTACATATCAGGGTAAATGCCATTCTCCCTTCTCTAGGAACACGCTGACAATGTCTCTAGGTCGCAAAGTCCTTCTTATCGAGGGCCGGGACCGAATTGGAGGCCGCACATGGACATCATACACCGACGGGCATGCTTATGAGATGGGCGGCACTTGGATCCACTGGCACCAGCCTCATTTGTGGACTGAAGTTACACGATATGGATTGAACAACCAAATCAAGGACTCTCTTGAAATTTACCCAGAGTCAGCGCCACAATCAACCTACACGGGGGGCTCCAGGAAAGACTGGTCGCTCGCAGAAATAGTATGGCTGCCGTTGCACCGTCAACGTTGATGCCAGACAAGAGGCTAATCATGGGCCACATCCAGACTGCTATGCAAGAGAAGTCGTCCGCCACGTTTCTCGCAATCGATGGCAAACATCCGACTGAATGGCTTCCCTACCCGCACAATCCGAGCTATAATCGTGCAGATTATGTCAAGTATGATCGCATGTCGGTTCAGGACCGTCTGGACCAACTCGACGGCGTCCTATCCGAAGAGGAGATGGCCTTCACGAAAGCGAACCTCGGTGCCCTGGGCGGTATCGACTTTGCCCAAATCAGCCTGTTTGACATCGTGCAGAGATGGCTGTTGTGCGGGACCACGCAGGAGGAGTATATGAATCACATGGTCAGGTACAAATTCAAATGCGGGCAAACCGGCCTTGCAAGATGCATCTTTGACGATGCTTGCTCGACAGGAAAGCTGTCTTACAGCTTTTCCAATTCCCTAAAGGCCATCAACAGCTCGGATCCGCGGAGGGCGATCGTGACTTGCGCCGACGGCCGCATGTTTAGCGCCCGTCAGGTGGTCTGCACCATTCCGCTCACCATGTTGAGATCTGTCAGCTTCTTCCCGGAGCTCCCTCCACTAAAGGCCGAAGCAATTGCGAAGGCCAAGTCGAACCTCCCCAGGAAGCTTCACATCCAGGTTGAGGGAAAACAATGGAAGTCGTGGACGGGTGCCAAATTCGCCGAGGACGAGTTGCTAATGGTGATGGGCGAGTCTCACTCACCCTCCGGGAAGGACACGAATTTGGTCGCCTTCCATGAAAGGGCAAACATTGGTGACCCGAGAATCAAAGCCAAGGAGCTGGTGAAGTACTTCGAGGGACTCCACCCGGCTATGAAGGTCAAACGCTTTGTGAGTGTCCTCCTTATGCATCTGCCTCCGAATGATGACGATCCCAACAGAAACAACCCGGCGTCCTCATCCTTTGTGCTTGCCTCATTGACGCGGCATGCCCCAAGCTTCCTCGACAGTCATCTCTGCTAATTCCAACTTTGTAGGTCTTCACAGACTACACCGACAGCCCATTCTCCAACGGTGGCTGGTGCGTCTTCCAACCAGACTACATGTCCAAGTATCTCGGAGCTTTGCAAGACCCAGTAGGAAACGTCAAGTTCGCCAGCGGTGATTATTCCGATGGGTGGAGAGGATTTATTGACGGCGCCATGGAGAGTGGGATCATTGCTGCCAGAGCAGTGGAACGAGACCTCCGTGTGCCACCTCGTCACCCAAAGTTGATCCAATCTACCAGGTCCCCTCTATAGTTGCCGTCCTTGCTTCAATCTGGAGCATCTAAGTAGGATCATCCTTTCGGTTTCCCAGCTCCATTCTTCACCTGTCTCGTATTGTACCTTGCCCTCCCTTGCTCCCCTGCTGGTCAGGAGGGAACGAACATCCCTCGCGCCCTTCCAAAGTCAAGAGACTTGTATGTAAATGGAGAAGAAGCGCACTTAACCATTGCTTTGGGCGTGATTCCTCTCAAACGGGTAATTCATGGCGATTCACGAGGCGGGGCATCGAGACTGATAATGTACATCACAGCTTGTTCTTATCATGAATGCGGCCAATCGCTATTTCAACAGCTCCCCAGAGGACCGGGGCGATGATTGCGGCCAAGATCTGACTTCTCATCCCGGAGGGTGAACGACCCCGAACGATTGCTCCAGTCGGAGAAAAGGGTGATAATCGGCCTAAGCAACAACGCTAGGCTGGACCTACCATCCCTCTGGAGAGCAATACACCACTTGGTCGGACGGTGGGCCCAATGTTGAACCCCACTGCTCCATCGTAAAGTCAATAGCACAAGACACAAAAGAGGATTCTTCGTTGAGGTAACTCATGCCGACTGTGGGACGATTAATACAGAAGGAAGGGGACAGACGACGTGTTGTTGCTCCTAGTATCCTATAATTTGGGCTGGTGCAATCATCAATCCGTGGCGGATACAAAGGTGAGCCTCGTTGACCTCCTAATGTCCTGGCTCTCATAGGATATGAAACCCCTTCCAACACCGATACCTAAGCATCCTCGAACGTCCTCCGTCGGTGAAACACATCCTGCGTTTCGTTCCAAAAGACACGGCAAAGGAAATGTCGAACGAATACAAATGTCCCATCAATCAATATGGCGTCCGCTACTTCAATCCTGCTGGCCCGCAAACAGAAATCGCGGAGCAATTGCATCTCTCCAACGCCGCCGTCCTTCCGGCGAACGGCCAAGTCGTGCATCTTGTGGGGCAACTTGATCGTGAAGACGATGGCTCATACCCCGATGATACTGCTAAGCAACTCCGATTGGCGTTTGTCAATACCGAGAAAGCTCTTCACGCTGCCGGAGTGACGGCTGGCTGGCACGCGGTCTTTTCAGTAACGCTGTACATTGCTGGAGATGCCGCAGGCGATGAACGCCAATCAGAGGCGTACATGAAGTGTATGCACGATTTCTGCGGCACAAACCGGCCCTTGGTCACTGCGGTCGTGGTCAAACAGCTGCTGGTACCCGGAGCTCTATAACTAGAGAGTACTTTACACCCTTCAATCTTCCTTCCTTATCGATTCAGAGGGAGCGTCTTGTAAGCGAATAAGTATGACACCCTCAAGAGTCCACCAGTGCCAAATCTCTCCAGCCATCCTTGGGCCCATTCGTATCATCGGCTGTACTGCCGCGAGGCACAACGATACATAGCTCGCAGCATCAATTCCGCTGCTGCAATACCCAGTAAGCGCTCCTCCCATGTATATAATTAGCACTATACAACCTAGCATCCACCACACAAACTCTAATTGTTCCATTCTCTTTCTGCGGTGGATCAACTCAAGCGCCTCTGGTGGGCTAAGCAATTTGATCCTCTTGAAGACCTGCCGTCGCCAGATTGCGCGAGCGGTCAGAACGCACATCGGCAGCAGGTGGGCCCAGCGGAGTTTTGACCCACAAAGGCGCACGGACGAGGACATAACAAAATGCCCAAGACGTACGATACCAGCCCACGTCTTAGTTGAGTAAGGTTCATCGTCCTCGAGAGTCTCTCTGAGCCAGCTCCTCTCCGCTGGGCCTATTTTCCACTGCCTTGGACGCACTATGCACAACCTTTTGCGTTTGAATGCCCACGGGTGAGCTCGCATCTGCGCAAGGTCCACGGCAACTAGCTCTCGTGGGCAATCCACGTAGATTTCCCTGGAGCCGGGGATCCAGGTCCACATCCCAATATCCTTACTATGTGATATGATGGGAAGGACCAAGAGGATCTGGTAATCCGGCATTCGGGACGGAGGGAATATATGCGAGTGATCGAGTCGAGCCACTAACATATCCTTGAGTTTTGGATGATTGGCGACCTCTAAATGGGTTAAAAGACCTTGGCTGGTAATTTGGTGAACCTCATCTGCTGGGCTGGGCCTGTCCCAAAATTTGAATCTGGTAGCTCTGAAGTATTTAGGGGAAGGCGCCAAGAGTTGCCCGGAAGAGCTGGCGTCAATCCGATCCCACGCCAGAATTGTTCTGTCGGCAGATTGATTTATGATCTCCTCCTGTAACCTAATGAATGAATTCTTCCCTTCGCCGTACAAAAGGGGCATCTTGATATCAAATATGCCTAGTAGGCAGTAAGCGATATCTTCTGATCTCGATGTCTCCCTCTTCGCGGCCCATGACATTCTTTCTGCTATGCACACCGAGCTGTAACTTGTCCGTCGCGGATCGAATTCCCTTAAGCACTCGATGGATATATTGCAAGATTCCGCAACCTCGGATTCAAGGCATTTAGAACCAGGGAAAGAGGAAGAGCAAATGCATCTACCACTGGCAAATGTATTGTCGCAGGTCGTATCTCGTACAGTAACACCGATTAGGCTCCAATCTTGTGTAAAATATTTGAGCCGCTGAGGCGCGAGTAATTCCTGAAGAGTCCAACCGCGTGTGAACCATTTGGATTTTTTGAACTGAGTTAGACACTCGTCATTGATGTATTCCACAGGAGGTACATCGACCAAATAGACATAGCAGATTTGAGATGATTGGTACCATCGATACATTGAGTTGATAGCTTCTGATAATTCGCTGCTGCTGGTCTTGTCGATGCAACACGTATCAATCCACACGTATTGGAATCCGTCCTCCTTTGCAAGACGGCAGAATGATTTGATCTTTTCATATCCTTTCTTTTCGCGAATCCGTCGATCTTGGTCTTTATTGCTGTATTTGAACAGAATGGCTCCATTCAGGCTTTGTAGCTCCTGAAGTGTTACTTCCTCCTCATCGCCAATCCACTTGTGTGAAAGGATCACGTAATCTGGAAGTTCGGGCTCGTGGAAGTTGCGCAGTTCTAAAGTAGAGGTGTCAAGTAGCCTCATGATCGATGTCTTATAATGCCTTCGGATCTCAGGATACACGTATTATCGACAGTGATGGGATACGTGGATTCGACGCTGCTGATCGATTATCAGGATGCTGTTATAACGGCAAGCCGCTGCGCAAGAAACGAAGAGAGATCAAGGAGTAGCTCAACTTGAGCGAATATGGGTCTTATTGAGTGTGTGTGGAGTAGGGAAATCAATCGGAGGCGGTGTGTTAGTATCCGTGCGTGTGACGTCGTGCCTCGTGGCTGTGCCAATATGAGTGCAATACCAAAGTTCCTGGATCGCGTCGATTGAAGAGACTAACCTCGAGAGAAAAGAGGAAGATGTTGTTCACAAAGCTGCGCAATGCAATACCCCTGGTAGAGGCCTTGCCAAGACAGGTCTGTGCTCAGGAATCGCTGGTGGCCGTGATTTTCCCCGCTTCGGATTGGTCACGAAAGACAAAACCGCACAAATGTGGATTAGCTTAGCCAAAAGTCCCAAAGTCCCTCCTGCCATCGTCGGATGTCGATGTAGAAGTCGCTGCGTCAAAGAGGCACTTTTTCAATCTAGTAAGGTGGTGTTACTTACCTCCGTACACCACCTTCATTTCCACTTTTGTGAAGCCTTCTCCGGAAGTTTTCTGCACTATGATCGTTAGGCCCCGGGCTCTTTCTATTCACTAAAGCAAGTTTCACCTTGGCTAGCCTTATAGGCTCAGGTGCATTGTAGGACAGGGACTGAATTGCCTCGCTCTTCAAGTGAATCCGAACTTTCACGGCCATTCGGTTCAACAGCACTTGAACGGTCGGACCAAGCGGCGATGAAATAGTGGGAGATCTCCGATGGCGTCGAGGCGTCAGAAGGGATTAAGCGTAGATTTACTTCTGAACATTGGGGGCTACTGTCTTCGATATTTGCTCGTGAATCCTTGTACTCAGCTGACGGATCGCATGGATCGTCGCCGACAGGTTGGGTCCTGCGGACACTATGGAAATCAACATAGTCCGCTGCTTTTGAGCTCAAAAGACTTCCCTCCAGCGGTGTGGGTAGTGATATGCTCTAAAATTCATACTGCCGTTGACTCGCTCGAGTTCTGCGTTCGACCTTGTTCTCTTGCCCTCCCGAAAGTTCTAGGGACTGTAATGAAGACTTAGCGCGGACCTCATCAATGACGGGTAAAATATTACGCTTTGAGGCTTTTCGAATTCGTACGTTCCTCATCTTAAACGTAAGGAGTAAATCGCCTCTTTTGTAATACTGTATAGAATTGCTTGTCAAAGTCTGCGGACGGGCAATGGCATCAGGCAGCGCTCCCTGTAGCTAGCCCCAGTGCTCGGGCGCGCTCCCCCGTACTCTGCCGAGGCTCCCGCGACGCTCTCCCGCGCTCGGCCGGGCATCCGTCACGTGCCCCATTAGAGCGGCCTCGCTCCCTTTCCTGAACGAAAATGGCAAGGGACAAAGCACATTTTGGGGTATATATAATGTATATATATAAGCACGATTCATGCACCAATTCTGTCTGTCTAGTTCCTGTATTGATCGTCTCGTCTCGTCTCGTCTCGTCTCGTCTCGACCGCTTCGTACAAATAGGGGAAGTATAGCATTGGAAGCGCTTGCCATGCTGGCAATCGTCGCTCGCAGTATTTATGTCGCATTTCATTGTCATGCCGCCGATTTCGCTCTCTAACGTCGCGCTGCTGTATGCTGTACCGCGACGCGCTGTACTATCTTGTACTGTGCCCCTAATAAGTGCTCGTTCGCAGGACTCTTTCGACGGCCCGGCCACCCGCTTCCGTCAATGTAAGACATGTAATAGGTGTAACGTCTGCCCGTCCATATGCTATGTATATACTGCGTACGTCCCTCCCATGCCATGCCATCTATGCAATGGCTTATGCTGCCATGCTATGCTATGCCATGTATGCATGCATGATATGCTGCATGCCAGAATCCTACCCATGATGCTGCTGACCCCGAACGCCGCGCTATGCATCCACGCATATGTGTCTGTAGAGATGTACAGGAATCGGTGTGGTGGCCACAAAAAAACCAATCAAGTCCTCCATCTGCTCAGTCCCCGTGATTGTTGTCCCTCTTTGATCCTCTCCATCAGGATCCTCAATACTTCGTCTTCCCAATCGCTCAGCTCCAGCCACTCTGGCGTCAAGATCTTGTGGCTCGTGACGAGAAGGCCCTTCCCAGAGATGACTTGCTTGCCGATCTTCTTCTCTGCCGCGACTTCGGCGTCCTCGGACTCGGACCCTGACCCTGACCTTGCCTCTATCTCCGGCCGAGGAACACGATCCGCCGACGAATACGACACCGCGCGACTGAGACGGCGGGCTCGGTCTCGACCTCGCCCCTGTTCCGCCGAGATCTGCTTGCGCAGGTCTTCCTCCGAGACGTCCGTCTCGGTGTTCGTCTGGCTGATGTTCCCGCCCTCCACGTCCACTTCGTCCTTTGGCCGTCTCGCCAATCTCGCCTTCCTCCTCTGATCTCCCAGGGCTTGCAGATCGACAGGCGTCCACCAATACACGGGGTATCGTCGGCCCATGCCGTTGTTGAGCACCAGCGCGCTCGCCAGCATCAGCATACTGGCCAACAGGACGAGAGGTAGCAGCCACCAACCCAGGTCCTGGATCTCGAGATTCGTCGCAGCAAGGAGCGCGGTCGCTCCCGCGGGCGGGTGGATGGTCTTGGAAAAGGACATGACGATCGAGGCCACGCCCACGGCAAGCGCGCCCGCCAGCCACCGCAGATCCTCGAACCGGTCCGGCGGGAGGTGGAGGAACAGCTTCGTGACGCCCACGCCCACGACGGCGGAGAAGAAATGGCCGAGCACGAGATTGCGCGGCTGCGCGAGCGGCGACTCGATCGTGTTGTACTCGAGGATGGCCGCCGCGCCGTACGAAGCAATCACGATGGGGACAGCGTGTCCCGAGAGTTGCGGCAGAGCGAGGAAGACGTTCTCGATGATGGCGACGCCGCAGAAGGCGCCGATCAAGATCGAGGCGTACAGAAATGCGGTGTGCACGTGCCAGACATAGTACCACTGGGGCAGTCTGAGGTCTTTGATGGACGAGTGGAGGCTGAAATACGGGTGTCGCTGTGCCGCGTGGTCGCGGTACCCGAACCAGTATGAGATGTAGGTAGGGAGGAAGCGTAGCGGGTTGCGCGGGATGAACGGGTTCAAGTAGTTGTCGATATCGAACGGTTTTGCCGGAGTTTGAGAACGTTGAGGTTTGGCTGGGTGCTTGGGTGAGGGTTGTTGCTCCGACATGGTGGTGCCCGTTTACCTGGTGGCGTGTGTGTGTGTTGAGAGTGGACGACGTGAAGGTCAACGAGAAGCGGGCAGCCAACTGGTTTTATCATGGACATCACAGAAGTGAAGTAGACATAGTATGCCAAATTCCCAGCAAGGCGGGTAAAAGATTCGACGAGGTGATGAGGCTCTGAGATCAAACGGCAAGTGAAGGTGAAAAGCAGCGCGCTTTTCCTCCCAAGGCGGCTTCACAACGCCCTCCACTTACCGTCTCAGACCCTTAAAAGGGACTGGAAGAAGATATAACCCTTACCGGAGACAGTTCAGAAGGGTACAAGTATGTCAGCCAGACGAATATGGGATATATGTGCCATCACCATCACGGGCATTACAAGACGTCTCCAACCAGCAAGGCATTTCCACGGCCCTCAGTCGTGGAGAGGCCCGCACTTGGTGGTCAAACCGGCAATGTGGAAAGTAACATGACTGTTCGAAGGTCGAAACCCGGCAAATCAAGACCGCGGAGGAGACGTGTAGAGTCTTACATGAGAGAAATAGGATGACTGGTTGGGAAGAGTTGAGTTGTAGTCATCGCAACTGCGGAAGCACCAGAAATGGCTCGCTTAGCGGCCAATGGGCGGGTTTAGTTTGTGGATCTGGGGTATCCTAGAGGCAAGGGAGAGAAATTTGCAGCGCGCGTCAGTCACTGCGGCTGGGTAAACAGGCACGACTGAGCACGGGCATTGAGAAAAAAGGGCACGTTGCGCCCTTGGGCCGGAACGGAAGAATGATTGCTCCGTATAACCGCAGGAGAAAACCATTGAGCGCTGTGACGTCGTAAACCACTCAAAACTCGTCACTCTCACCTCACAGCCAAAGCGGCGAGGCCATTCCCCGTGCCGCTAAAAACGGCGGCCACGTTAACCACTCACGCCGCTTTGATGGCTCGGCTCCTTGCAATGTGACGCTGCTTTGACCTGCCTTGTCATCGCTGCCACGACTTGTTTCGGCTGCCCCCGTCTGCTTCCTTCTTCACCTCGACTTCACCTTCGCCAAAGCACTGCGGACGGGAATGTTGTGCTCAGGCGTTGCCTCCGGGAAACCTTCGAGCTCAATCCCCTTTCTGAACATCAAACAGTGGGTCGATCCGCCGAAATGGAACATGCCAATTTCATCGCCTTTGTTGACGTGCTGGCCTTCTTGAACCGTCATTTCGCAGGTCGACACCTCGCACATGCCGATTCCTAGAAACGCCATCAGGCCAATGGCTGGGTTATCTGCCTCGAAGAACATGATGGCTCTTGTTGCCGTGGCTGTCAGATACCCCTGACTTGTGACCTGGCCCTCTGGGTCTGCCGATTGGCTCTCCTGGAATTCAGCAAACGGGGGTTCGGAGTAGTATGTCCCATCCACGACATATGCCTTGACCAATTTGCCGGACACAGGAGCATGCCACCGATGATAACTCAACGCGCTGAGGAACGCTTGATACACTGTTCCACCGACGAATTGCTCAGCCCAAGGATCTTGAGCCAGCATGTCGATGACAGAGTATGGTTGGCCCTTCAGCCAGAAGTGGTCTCGAGCTTTCACGTCTCGTGCGACCTTGAACGTCTTGGACTCGCATGCATTTGCAATCACGTTGTTGTCATCCGGGCTCGCAACCGGCCGTGCTCCTTCCCGGAACAGACGGGTGAAGAAGTGATCCCAAGATTTATATCCCATATGCGCATCACTGGCGTCGCACTCGAATAATTCTTCAAACTTGTGGTCCGTCTTCCCGACATTGGCCACGTGAGTCAGCTCCTCTTCGCCGTGCGGACTGAACCAGCTGCCCTGTGCCTCTTTCTTGAGGACGTATGCAGACTCTGGCGAGCCCAGGTAGTCCGCCCACGCGTTCAGCACCTTCTTCAAGACCTTGTTGACGTCGGGATCCAGAAAGACGGCAAACCCAGAGGAGGTCCCCATGGGCCAGTCGAACAAGGCATTGAACGGCAGCCCGACCAACCCCACCCGTTCGGACTTGTCGTTCCAGGATGGTGCGGTGGTCAAGATGTGGTTGATTACTTGGAGCATGTGGATGTAGTCGCGGATTTGAGGATGGCCTTCGCCTTGTGGATCATTGGTGTATGGTTCCTTGTTTGGAATCTGCTCGAACATTGACGAGATAAGGATGTAGACGCGGGTGTTGTTTTCGATCAAGTCTTTGAACTCAACCAAAACTGGGTGCAGCCGCCGAGGGTTCTGGTCGACCAGGTCGACCACACCGGCCAGCCATTCTTTGTGAGCGCGTTGGTCGTGCGGAAGCCATTCGCCCAATCTGCCAGTTTCAACATGTCAGTTCCCACTGGGTTTGTCGAGGAACTGGTCATTGGTGTAAGAGTGTGTTCGCACCGGTGATAATGATGTCCCGCCGGGATGTTCTCCTCGTGCTTCATCGTGGCCGTGTGCCGCGCCCTTTCTGTTGTAGTGTTAATCTCTTCTTGGCTCACGGTACTATTTGATATTGATGTCAAGCGTCGTGCAGTGGTACGATCAGGTTGGCGGCTTGCAGGATTTGCTGATCGCACTGTCACTTCACTTGCGTAATCGTCACCTTGTGCCGTCACTGCAAATCCTCATCATACGTCACTTTCCGGTTCAAGTCCCGCGCACAATCAAAGTGCATTTTCAGTTTACTTGCACATCCTTTAATCAGGTGGGGTTCAATATCGTGCGAGGGCAAAGTCAATGAATACTCACAAGCAAGGGCCTGCATTCGTCGGGTGTCGTGAGCCGTACCAAATTCGGAGGGGCGCCGCTGTGTTTCCATTTTGAAGGACATCCGGGCGAGCTGTACTTCTTACATTGAATATTAATGTTTATGTTTGCCTTCTTTCTTTTGTTCATGCCCTTGAGACTTTGCCCATGCCTTCCAGAGCACACATACCAAACTCCATACTCCACGCCCATAACCTAGAGACTCCCAGCCCGTTACCTTTTTTTTGGCATTTCAGATCGTCGTTTTGAATACAGAATGATAGATGTGCTTAGTTCCAGTTCTGCCAGACGCACTCGCAGCCTCCGGTCCCTCCGTCGATCCCACCAGCTTCCTGATCAAACCCGTTATCGTCACTGGCTGTGCCATTCACCAGCGCAGGCGCCGCATTGATCAACGTTCCTTCTACTGCCCTGAACTCTGCCACCACTGTCTTGATGTCCTTCTGTATGACCTGCAACTGATTAACTCCGTAGCAGTACACCGCCTTCTTGTTGATGTTTCCTCCGTGCCGGTCAATGCTAATCGTCGTTGGGTAAGGGAACGACCCTGGACGGCTGAAATCTGTCGCAGAGTTGCTGTCTTCCGCGTCTGTGTCATTGGTGCCATTGCCGGCGATTGGAGGCAGAAGCGTCGCCCCAAACGCAGGATTTGTCCACATCCTCACAAGAAATCTTGTCTGACTGAACGTGCAACGCAGCTGAGACTGATCGCGGGTTGACCCGCCGTTAGCATCCAGAGGGTCAATCCCACCGTTGTCTGCAAATTCGGACGTGTTTAGAGGTGCAGTCGAATGCAGGAAGATGGCTTTGTCGTAGTAAATGTAGAAGCCATAGTGCTCGTCGACTTGACCCCGGTTGTAGAGTTTGATTGGTTGTGACGTTGGATAGGGCTCGGCTGGCAGGAGATTTGCGGGCGCAGCACTGCCGTCGTCCAAGACATCGGGATCAGGAATAATATCGTCGGCGGAGTTGCTAGATTGACGCTTGCGGAGCCTTGAGGCGGCCAACCCAGAAACACCGGCAGTCGTGTTCGAAGGATCGATGGGAAAGACAGGGATGAAGCTGATGAAGAAAGGCGTCTGTTCTCCTTCGAAAGGTTGTGTAATGTTGTCTGTCGTGTTACCCATAAAGACCTGGTCCGCCCGACTCGGTGGAGTAGGGTTCGGCGTGAAGAGGTCGTTCGTAAATGGATCGTCCGCTCTCTCTGTTAGGGTCATCGCTGACCTTCTCTTCAGTGCTTGTATTGGAATAGTCATATTCGCAGGCACTGTCCCATTTCGAAATGTGATCTGAAACCTGAAGTTGGGCTGATCTGGAGAATTCGGTGCGACTTCGAACTGGTCTTCCTTCGGTAGCGCGCAGCTCCACATGGTGTTTGGTGCCACGCATTTGGGTTGCTGCTTGACGACATCTGGTCTCGCTATCGTGGATATGCCTGTGGGAATTGGGGGATAGCCCGTAAGATTCAGCCACTGGCTCTGAACAGGTGTGCCGTCTCCTGTTCGCGTGAGAAGCGTAGCCAGTAAAATGCACGCAAGTACGACCAAGAACAAGACAATGGAAATGAGAAGTGTCCACCGCCGCTTCTTTTTGTTAGACTCGACAGCGCTTTCTGTCTTCTTCTTCTTCGGGAGGAGGCTCTTGATTCTCGACCAGAGGCTGTTCTTTTCCTTCTTCTCTGCTGGCTCAGGATCTTTCGTCACTGTGGGCTCTTCTCTCGCTGCTTTCGGATTTTGGTCAACCTCGCGGTTGAGGTGTGCAGACTCTAGTCGATCCATGGCTTCCTTCCTTGCCTCTTCGACAACGGCATTGTTTCCAAACGCAAGTCTGTCGCTGTAGAAGGCATGATTATGTATGGTCAACCCTGGTGGCTGCGTTGCTCCAAACGCTTGTGGGTCAGTCGATGCTGGTGATTGCTCAAGCAAACGTGGCCGATTTGGCTGATGGCCGATTTCGGCCATGTGAACAGCACCCTGGAACGCCATTGTGCGTTGCATGGCGGGCGATACTGGGCCAGGTGATGGGACCGGTGGTTGATGACTCGATGCTGCGATAGTGGCGATATTAGGGTACTGAGGTTCACGACGAGGTGCTTCTGTACTCAGGACCGAACGCGGCTCGGTTGCTGCATCTGCCTCTGCCTGGGTCTCAGGCTGTTCTCGTCGTGACTCTTGCGAAAGATCGGGTGTCTCGACGGCACGTGCCCGTACCACGGTGGCTGTATTTGCTTGTCTGACATTCGGTGACAGCTCCTCTGGTTCCGATGGGCTAGAGATGCCACGAGCCAACACGACACTATTTACTGTAGGTACGTCGGAGGCTTCCTCGAGGTTCTTGTCCTGTGGCTTTACAGCATCTAGTGACGGTTCCATACCCACGTCCTTGTCGAATACCGATTGAAGCAGAGGCAATTTCTCCGCACACGAATGGTTCTCGCACTCGAAATAGGGCTTTCCCGTTAATTGCTCGACGGCACAGGCATGATAGTACTCCGCGGCGAGCCCTTTGCCGGAGTCGACAAATGGAAGCGGGGGTGTTTTGTTCGAGTCCTGTACCAGCTCACCGCGCTGTCCGGTGTTCTCATTGCCGTGCTCTCTTGGATCGGCTCTTTTATCTTCATCCCTTTGTCTTTCCCAGGTTGTCCACCTGGACCACACGCTGGCTCTTGCGCTGGCAAGTCCAGCTCGTCGTGGAGTTTCTGGAGATTCGGAAGTCAAGGGAGATACCACGTCTGTCTTGGAGAGTCTGATATTGGCCGGGATAGATGGAACAGGAGGCGTGCCAGGACTCCTATCTAATCCTCTTTCGACTACAGTCCCTTTTCGAGACAGCATGGGCGAAAGCATCAAGTTCCACCAACCCTGGGATTTGTGACGGTTGCTCTCAAGGTCAGAGGCCAGGATGCGCTCCTGGCTGTCTGTCGAAACTCTCGGTACGTCCCCCAGAGACTGGTGGTCGCTCTCGTCATAACCATCTAAGCGCTCTGGATGCGCCATGTCGGATCCGTGCTCTGAGCGAATTATGCTTGCGCCTGCCACTGGTCGATCTTCGCTATCGTGTTGCCCAAAACGTGGAGGTATACCGGGTACCGACGGTAGGTCGCTTGGTCGCATCTGGAACCCGATCCGGGTAGGAGATGAATTCACCCTGGCGGAAGGCTGCTGCTGATTCAAAAAGGCCGGTTTCCCGGATCCCGTCTCGTCCGCCGGAGTGATCACAATCGCCGGGGTACTGGGCGTGTCTGCAGAGTGGGCGTTGTTACCACCACCTGCAGATCGATGTGCGTCGACTTCATCCTCCGGAACGCTCATGCCGATAACAATCGACCGAGCCCCTGGAGAGTATCCGCTGGTAGCACTTACTGGGTTCTGGAGGTGGACTCTGCCGTGGTCCTGCTGGATTTGTTCGCCCGAAAACATTTGCTCCTTGTTCTTTAACCCTTCTGCCGCCCTCCTTCTGGCCGCCTGCGATTCCTGCAATTTCGTCACAGCTTGTCGAGCAATGGCCCTCTTTGAGACTCTCGCCTTATCCCCTGAGTCGTGATCTATGCCAGCTTTAGGAAGGGGTTCGAACAACGTGTGGTTTATGTGCTCAGCTTGAGCCGACTTGATGGAGGTGGCGTATCTCGGACCGAGTCGGGGTCTTTGAGACTGCACTTGATCAATGACCAGTCCGTCAGTCTTGGACCTTTTAGCTTTCGCAGAGAAGTTGGTGACGATGTTTAGCCCTGGGCGAGCCTTCTTGTCGGAAGCTGGTTGCACCGGGTGTTGCTGGTTTCGCCGACGAGGATGTTTGCGAGGCGGTCCTGAAGTTTGTGCCGTAAGGTTGGTTTCTTGGCTGTATCTTTCTAGATGAAACTCGTCTTGTCCGCTCGAAGAACCACTGTCGTCATCTGAAGAGCCTGAAGCAAAAGGATTCGGCGAGAAAAAGGCGTCGTTTGCGGCCAGCGCAGCGCCGCCATTGACAGGCTTGAATTTCGTGAGGTTTTCATGGTGAGGTGATGATAGAGGGAATGTTGGAGCCGGAGTCCAATTTTTGCTTATTGTGTTTTGTCCGCTGGGCGGCTCAAAACTGGCATCCATAGTCGGTGAAGCTGAGGGTGTTGAGAAAAAAGCGCAGTGCTGCGGTAGATTGAGGGAAAAGCTCGCATGCCTTCGTTTATCATGTATGACACGGGGTCGACTGTGCAGCCCAGATTCAGTTGAACCGCCTCGTGTCTACTGGAAGCATTTTGTTGCTGGGAAAACAAGTGAGATCGTTTCAAGTAATGTTACCCTGCCTTGGATGGAAGTATGGATAGTGCAAATGGAAATGAATCAACTGCTGTGTAGGAGATACAGTGAAAAAGAAAGGACAATAGGAAAGGTGAGACTTGCGAAAGACAGGTGAAGGATACGATCAACTGCCCTGAATCAAAAGTGGGTACCGGTCTGGCAGAGAGAGATCTTAAGAGGCGACATCAGATCGCGCTTGGAAACAAGTCTTGTACAGAAGAGCGAGCCACGATCTGATGAGTTTATTCTCAGACGAGGCAGGCTTCCTGGATCCCGAGCCACTGGTGTTTGAGGCTCTGGCTTGGGGCGGCATTCTTTGGACTCGAGCTTGCGGCTCTATGGGCCTCGTGGAAGTCCCAAACATAGCTTTCTCAGGCGAGCCTTGCATATGTTTGGCTGACAAGCGTCCCGGTCACGAAAATGATTCAGAGGTCGCATAGAGAGATGATGACTGGAGGTTGAAATTTGACCGAGTTGAAATTAAGCGCGCGGTCACCGGGCGAGAGATGAAGAGCCCAGAGCCAATCACTGCTGGGCGTCTCACAAGGCTGCACCAACAGCTGGCGAGGCTGTGACACAATCATCTCCGGACATCGTACGGCTCTGTTTCAATGCTCGTCATATACAAAAACTGTCTCGGTTCCACAGCTTAAAGAGCGCCAGATTATCTAACAGTTGAGAAGCTGTCCCTAGCTATAGCACATAATAGTTTTTGCAATCATACAATTGCAACTCCAAAGTCCTGGCACTGTCCAGTACCGTATTTTGCTCTGTTCTTGCGAGCGTATTGCCGTGCGCGTGGTATCATAAATCAATCCAAATTCCACCGTCCCCGAAAGAAATTGAGGCCTCCTGCTGAAGGCTCTAGCTTTTGCTGAGAGCACAAGTTCGGAAGTTGATGAACGAAAAGTTGGCGTCAAAGGCCAAAACAGGGTTGCAACCCGGAAAGCGCCGAAATCTTCAAGCCGAGTCCTGAGGATGCGGCTATCGTCTGTCATCATATTGTATGCCTTGCATGGAGTTGTTGTTCATGATTGGCGGGAGTGTGCGTGCAGGTTCATTTGCACCGTTGACGTGGTTGTTATAATGAGAGCCATATTCCAGTGGGCTCTGCGGCATGACGTTGGGTGGAGGAGGAAAGGACCCTTGTGACTGCTGTATGCTCTGCATCTGGCGACTCATCTCCATCATCTTGGCCTCCAGCTCTGCCATCTTGAGTCTCTGACCTTCGGACTCGGCACGCTGTTGCTTGTTCTGCATTTCTAGGTGGGTGATATAATCGATGGCTATGGCTGATTAGTGCGCATCCTGCGATCGTCACGGTAGATCCTCACCTCTCGACAGAGTTTCCCATTTACTCGACTTGTTGTTCTGACTGGATGGTAGTCTAGTCCGTAGCTGTTCAAAGCAGTCCTTCATCTCGCTCCTCCTCTTGCGCTCCGCGAGCTTGTGAGTAACTCGGAGCTCCGGTGTACGACTGTATGGAGTAGTGCCATTGGGCGAATCTGGGTCGCCCCGGAGACTATCGATCTGCTTGTGTTGTAGGCTGTGATGGTGAGCCTCGGGAAGTTCTGGTAGTGTTAGCTTTGGTAAAGACAACTAGCCAGCTGCATCCGTACCGTGCTGCCCGGGTGGCAATCTGGACGACTCGACTGTCAGAATACTGCTAGTAAATGACTCGGCAAAACTATTCCTGCGCGAAAACTCTGAAGGCGGCCGTCCCGGCGGCCGCGGCGCATCTGGGTCCGGAAAAGCATAGGCTTGGCCACGAGTCGGCGCTTCCGCACTGTAGACCTCTTGTTTAGGATTCTCCAGAATGGGAGGTGCTACTCGACCTGCGGCAAAGCCGCCTCTTCCGCCTCGCGCGGACCCGAAAGACGAGATCGACCCACCACTCATCGTCGAATACCGACCACTCCCGCCGGGATATCCATTGGTTTGTATTCCTCGTTCTCTTTGCAAACCAGAGACGAGCGAAGTCTGAGATGCATTGTTGCTGGTATAAGGAGAGGTCGGCCCCAGCACCAGATTGTTCATTCCGGCGTGGATGCCGTTGGAGGCAACGCTGCTCCTTCGTGAGTCGTTAAAATCGCCACTTCCCCGGTTTGGATGCGTAGATGGGTCAGATGTAGGGGCTGCGAGGCCATTGGAGGGTTGGTGTATACCATTGCTGTTGAAAGGTGCTGGGGGAGCCGTAGGGTTATCCGGAGTGTAGGGCGACAGACCTGGGCCGGTCGGGGAGTGGGCAGAGTTCAAGTACGGCATAGAATTCGTGGATGATCCTGATACTAGGTGTGCAGTGGTCAGCCTCTCATCTGCAGGTCAGTAAGATGGGATATACGAACGTGTCCCAGGAGTCATCCAGCTCCCCGAATCTCTTTGCGGTGGAAGGATCGAAAGCTCTGAAGGGGCTCTATCAAGTGATTGGGCAGGCATCTTTGAGGTCAAAGAAGCTATCGAGGGCAGAGTTTGGTTCGTTTGCGGAAGACTGGGAGGGGGATTTGACTCCCATGGACGGTGGCTCGTGGTTTCCATCATGGGGAAATCGTTGATGTGTTCGATTTGACTAGCTCAGATAGCGAGCAAGACGGCGCTGTCGCGCATATGGCTGTTCTAACGTGGATCGAAAGTCCCTAGGCCCGTTGTCCAAGACTCCAGCGATAGAGCAACTTATTGGCCCGTAGCTTCCGGAGGGGGAAGCGTGAAAAGTACCCGTTCGAACAGGTGATTCAGGGAAGCTGACACCGCAGCTTTCGGTGGTACAGTGCTTGTCGAGAAAATATGCTGAGATCCAGCTCACTCCTGCCGGTAGGAGATCACTCAAATGATAATGGTCTGCGGCCCTGGCTTCAGCGGTTTCCTCGCGGAGTTCTTCACTGGAAGGCTGTCGTATTGGCTAGTCGACGAGGGTGAAGATGAGAGGTAGGACCAGGTCAACACAGGTCAAATCGGTATGCGCCGGATCGATTTCTCTTTCTCGCAAGAACGCACGCCGTTCGATGTTTGTTCGCCCAAAAACGTGGTGCGGGAGATCGTGGAGCAGGATCGAAGTGATGTAGCTTTCCAGCGAATAATCACGAAAGGGAGTGTGGTTCGAGTGGGTGAAATTGCGGGAGCAATAGTCGTACAAGGGCCGGTCGTCGGTAGACGGCAGGGTAATGATTTGAGCGAGCCCCGGTAGAGCGCAAAGCCGGGCTTCAGCTATTACGATTCCTGAGGGAATTAAGCCTGCAGTCAAAAAGGCCGGAAGTTGAAGGCCAACAGCACAGCGCAGGTCAACCAAGGGAAGCGTCGGTTGCGGAGCGAAGATAGGAGGTGCGATGTACTGCAGCAGTCAAAATATCCAGAGCGCAGTCAAACGGTCGTATGTAAGAATGCGCCCAGGAGCCAGGGTGCAGGCGCAAGTGCTAGATCGGAGATGCGATCGGATGCGAAAGATAGTGGTGTCCTTTCCGGAACATGTGCCAAATGGCGAGTGGAGGAAGAAGAGACGCCGAGCGTGATTCCAGCATGCAACGAACAGAAGAAGCAAGTCAAGTCAGAAGCAAGATGCAGAAATTCCAGTTTGAGAGGCAAGAGATACAGATGCAAGAGAGTTGGGGACTCGAACGACGCTCAAACGTGGAGATGTCTATTGCTGCTGCTGGTGCGTGGACAAGTCGTCGAGTCGACATGGCAGAGGCCGGAATGGGCTAACTGGCTACTGGACTGCTGGGGACCCATGCCTAATCCTGGTTGCCATCTTTCACTCCCGGACCCTCCATTCCTCTTTCATGCTTCGACTAGCTGTCTTCAGGCTTTGCGGTGGGCATGAAAGTTACCTAGCCCTTAGGTTATACCACGCCAACGATGGTCAATTTGGGCACGATGTATCACTCACCAGGGCCGGATCTGCCTGTTCTGATAAAGCGATAAAGCATGGTCATCTACCGTAGACGTACTGGCTACTGCGTAAACCAAGCAGCGTCGGCCCCGTGGGGCGGAAAGGAGTTCATTTCTGCAGCGTACACAGTACAAAACACAGGCAGCTGGTGTTTCACATGGTCGGCACTCGCATTGGCCACTGCAGATCTGGTTTGAGCACAGGAACGTGAAAACGTGGGAAGGAGGCACCTGTGACCGAGCGGTGCGAGCGGTGCGAGGATGCGGAGCGACTGGTCGACCATTACTCGTACTCGTCCGCCGCGATTGTGCCCCTCCCCTCCTGTCAAAGATGAAGCACCATCTTCGCCATCAATCTCATCCCAGCGTGTCAGAGCACCCATACCACCCGACTGCTCCAGTGCCCACATGCAAATTTTGCTAATCTACCGGTCATAGAGATGCAGATCATGTTCTCCAGAGAGAGGCCAGAACCCTCCCTTGGATTTGCCCGGGCCCGCGATCGCAGCAGTGCTGGACCCTTTATCTGTTTCCAAGCATCCGGGGTCGAAGAGGCGATGGGCTTCAGCCACGTGCGCCGTCACCTGCAGCCCATCAACAGGCTTTCTGCCAGTCTCCCGACCTAACTACGAGTAGAAGTGCCCACAGCCCGCCAATCCTTTCCCCTACCCCTTCCATCGTTTGTCGGACGATGCCATTCCACTCGTGGCCACCGCGTGTCCTGCTGCGCAATTTGACTGATCGTCCCCTCATGACCGATCCATTTTGCCTCTCTCCGTGCGACCGAAACCGGCCGCGAAAACAAGATTCACCTTGTTTTCAGCTCAGCTCGACGGGTACGGGGTGCTCCCGTGAAGTGTCCATCACCAAGCCAGGAACCAGCAGGAATCTCTTACACATCCGATAGGTCAAGCCAAGCATGTCGTGGTGGTAGCCACCTGCTAGTCGATTGCCCGACATTGATGAAACTATGCTGCTTTGGGGCCTGGTCGCCGAACACGACGATGTCTCTGCCCCTTCCTCGCTGCCCCTAAAGGGACGGCTCGCATCCTGGCAACGCGCGCTCAAGCCCGACGAGCGTTCTCCAACCAAGATGGCGTGGAGGGCCTATCAAATCTTGCAAATTGTGCAAGCTATGTTCTATCACCTCATTCGCGCTTGTCGATCTTTGCCGTTTCCATGTTTCAACTCGTTTTCGAGCCTCACTTTTCTCCGACTATTGATGGCCAGAACCCACAGGCTGAAAGTACTGCGGTCCCAGGGTTGCGCGAGGTAATCGCGGTAGATCGAATACTTGTACGAGTACACACTGTGTTCAATCGGACGAGGATGCCATCCACTCAGAATCCCTGTCCTGTCGTGGCGTGGAGACTCGATTACTCGCGATCCCGGATTTTCGGCACGAACGCCTCTGTCTTCAACTTGATTCAATGACCATGTCTGGCTAGTCAGCTAAACTCATTGTGCTAACCTTCTCCTTCCATTTGGATAACATCGGAAATTGAGTTCCTTACCAAACCGTAGCTGGAAACCTGAGCAAGACAGCTTCATCTCCCTGGGTTGTGCCAGAACACGTCGCAGATTCTTGAGGTGTTCTTCAGAGGAGATCCAATCTAAAGAGAGACAGAATGCAGCAGCAAGAGGACAGTGTGGATGTAGCAGGAACCCCTCCTTGCGCTCAGTAGCATCACGGCTCGTACTAGGCCATCTGACGACGTCCTTCAGTTTGTCGACAAGATTGACATTCACTGCCCTTACAGACTCTAGCAAGATTGGGTCTATGTCAGCACGGGCTTGAGCTGGACTGTCGCTTCTGGACTTCCACGGTGTTCCCGAAAGAAAGCGCTGGAATCGATGCTTCGAGAGACCTACAGTCTCAGGATGTCGAGAGAGAGGTTCGTCAACAGGCTGTGCTGTTCGATGCCCGACATTGTCGCATGCGAATACATATAACAAGACAAATTATCCCGTACTACTTCGTTGGTGACGAGTGACACATGTACATCGCAGTTGCCTTAAAGTTGATTCAAGAGGAGTCCTCGCTCGTGCGGGAAAGTAAAGCAAGCAGGACCATCTCGTCTCTCAACTCTGTCAATGGGGGTTTTCACTGATCATGAGGGTGCTTATTGACCTATCCATAGCTCTTAAAACAGTCCGGACTTGAGCAAGCCGCCTTGTCGCACGTGGTAGGCTCTCATGACACCTATTTCCCTTCTGCTCTCAGGAGATCTTCAACCGTGTCCTTCAATGTCACATTCAACGGGGTGAACTTGACGCCCAACACTTGCTCCGCTCTGCTATGGTTGATCTCGTACGTTGTCTCTGATCGACCCGGAGTTCCTTCAGGTATACGGTCCCTAATCTGGGGGAAGTCTGCTCTCAAAGAGTCCACCGCAATTTGATAGTCAAAATGAGATCCGGTGAGGAATCGCTGACCTCCAGCCTCTTCGAGCTCATACGCCTTCAGGTGGGCTAATGCGATATCCCTCACATCGCAGAAGCCTGCAAAGTCAATTGGCGGCACTTCTTTGGCGGACCCGTTGATAAGCTTCCAAATTGCCTCGGTCGATTCATTCAGGTGGTCAAGGGATTGGACGCCTCCAAGGGTTGGACCGAAGATCCAAGGGGGGTTGATGGAGGAGAATGAGAAAGATGGCTTGTTTTTCTCGATCCAGTCCCAAGCCGCCTTCTCGGCCAGAGCCTTTGCCGCGCAGTAAGTGAAACCACCGTTGGACGAAGCTTTGGCTTCCTCATACGTCGCAGGATTCCAAGCTGACTCGTCGTATGTGAAGCCAGGACGAAGACCTTTGCCAAGATCCAGGATGCAAGCAAAAGAAGCGGTTAAAACAACACGACGCAGCGTTGGACCTTCGTTGGCTGCGGCTTTGAGGATGTTAATGACCCCGGAAATGGATGGCTTCAAAAGTTCTTCCTCGTTGTCCTTGGGAGCGAGGATGAAGGGGTTGGCAGTATGGATGACCCCGGCTACCCCTTTAACGGCTTCGTTGAGGGCATCGGGCGCGGCCATGTCTGGGACAACGACAAATGACAATCGATCGGCATGTTCCGCGTGTGTCTTCTTGATATGATCAATGGAACGTTCAGATCGAACCGTCCCACGAACACTGTATCCGGCATCCAGAAATGAATGTGCAATCCAAGACGCAACAAAACCTGAGATGCCGGTAATGAGAATTGTCTCATTTTTCGGAGAAAGCGAGCCCATGTTGGAAGGCAGTGCGGATGCAACGGAATCGGTGATTGTTTTTGGATTCGCTAAGATGTGAATTGTTGCTCTGGAGTTCCTCTGTGCGGCTTTGAAAGGTTTCAACGAGCGTCGTCCTTGGGACCACGAGGTCTTTTATACCCTCATATCTACCCTACGCCAGTGGGAGGGTTTTCCGCGATTTCACCTACTCATTTGCCTTTGACCACGACTTTCCACTGCGTCAAGTCAGTCGCTCGTGTTGTTCTTTTCCAAGCCTGCGGCCGCTCGATTGACTAATATTGCATTTCTTGGCCGAAGGAACCGACGAAGTAGGACACATCTGACTCCTGTCAAAACAGGTCAAGCCCAGGATAGCACACAGTCCCAAGGCGACATCATCGTATCGCCACTGGTCCGATGACTAAGATGCGTGGGCGGCCGCGAACCCGCACCCGTGCTCGGCGCTGTGCAACATGATTGACCACTGAGCGGATGAACACAGTGCATATTTGAATACAGGGTTTGCATGCGTATGAACGCTGAGAATGCAACTCCCGAGCACTCCTCGAGGCAGAGGTCACCAATGATTCCCATGTCTACCTTGGCACTAGAGGTATTCGAAGAGGACTTAAGAGAGGCAAGGATGATGCGGCTGCAACAGCGCTGCCTCTTAAGTCCACACAAACCACCATTTTTGAAAGTCTATCTTGTGGATGCCCCTTGAACCCAGGAGACGAGAACTTTGACCAACGTTCTTCCGAAACTTTTTCCAAAGGTCCTGGGTCATCATAGTACTCGTACCTAATACTCGGTAATATCTCAAGATCTCAGCATCGTACACAAGACTCGTACATACACAGTAACACTTGCACAGCAAATTAGCGCCAAGTCCTGCTGACTGTTCTGCGCGATGATTGGTCCGCTTGAGGCAAAGTCCCCACCAATGGCCCTGGAGCTAGCACCTCAGCCGCTTCGACGGACTCCAAGGCACAGTCGAGGCAATTTGGTTTTGTGCTCTCCTGCTGCTCCTCTATCAAAAGGGCACATGACTTTCAGCCTCGAGAGGCGTTCTCTCACTCACTATACACTGCTAGCGCGGGGATTGAGGAGGCTGGGTCACGGGCCCGCGATCCAGCATATGACTCGAGCGCAATCGCTAGGCATCAGGCGCCCCTTCACACTGCTTTGTTCCGCTACCGCGCTTAAACAAGGAGCATTGGAGTACTCCCTACCGAGTATCTCCACCATGGACAGCCTCATAAACTTTGCCCTTCGACAAAGTCCCTGATCGTTGACAGTCCCTGATGTCAACGATATCGCTGCCTCCACAGCCGGTGAGACTAGTAGGCTGCAAGCTGAACACTTGTGTTGCAGAGTCTGCCAAACTCCCCAGGGGGGAGTCGAGATGGATCGTGTAGAAGGATTTCTTAATGTCCACCGCGAAGTAGCCTTGCGGGCGATGCAAAAGTATGTTCGACATTTCCGTCCGTCACTGGAGGCAGGGGGAGTCAAAGGTTAGCTATAAAGTGATGGAGCTGCTTTGACTCCAGCATTTTCAGCATTTTCTCAGACCAAGAAGCAATCATCGATTCAGCTTGCTACTCTCTGCTTCAAAGAGCCGGACTGTCCAAGAAACAACATCCTTGCTCGGACCAGCTTTGCCTGTAACGACTTTCCAGCATGGTCCTCAGAGCTAAGGCAATCAATAACCACCTCCAGTCTATTTCCGCTCCTGTTCCCGATTCTCTGAACCAATTGCCAGCAGATTTCACCATGGTGGAGAATCCTGCCCGACTTGCACTGCGACCACGACCAAAACCACATGGAGATCAAGCTATCATTGAGATTCACACCTTGCGGGAGAGCGATGCGATTATCGTGTCTGTCCAACCACCCCAAGTCCCGGAGTATGGGCTCCAGCGCGCCTCGTGTGACATCATCCTTGTTATCGATGTCTCTGGAAGCATGGCTTCTGCCGCGCCGCTCCCCGAAGCCACGGGTGACAACGATGAAGAAGCGGCTGGGCTCAGTGTGCTTGACCTCGTGAAGCATGCAGCGAGGACTATCTTGGAGACTCTGGGGCCTGGTGATAGGCTCGGAATCGTGACATTCTCAGATGACGCGACGGTGAGTCTCTCAACCCCAATGGAGACAGTCTAGTAACATTATGTCGCGATTTTACAGGTCGTACAGGAACTCACGTTCATGTCAGCAAGCGAAAAGAAGAGAACAACACAGAGGATTGAATCGCTCCGGGAGGACTCCAGCACAAACCTGTGGGCTGGTATCCGTGGTGGCTTGGAGCTGTTTTCAACAACCGCGCTCGTCGACAATGTTCAAGGCCTTTACGTTCTGACAGATGGCATGCCAAACCACATGTGCCCGAAGCAAGGGTATGATACGGTATCTGGTCGAGTTGTGCCTGCCATCTGCTGATCAAGAGTACCAGGTATATTAACAAGCTGGGGCCCATGCTTAAAGATGCAGCTAGCAAGAGAGCCTCCATACCCATGATTCATACGTTTGGATTTGGCTATCAGATCCGCTCTGAGCTGATGCAGTCGATTGCGGAGGTAGGAAAAGGGAGTTACGCATTCATTCCCGATGCTGGCATGATTGGCACCGCGTTTGTCCATTCTGTAGCAAACCTGTATACAACAGCTGGGACATCCGCGTCGCTCGAGATCCAACTCTCCAAGGATATCACCTTGGAGTCTACTGGCGGCATGACCCTGCTGCAGGGGACTCGAGGCCATCTACTGGAACTTGGTAATATCCAATATGGCCAATCTCGGGATCTGGTTTTCATGTGCCCGACATCCACACCAGAAGACACTGTGATCACTGCGACACTCAATTACAGAGCCGTTGATGGCTCCGCCCGTGGATTCCAGGCCCATGCAACGTTCTCGGACGGGCCAGCCCTACCTCAGCACTTGATCCACTACCACATGCACAGAGCACAGATTTGCGAGTTTTTATCAGCCCTTTTCCCACTGAAGAGTAATGGCGAGCATATGGCAGTCAAAGGCAAAGACGCCTTGGTCGATGCTCAGAGTCGCTTGAACAACATTGTCAAGGCCATCCAATCTTCGCCATTTGGAGACACTCTCGAAGTCAGATCCCTTCTCGACGACTTGGTCGGCGAGGAGCCTCACGGCCAAATCTCCAAAGCCCTCGTCTCGACGAAGGACAAGAATTACTGGCAGAAATGGGGCCGTCATTACCTTCCCAGCTTGCTTCACGCTCACCAACGCCAGATGTGCAATACCTTCAAAGATCCTGGCCCGTTGCTCTATGGCAAGGACAGCCCGCTGTTCGTCCAATGTCGGACCGAGCTCGACGCTGCTTTTGATAGTCTCCCAGCCCCGAAGCCGTCCCTCCCGCCAAGAGTCGTGTATTCGTACAATGCGCTTGGGATGGTGACGGGAAGCCGGGTCGTCGGACACAAGAAAGTGAGTATGGCCCGCTACAACTCAAGCTCCGCACCTTGCTTCGAAGGAAATTGCCTCGTCAAGATGGGCGACGGGGACTCGAAGCCGATCAAAAGCCTCCAGCCTGGCATGCTGGTCTGGACGCCCACGGGTGCACGAGCCATCGCTGCGATCTTGAGAACCCGAGTCCGCGGCCAGAAGCAGAAACTGTGTCGCATCGGAGAGTTGCTGGTCACGCCATGGCATCCTATCAAGCACGAGGGGCACTGGGTGTTCCCTAATCAAGTTGCCACGCGTAGCGTCTCCTTCAAGGGCAGCGTCTATTCGATCCTCCTCACACCATTTCGACATCCGAGCGGTCATGCCGTCGAGATTGGTGGTCAAGTCTGCGTTACGCTGGGTCATGGCCTTGTCAGTCAGAGTCAGAGCAAGCACGATGTTCGTGCGCATCCATTCTTTGGCAGCTATCGCCGTGTGGCTGTGGCGTCGCTTCGGCTGCCCATGGACAAGAACCAACATCTGCGATGTGGCGGGCTGGTGAGAACAGCGAAGACCGGTCTGGCTTGTGGGTTCGCACAGCCTACGGCTGCCAAGCGTGTTGCCAGAGGGTTGGGCAAGAGCTTGAGAATGAGGTGCCGCGTGTGAGCATACAGCAGCGGAAGGCGAGTTATGTACCCAAACTGCATCTTTAATACTGACAATCGTCAATATTGGATACCAGATCGAGGAGGGCTGCACGAGGTAGCCTGACCAGGCACGTGGATGGTTTCTGTCAGGCGTGTGATTCTGTGGAAGGCATCCTACTCTCAGCCCAAACGTTGAAGTCCTTTTGTCTACTGTTAGGCTGTTAACCACAATGCTGAACAATTGTTACATTCCAACACACACTGCTTCTGCTCGTCACGTCAAGCGGAAGTGCGACATCCAAAAATGGGCACATGGCGTTCGTCCCCCACTCCGATTAGGGGGGTCGGACCCCGCGCCGTCATTGCCCCGCCGCGTTGCCCGCTTTAGCGCCCGCCTCTTGCAGCTGTTCCTGAGCAACAGCGGCGGACGCTGCAAGAAGATAGGGCGACCAGGCCTAGAGTTGCACACGCTAGGTTCCGAAAAGCCTAGAGATGGTTCACTATTGCTCTGGGCCATGTGTGGGCGTGGGTTTGCGTTTGCGTGTGCGTGTGGATAAGGCATATCGAAAGGGGCGGTGTGCAAGTCGACAATTTATTTAGACACGGACGAGCACCTTGACCTCCACCACCTTCTCTCCTCTCGTCTTCACCCCTGCAACTCGAACCAGTTATTTGATCACGGATCCTCTCCCCCCTCTCCTTCACACCTGCACGCAGTCTATCTCTCTTGCTTGAATTGCTGCATTCGTTGCTTCTCAGACATCATGGCATCAAAGAGCAAACTCATCTCGTGGGAAGGTCAGTGTTCTTGTGCTTCTCAATTGAGGTCCTGCTTTGTTCAACGTCCATTTCGCGTGCCGTGAAGCTGACATGCGCCCCTTTACAACGAGGGATAGACTACCAAGGCTGTCTCAGAGCGTACTGGGAATGGGCCGAGAGCTACGACTCCAAGGTACGTTTCCACCCAGGCCTTAACCTACATTTCACCCTCGACTCACCGCGAACGTGCCCTGCAGGACTGGCCTCGCCTACGCAAGATCGTGGCCCCCACCGTCCGCATCGATTACCGCTCCTTCCTGAACAAACTCTGGGAGGCCATGCCCGCCGACGACTTCATCACCATGATCTCCGACCCCAAGGTCCTGGGTGACCCCCGGCTGATGACCCAGCACTTCTGCGGCGCGTCCACGTGGGAGAAGGTCTCCGACACGGAAATCATCGGATACCATCAACTCCGAGTCCCCCACCAGAAGTATACCGACGAGACGAGGAGCAAGGTCCTGGTCAAGGGACATGCCCACAGTAGCAACCAGCATTGGTACAAGAAGGTCGATGGCGAGTGGAAGTTCGCTGGATTGAACCCTACCATCAGATGGGGCGAGTATGACTTTGACAAAGTCTTCGAAGAGGGACGAGAGGAGCTTGGTGACAACGACAAGGAGCAGATCGCGAGTGATGTGGCGAAGCAGGCGGAGGGTGTCCCCACGAAATGAGCCGTCACCTACGTACGGTAGAAAAGGCGCAGCGCATCCTGCTGGAAACGAATGACTATGGTACAGGTGTAACGAGAGTAAAGGAACCGGCAAGGGGTCTGAGCTTAGGAACAGTAAAAGCCACGGCTAGACTCAGGATGGAGACACGAATTGAATCAGATCCAGTCAACCTCAAGTTTCGAGTTTCGAGTACTTCGAACGCGCTTCGATTGCGATGATGCGGCCGAACACAAATTATTCCCAGTCCTCTCATACAGCAGCCTAAGAAGACTAAAAATAAACAGACATTTACTGGAGATCCTCGATTCTGCCTTCCGGTCTGTTAGGGAAGTAACCGGGAAACACGTACCCTTTCGTCCGGTCTGGCGTGGCTTGCTATTGACAAGGCCTAGGGACACTTCGCACAACGGTACAGATGATTGATTCATCTCCTAATCCACACAACCATAAATGCACGCCCCCCTATCCCATGGACAAGTCAACTTCAATTAACATACCGGCTTCGTCCGTGGGCAACTGTCCGAACCGTTTCGAACCTCTGCGCGGATGAAGTCCAACCCAAATACCGCCTGCCGAATCCTGGAGCATTCAAAATGGATACATTCCTAGGACAAGTTACCACGCCAATATGAACTTCAAGGTCAACAGTATCACAGCCCGGTCTCCTGCGCCCACTCTTGACTTCGATCGAGACAAATGCAGCATTTGTAGTCAATCATGCACAGGCCCAGAGTGCCAAACGCGATTGATAGTGTGCGTGGAGGTGCTCCATCAAGTGCATAAGCGTGCAGGGTTCAAATATCAAGAACGCCACAGATCGGTAAGAACACGAGTCAACCCAGACGCCGCAAAGCAATGGATGTGGTTCGGTCCCGACGCATCTAGCACCATGCCTAGCGAGGGGATCAAATAGGAGCTGGTCCCTCAGTTTAGTATTCAAGTAATCAAGGCGTAAATTGGCATCTTGAGGCAAGAAATGACAAGTTGAAGATATGGTGGAAGATGATCCAGAACTGAGGAGAACGTATTCTATTTCCTTTGGACAACATCCAATTCGTACATTCCTTTATAAGTGGGTATTAATTTCTCCACCTACATAGAATCATGGGTGTGAGAGGATGGCATCTTGCGTGAACCAAGGTAAAAGACTCGATCCCCGCCGGAAAGTCGCCGAATCCAAGGCGAATATAGCCTTCCTTGGACTTGAAATCCTCCAAGCAAGACTGTGTTTCTTTGATTTCCTCACATTTCTTCAGCCATGGAACCCAGCGCGCGGCTCGGCGAGATGTGTGACGTTTTCTACGTCGGTGGGAAGTACATCCAAGACGATCGAGGCACACACATGACCGGCCAAATCTGCGTGCGTCGGTACGGCAGAAAGGTCGACAATCGCCCCGCCATCATCTTTATCCATGGAGCAGCGCAGACAGGTACTCACTGGGAAGCCACGCCAGATGGCCGACCGGGGCTGGCCTTCCTGCAGGCACAAGAGGGATGGGAATGCTATGTCATTGACCAGCCCGGCGTCGGCAGGTCTCGCTACCATGCCGACGACCTGGGCGATCTCACCCACTACACGGTAGAAGAACTGGAAGAGTGCTTCACCTCGCCTCCGCACGACTCGTTCCCGCAGGCAAATCTGCTTACGCAGTGGCCGGGCTCGGGAAAGAAAGGCGATCCCATCTTTGATGCCTTTTACGCCAGCCAAGTCGGTCATCTGGCAAAATATAAAGATGTGGAGAGGTCTTTTCGTCCCCTCGCAAAGGACCTCTTTGCTCGTACTGGACCCGCCTTCCTCGTCACACACTCCCAGTCAGGACCTATAGGCTGGCACATTGCAGACGAATGTCCAGGCATGGTGCGCGGCATTGTGGCTCTGGAGCCAAATGGGCCTCCCTTCATCTACCCCGGCTTGCCCCTATTCTACGTCCGAACCCAGGGGACAAAAGCCGGCACTTTCGTGCGTCCATTTGGCATCACCTCGACTCCGTTGACTTACGATCCTCCACTGCCGGCCAGCGCGAAACGATTGGAGTTTACGCAAGGCTCGAGCAAGATCGGAGAGGATGGTTTTTTCGACGGCGCGCGGCTCAAGGCGCCAGCACCCAAGCTACGTAACCTGGCTGGTGTGCCCGTTTTGGTGGTGACAGCGGAAGCTTCATACCATGCGACCTACGACCACCTCACAGTGCTGTTCTTGCAGGAAGCCGGCGTGCCTGTGGAGCATGTGTACCTTGCCGACAAAGGCATTCGCGGCAATGGCCATCTTTTGGCAATTGAGAAGAACAACGAGGAGATCCACCGGTTTATCAGCGACTGGATCACTCACACGATAGCGAAGGCTGCCACATAAGCGCGAGCTCTGCCTCCTTGATCGGTCTGGGGTCTTCCACACGACCATTCGGACATGGACTGGTCACGATTTTGGCGCCGCAATATAGTTGCAGTATGTTTGGCAAAGGCTGGTTGCGCGTGGAATCACCAGACCCACACCCGCGACCTGAGGTCAGTCAGGACATGCTGAGGCGGCTTCTGTCATCGGGAACCGAACGAGTTCATCCAGAAGCTGGTTGAACTGCCCTACTTCAAGGATGTGGTTGCGCACCCGTGATTTCAATGCAGCTGATAGCCCTGATCTCACAGTTTGCTGTCTCCACCGGAGCTACTGTTGTTGCAACTACATCTTCGAACTGGAAATTCGACCCTCTGAAATGACTCGGTAACGGCGACGTTGCGAACTACAAGGACTGGGGATTCGCTGCCAGAATGTTGACGCCGAACTGAAATGGCTTCGATATCATTGTTGAGGTCGAGGATCCTAGCACCATCGACGGCAGAGTGCAGTTCGAGGAGACGAAGAGGGCGATTAAGGGCCTTCAGATCAGACCAGTTGTAGACGAGCCCACGCTGGGGCTAGAGCAACTCAGAGACGCGTACCAATACCTTGTCAGTGATTGTCTGAGAAGGAAGCCCCGATTGAATATCCCAACGAATTCCCAACGGATAGAAATGGGAGTACTGTGATGGGGATGGACCGGGATTGAGTCACACTTGATATGCTATCCCATTAGAAATGATACTTGATAGCAGGGGGTTGGTGGTGACTGAGGTAAATACCCAAATTTGAGCATTTCAGCCCTGCATAGATGCTACCAGTGATTCACCCGGAAATACAAGACCTTGCAGACTCACAGAAGAGAATATTTCCTCTAACTTTCATATCGAACATATTTCTTGGAACCTTGTTTGTTGTTGAATGTTGTCGGTGCATACTCCGTACTCCGTAGTATGTATGTTCGGCATGCCCGGCACGCCGGCTTGGCTCCACGCTCTCCCCCTGCATGCCTTCGTCAGCGTGCGACCCCTTCCAATTGTTCCGAGTGAGATATGGCTGTGTAAAGGGCAGATGGCCATCCCAATGCGTTGCATGCTAAGTTAACAAGAGCACTCTCGCCTCGTTTATGGACAGGTCTGTAACCGAACAGGAGATACGCACGAGTGATGCATTCAGAGTCCCTTGGACTCTCCACTCGAGGTATGTCGAGATCTGTTTGCGGTGTCCTTGTACCTTCGACCAGTCCAGCGACTGACGATTAGGAACAGATGACCATGGCCTACTCTTGAGCCGAGTCTCCCTTGACGTTCTCCAAGCTGAACTCCAGCGACGACAAGATGCCCCGGCGAAGCCAGCATGCGGAACGGTGGGAAGACATGGCGCCTACAATCTGGGAATCCACGTCTTTGCGCTCTTCCTCATCCTCACCCTGAGCACCTTGGGTACGCCAACGAGCAAGGATTGAGCGAGTATTTATTAATGGTTCTATAGCATGCTCCTTTCCCGTCATTGCCCGCCGCTTTCCTGAACTCCCGATTCCGCATCGCTTTCTCTTCCTCTCCCGACACTTCGGTACAGGTGTCCTCCTCGCGACCGCATTCATACATCTGCTCCCCACCGCGTTCATATCCATGACCGACCCATGTCTACCCGACTTCTGGACACGGACATATCCTCAAATGCCGGGGTTGATCGCAATGCTAGCGGTATTCATGGTGGTGGGGATTGAAATGTGGTTCGCGAGCAAAGGCGCCGGCCACAGCCATTCCACAGAGTGGGAAAGGATACCGGAGGCATCGCACAATCGAACAGGATCATCAAGTCATGCGAACGGGCACGTTCCTCTGAACAACCTGCAGGCCCCGACAGCGCCATACACAGATGCGTCACCGAAACCTCGCAATTCTACCGACAGCGATTCGGACCTGGACCTGGACGATCTGGATCCTGTGGCGGACGAATCTGCAACGTTGAGCAATCCACACCGGCGCAAGATCTCCCAACACGAAAATGACCACCACCACCCTCACGGTCGTGATGAGCAGAACCCACAGCGACTCTTTCTCCAATGCCTTCTCCTAGAGGCCGGAATCCTCTTCCACAGTATCTTCATCGGTATGGCCGTGTCCGTCGCGCAGGGTACGCAATTTGTCGTCTTGCTCATTGCAATCTGCTTTCATCAAACCTTCGAAGGGTTTGCACTAGGCTCGCGCATAGCGGCGCTGATCCCTGTGCTTTTCGACGCAGGCTCACCCAAGCCATGGTTGATGTCCCTGGCCTACGGCATAACTACGCCCGTGGGTCAGGCATTGGGGATCTTTTTGCACTCGCTGTACGATCCGGCAAGCAAGGTTGGGCTGTTGATGGTAGGCATTACAAATGCAATCAGCAGCGGGTTGTTGCTTTTTGCGGGACTGGTGCAGCTCATTGCCGAAGATTTTCTCAGCGAGAAAAGCTATGAAAGTTTGAAAGGCAGACGGAGGATTGAGGCTTGTTTAGCCGTAACCCTCGGCGGGCTGTTGATGAGTGCAGTAGGAGCCTGGGCATAGGCGACGACGAGCGATAGACCATTTCAAATATTTCAAATCATTTAATTTTACTCAGCTTGCGTAAGTACTTCCACAGGGTGTGTTTCTTGAGCGCTAGACCTTTGATATCGGAGTACGAGTATGGAGTTCCATATCCTCTGTACAGGGCGCAAATATGCAAAAGGCTGAGAAGGCGAGGCTGCGCCCTAGCCGATAGAGTGCGTCATCCCTGCAGCTGCATCTGGTTGGCATCTCTGGACCCGAAGCGACCGAGATATCACATGATGGACAACCATTCTGCGCGGCTCATCTGATCCCAACTATTCGTGTCTCCAGATGATCTTCTGACTGTTCTCGTCGACCTACATAGGCGCAGTCCTGCCCTTCATCAGCGCGTCTCGCTGTGTAGAAGGTCGGAATCCTCTCCAGCTTCCGCAACTAACCCCTCGGGAATCACGCCAACTATAGCGATGGCTTATGTTCCAGGCCTGACGCTGCCTGCGTCTATCTTCTCCAATGCGCCCATCTCGATCCTCCTTCCCCTCGGACTGGGCCTAGGCTCAGGATTGGTGTCGCAGCCTGGAAACCTCGGCCCAAAGAAACGCTCAGACCCGGCTGCAAAAGAGCTAGGGACGTTTCGAAGCACACAAGAACAGTACCGGGCCTTGAAACAACCTCCCTTCAGACCACCACCTTGGGTGTTTGCGCCCGCTTGGTCCACTCTGTACCTGTTGATGGGATATGCAGCCCATAGAGTCTGGACCATTGGCATGGCAAGCATGAACCCCCAGACCGTCGAGAATACTAGAAGGGGTGCAACACTCTATACGCTACAGCTGGGGTTGAACCTCGTGTGGATGCCGTTGTTCTTCGGCTTGGGCAGACCCATCGAGGCTATGCTCGACATTGTGGCCTTGACGGGCACGGTGGGCTACATGACTTATGTCTGGAACAAGGTCGACAGCACGGCCGCGTACCTGATGGCGCCATACCTAGCCTGGTTATCATTTGCGACCTACCTGACCGCTGGCACTGGCCATCTAAACGGTTGGACCATCAAGCAAAAGCCGGAGAGCCAAAACGAGCCTGAACAAAAGGAGTAGGGACACCACAATCGACAACAGTATCTGTATCTGCTGCATAGCGAGTTGGCGAACTTACCGCACAAATGGTGAGGCACACCCGGATGAAGGAAGGACTGCGCCGCAGTGCCTTCAGTTAATCCCCAGCATGATACGCGAGCTTCGGCATTGGTGGACAGTGTGATCGTTTTGGCATGGCATGGCGAGGAGAGTGTAAGGACTACATTTCTGGCAGGTGGTAAAGCTGCTTGATGGGCATGGGTTGGGAATATACCGTTTGGGATTGCCGACGCTGGGCCCAAAGAGGTGGTGGAGCATATTGCCTTTACAGATTTCGGATGGGTGGGCTTGAAGAATGCTAGCTACGGTAATGGAAACTTTCGCAGCACTCCATGCCTAATCGTGGATGCTAATCCTCATGAGGGCAGAAACCAGAAGAGCACGTTAAACAAACCTCAATCACATACACATTCTCACAATCTGGTCTTTGCAGTCTTGCCCGTGGTGCAGTCCTCTCTACTGCAATCAGTTGCAGACGAAAAATAAAACGGCATAAACCACTCTAATCTCCCGAAATCCTCTGTCCATACATACAGTACCAGCCAACCTCTGAATCTGCTCTCTATTTGGCGGTAACTCGAAGGTTATCGAACACCTAGCATTCATGAACCCTCACCCACATACTCACAGGGGCTTGCTCCTGTGGTCGGAGTGTCTTCTCCTCCCCACGATCTGTCTCCAGGTCCATCCACTGAGCCACAGCCGTGGTCCGCGAGTACTGTACGATTGAAAGACGGAGCACGACGAGAATTGGACATCGTTGGACAAGCCACATCTCGTCGCCAGGCTGTGCGGAACGGGGCCCGAGATCGAGGATACCAGCGGGGCTTTAGTACAGTATCCTCAAACGGTACTCCGTGTGGAACGACAATAAGAATGGATCAACTGGTTGGAGTTCTCCTTGTCGACAGCGTCGTGCGTGCTTTCGTTTGTTGACCACCGGCCATCTTTATACATGTGTTTCCTATTGTGGTGGCGGTTATAAATCTGGCGCTGGACGCGCATATACGCCTTCGTGCGAAGGCTTTTGTTCTAGCGGCCGCACTGGCGGGCATTAGGAGACCATCGTTGGCACAATAGAGCTCCGAATCTGGGACAGTCGAGAGTGGATGAGAGAGCGGTGCAATGGTCGCTTCTGGCCGCCTTGGACCCTGCATAAGAACTTGCAGATGCTGCATGCTTGTGATTGGCAGAGCGATGGTCTCTCTGGCGACAACGAAACAGGCGGAAGCTGGGAACAGACGGAGTATATAGGGTCGCAGTCCATGTCTCATTCCCACTCTCCAAATGAAAACAAACCTTGGTATCAAGTAAACCTACGTGAGCGAAATGTCGTCCACCAAAGGAACTTGCAAGTCGCTTCAATCTCACAGATATCTTGCGTCTGACTGACTGAATGGCAGGGGATACCGGTGAACAGATTCGCGAGCACAAACTAGCCTGTTCGGTCATCAATTTACACGGTACGGAAGATTGTGTATTTGACCAGGCCAATCTGGACTTCCTCAAGCGTTTTACCGACGACATCTCCATCGTGAACCGCAACAAGATCCTCGAGGAAAACGGCTGGGTGGACCCTCCTGGCGAACGACCAGGCATGACGGCGGCCAGAGAGAGTGGTAGTCTGTCAGGACTCCTCATTGCGAGGTACGGGACGGATGATCCAGCTTTGGATGAGAGGGATTGGGAGCTGCTCAAGGAGTGGAATGATAAGGGCATGCCTATGGGCCAACATGTTCGCCGTTGAGGCGAAAGGGAAAGCGGAGTTATTGATACCTCGGTGCTCTAAGAGTGTGGCGAGGCCATTCATGACGATATCGAAGTATCCATGAGTTGTTCTTTTTTGTCTTCAAGATTTTCCTGTTTCACGACCGGAATCTTGACGCCCTTCTACCTTCTGACCCACGTGACCTCGAGCCGCTTTTACTCAGGCGGGCTCGCGTCCGGCCCAATGTCGGCTCAGACTCGACTGGGCTAGCTCACCTTGCTGACCATATCGGGGTAGTAGCCTAAAAGTCGTCCCTCTTCTAGACTGTTAAGTTTTCGGAACGTATGCGGACACACCTTTCGACACACCTTTCGTACAACACACCCTTCGGTTAATTTCCGGAAGTACCTGCATTTATTAGTCACCACCATATAAAATATAAGTCCCTGCGAAATAATAAGTAAGTAACCTTATATCACCGTATTACCTGTATTTTTAACCTTGTCGTCGCCTCTTTATATAGACAATCCTTAGTGTTTAATCTTCTAGCTCTATAATGTCTTCCGTTATTAAATACCCTCTCTAGCGGGCGTATACCGACTATCTAAACAGCCTCCGGTTTATTATCGAATAGACAGTAAACTTATACCCTTACGAATAGCTAAAGGCGCCTATTACTAAAGAGATATATACCTCTATTAATAAATATTAAGATCGAATTAATAAGTATACCCTCTTATAAGGCTTTAACGCTATTATCTTAAACTCTACCTATAAGCCTATACTTAAGGCTACTTTTACTTATTCCTACTATAGTACTAAGACCTATAATACTTAAAAGCTTCTAGTAACTATTAAGAGAGGAGAGGATAGCGTAATTATTAAGGAGCGTAAGCGTAATATAATTATTTAATAAATTAATTATTTATAATATTATTTAATCTTATAGAAGTTAATTAATAAATAAAGGAGTACTAAAAAGGGGTTTATTCTTATTATTAAGTTACTCTTTTATAAGAGCTATATATTAATATTAAACCCTTTTATATATTAACGATATTATAAACGTCTTAAGGCGTTTAAAGCCTTAAAGATATAGATAAAGATATATTATATCTTAATACTCTTATACTTATTTAGTTAATAAATATTAAATATAATAAATAAAATAAGCCTTTCTCTTATTTAGCGAGAGTATTATAACCTTTAGAAGCTTTAGACTCTTAATAGTAAAGATAAGAAGATTATTAAAGGCCTTTTATTTACTCTTAATTTAATAAGGTTTATTTATTATTATTATATTAAAGAAACTCTTAATAAATTTAGTATAATAATTAATAAAAAGCTAGTTTAAATATAGTTCTCTTACCTTAAATTAATAAGAGCTAGTACTTAGTTTATTATTAGCTCTATTTACTTTATTAACGCGACCTTTAATATAAATAAAGCCTAAATACTAATTATTATTACTATTAAAGTACTAAATAATAATAGTACCTTCCCGATAGTATTCTTATATTATTAAGGCGAAGACTATACCTTATATATCTTTTTCTAGAAGTTATTAAAGAAGTACTAGCCTCTTTATATTATATTACTAGCTATAATTATTAGTAATTAAGTAAAGATAATTATTTTATCCCTTAAAGAGTAGTTTTTAAATATTATATATTAAATATATAAATAGTATACTACTAAGGTAATATACGCTAGATTTTAAAAGGATTATACTTATCTTAAGATTATTAGCGGTTAAGACTCGAAGGGCGTTAAGATATCTAATCTAAAAGATCTTATTTAAAAATATATTAAGTTAGCTATCGCGGAAGACCTTAAGATAAACTATATAAACCTTTATAACTAGTTAAAGAAGCCCTTAAGAGAGTATATTTAAATAATATAATTACTAAAAGAGAAGTAAATAATTTAATATTATATTTAATATAACTTTAATTTCGGTTATTACTTAAGCTAAAGGTATAAATTATACTATATTATTTTAAAGGCGATAATAAATAATTAATTTATTTTTAAAAAATTAATATTTTAGTAATAATATTATTAGAGACGGGCTTTACTAGTAGTTAATAGTAAGTATATTACTTATCTATAGGCGTATAGCGACTCGATTTAAAAGCTAAAGAAAGTTAAAGAGGAGATATATACGGCCCGCGCGCTATATATAGATAACCCCTAAGGTCTTAATATACCCTTATTTATAATAATTACCCCCCTCTCTAGGTATATTATCCTTAATATATAACCGACTCTTAACCGGCTTATAACCTTCTTATATATAACTCGAATACCCTTATATTTATTATAAATCGGCTAAATATATATAACTAAAGTAGTATACGCTTTATTATACTATAAGTAATATATTAAATCTATAGCCCTATAAGTATACGCTAGGCGGGCTCCTCGCGTATAATTCGCTAGTATAGCTTAATATACGCCTATTATAGTATACGCCTTATTATACTATAAGTAATACGCTAAATCTATAGTCTTATAAAGTATATAATAAGCCCGCTTATTATATATATCTTATACTTATAGCTTATTATACGCTTATTATAATATATACCTTATTATACTATAAGTAATATACTAAATCTATAGCCTTATAAAGTATATAATAGGCTTACTTATTATATATATCTTATTCGCGCCTCTAGCCCTATTTAATATATATCTTTTAATATATACCCTATTATACTATAAGTAATATACTAAATCTATAGTCTTATAAAGTATATAATAGGCCCTTTAAAGTATACTATAATAAATATATATTAGTTAAAATTATAAGGCTTTATTAATATTAAATACTAAAGTAAATTAGCGTTATTTAAAGGTTCTTAAAAAGCCTTTATATAGCGTTATATCTATAACTTAAATACGCTTTATATATATTAAACTATAAAGACTCCCTATATCTTTATAACTATATACTACTTTACTATATAGCCTTTATATTTATACTTATAATAAACTATATCTTTTATTAATATATATTCCTTTATATATCTCTCGCTTACTCTTTATATAGGAATAATATACTACTCGTTAATAGTTCTTTATTCTTTAATTATATTTAGTATTTATATTATATCTAGTTCTTATAACCTTTATATAGCGGCTTATATCTATAGTTATATATAAATTATACGTTCCTCGTAAAGGACTACTATATATAGCTTTAGTTCTAAATAGTTAAGAAATATCTAGACCTTTTATTCCTTATCTATAAGGATAGGGATCTTATCCTTAAGCTCCTTAATCGCTATAACTAGCGCCTATACCGATAGGTTACCCTACTATAGCTCTTTTAGCTTTAGGGATATAATTATTATATAATTTATAAGGTTTTAGATTATATTTTATAATATATACTTAAACTTATTTTATAAAATAAGCTATTTATAATTAAGTCGGCTTTATTATTATAAAGTGTTCTCCTATAAGTATAATACTATAATTATAATTTATATATATTTATTATACTCCTTAACCGCGCTAAAATAAACCTTATAATTAAAAAAGAAGTCTTATAACTCCTTAAGCGATATCCCCTTATACGGCAGTAGTAGAAAGGCTCGATAATACTATATTATAAGGTCTTATAAGATAGGCCTTTTACTTATATTACTTAAGAAGTTAAGTACCTTACTACTCGCTGGCGACCCTCTTACTAACTCTCGCTCTATCTCTTTAATCTCCTAAAGCTGCCGACGCTTATATAATATAGCCTATAAGTATATATATCGCTATTTAATAGTCTTAGGCTCTTTACCTTCTAAATCTAGCTCCCGCTTACCTAAGTTAGTTATTATTAATTTGGTGCTATCGCGATAACGTATCGCGTATAACTTAAATAGGGGCGCGTAAAGTTCGCTTAAGGGAAGGAAAAGACTAAAGACGGGGGTAAGCTTTTAAAAATATTAGGGACGGGCTTCGCTAGTAGTTAATAGTAAATATATTACTTATCTATAAGTGTATAGCGACTTAATTCGAAAGCTAAAGAGAGTTAAAGAGAAGATATAGACTATAGATTAGACACCGAGTAGTCCGATAAGATAATATAACCCTATAGGGTTTTTAGCTCTATTAGACAGCTAATTTAATACTAAGAGCCTTACTAGACCGGATAATAAGATTCTATTTAAACTAGTACTGTCTAATAGGGCTTTACTATTTAGGCTAGTTTAGATTTAGCTTAATAATCTTATATATAGATATAGTATTATACTAGTAGTAATATTTATTATTCTATAGATATTAATAAAGGCTTATATCCCTTCGTATAGCTAGGTATAGGACGCTAGATATCTTTAGCTAAGTAGAACTCGTTTATTCATTTAACTATATATCTTTATTAATAGCTCTAACGCTATACTAACTATTACTATAATTTACTATTTAATATCTTAAGATAGAAACCTCCTTAATAAAAAATAAAAAGAATAAAAATAAAAATATTATTATATAAAGTATTAAGTATAATAAAGAGTAAAAAAATATTTTTAGTTCTTATTATATTATAATTAATATAAATTATAATAATAAATATAATAATTATTAATTAGTTTATATATCTTTTACTAGCTCTTTACCTTTTACCGTTAAAGAGATAATAATTAACTTAAATAATATACTAATAGAGCTTAGTACTTCCATAAAAGAGGGTTTAAGCGATATTATAAAGGTACTTTAGAGTCTCTTAAGACTAGGGGACCTAATAATAATAGTATAGCGTTATCTTAATACCGCTTTATCTTTTATAATCGCTTTTATAAGTCCTCGCGGGCGTAGATACTAAAATATAAATATCTTTTCTCTTCTACTAAGAGAGGTTTTAATAGCCGATTTTATTTATTAAGATAAATTTATATATATATTACTATCTTAAAGTATAGATAAATAAAGAGAGAGAGTTATATAATAACTCTTAAATAATAATAGAATATTAAATTATATATTATTTATATTTATTAGTATAGTTATTAAGAAGATATATAGATTATATTAACTTAAATCGATTATTAAGCTATATTTTCTCTTTTTCTTTAAGTAAGGAATATTAATTTTATTATCGCTATTATTATTATTATTAATAAAGACTTAAGTAATACTAAAGTTATTATTAAAGTATTTATTAAATACTATAGAAATATAACCTTTTTTATTAAAGTTATTATTATTAACCGCTATATTATTTAATATCTCTTTATCTTTTATCTTTTTATTATTACTAATATAATTTACCTTAAGACTAAGGTTATTTATATTATTATCCTTATTAAGGTTTAGTAACTTCTATTTATTAGAAAGTTAAATTACTTTATATAATTCACGAAGGTTAAATTTATTAATAACTATAACTAATATAAAGAAATATACTATAGAACCTTTTAAGTTATAATATTAATAAATAATAAAGTTATAAGAAATATTAAATATTTATTTAATACCGGCCCTAGTAGTAAAGATAGCGAAAAAGTCTTTAGTAATAACTATAAGAATAGGAAACTGCTTCTTATATTATTTCTATTACTATAAGATATTCTTCCCCTCGTCGCCGGTAGCTAATATAAGTTAGCTTAGTTATAATAGGCTATATAATAATACTTATCTAGTAATAAGTAAAGATATCTACTAAGTTTAGACTTTAATAGATAGTTTTTCGTCTTATAGAATAGTACCTTTAGTGTTAGGCTATTACCTTAAGTATTTGTAAACTAATAAGCCTTCAAGAGTAGATAGGTAACTATATATAAAGCCCTTTAATTAATATATTTAATATCTAAACTAGAGTAGTTATTATTATTAGATAGAATAATTAAGTTATTAGCTATAGGCGGCTAGAGCGGACAGCTTAAAGTACTATTAAGTTATAGGTCGTTAATATTAATAATAGTTAAAGCTTCTTTCGCCTTTCGCTTATACTTTACTCGCTTATTAATAATAGAAATATATTTCTTAATAAGCTATTTTATATAGTTAATATATTATTAAGCTTAAATATATTAATCGCTATAATAGTTAATATAAAGGAAGCTTAACTATTTATAAATAGTATTTAGCTAGCCTTTATTATTTAGTTCTCTCCTTTAAAAAACTTATCTTTATATATTAATAATAGAATTATAGTAATACTAAAGATATATTATAAATTATCTTTTATAGTTTTATACTACTTCTAGAGTATATCTTAAGCTTTATTAAGTATATCTCTTATCTTTACTTTCTATAAGGTTTATTTTCGACTAAGCTTTTACTTTTTAATTTTAATATACTAAAATAGTTTATTATATATATTATAAGTAAAGTAAATTATAAGGCTAGATTCCGATATACTAATAGCCTTAGTAAATAAGGTAAAAGGTACTAAGAGCTCTTATAAATATTATAAATATTACTTTTCTATTATTATAGATATAAAGTATATTATTTATTTATCTTTCTTAACTTCGGACGTAAGTTAAATATAAATATTATCTATAAGGAGCTTAACGCGATATAATATATATTAAGTAACGTTTTAGCGATTAGCGATATCTTAAAGAAGGTTAAGCGGTTATTAGCGTATTTATACGCCTTAAAAGCGGTATTTATATTATAATAAGCTATTAATATAAATATAAAGATTATATATCTAGATAAAGGGCGGTTAAAAAGGACTATTATAGTAGTTATTATTAAATAGTAAGAGTTTATACCTTATAAAGTATATCTATAATTATATTAAGAGTTTTCGACTTCTTAATATAAATAGATTATCTTTTAGTCTTTTTATCTTAATATATAACTACTTTATTATTTTTAGCGGAGATTCTAAAATACTTTAGGAAGGCTTTAACTAAGAGCTAAATAATATATACTAAATATAGAATATAATAAATACTTATTTCGCTATTAAAGATCTTAACCGCTATATTAAGTTCTTTCGCTATCTTTTATTAATCCTTTATATTATTAGTTATTAAATAGTAAATTATATTAATAATAACTTTATTATTATTTAATAATTTAATAAATTTATTATAAAAAAGCTTTTTAGTATATTTACTAATAATCTTCTTAAAATTAATAAATATCTCTTAAAGGTTCTAGTCTTTATTAATAAAATAGCTATATTAATATTAATAAAATTAATAAAGAAGGTATTAGTTAACTTATCTAAGAACTATTATAAAGTATAACTTATTAGGGCTACTTTAGCTATTAATTATAAGAGAAATCTTTATACCTATAGCCTATAGGAAGTAGTTTAAGAACTTTTTTAGTTTATTCCTTAATATACCCCTTAAGGTAATTATATACGGTAATCGGATTTAAGAGCTAAAGATAAGTAGTAAAAGATATAAAGGCGGCTATCTTAATAAAGCGGCGGAACTTAATATTATTTAAGGCTTAAAAGAGGAGATATAATACTATAATAATATAAAGAGTTTATATAGAAAACTTCTCTTAATTAAATTTTATAATATCTTCTAAAATATAATTTTTTATTTATTTAATTTTAGTAGTAATAAATATTATAATAATTATTAATATACCTTTCGCTTTAAGAAGAATCTTTTTAGCGGCTCTATCCCGCTATAGTATTAGATATAGTCTTAACTATAAAGATATTAGCTAAAGGGGTTTATACTTATATTCTTACTAGTTAGATATACTAGTACCTTAAGGTAAAGGTAGCACTAAATAAATAATATTCTATTCCGCTTTCGTATAATTTAGTTAAAGAATAATTAGGTATCCGCTTACTTTTTAGTTTTTTACTTATTCTAAATAATAACGGTTCTATATATTTTATACTATTTATATTTATATTATTAATTAAAAAAGTACTTTATATAGATATCTTAAAAGGGAATAAACTTTTCTATATAAGCTTTATTTAGAGCTATAGTAGTAGTTATTATAAAGACTTTTAAATATTTATAAATAAATAAGTAATTCTCGTTAAAGTCGATATTATTCTAATCTAGAAGGATAACCCTTTTAGCTTAAGAGAAAGGTATTTAAATAAGTATATTAAGCTTATAATAAATATTATTATAATTATAAGAAGATAAAGGAAAAGCTTAAGAGGAGAAGCTTAGAGAAGTCTATAAGGAGAAGCTTTTATCACGCTTTAATAATAGAGGCTTAAGGAGATAATAGATTCTTAATAGCTAGAATATTTTAATTAAGTTAAAAAAAAAGAGATAAGTCTACTTAATTATAAATATTAGTTATTATTATTATAATTTTATTATAGTTTATATATCTTAATAAGATACTTAATTATTATAATCTTTTTTAATTAACTTAATATAATTAAAATTACTTTTATATATTAATTATTAAATTACTTATATATTAAAGGATTTATATATTTATATAGAAATAAATTAATTTAAGGATTATAATAGATTTATAAAATAAGTTTTACTAAAAAAAAATTATAAAACCGTTAATAGTATTTATCCGGAGGATAGAGGAATAAGCTATAATATTAGTAATAGCTTATTAGTGGGATCGCGGAAGTAACTAGTGATCGGATAATCGCTTTAGAGTTTTATAACTTTTAATATTAGTAACTTAATATATTAAGGACTTAGTGAAATAGCTATCTAGAGGGAGAGGACGTATCCTTATATAGTTTAAAGGATACTAGCTATAGAACTATAATAAATAGTATAGAAGCTTAATTAGTAAGCTTAATTATAAATTAAGTATACTAGAAGCTTCTAGGCTGTTCTAGAATAAGCTTATATTATAGTACGTGACTTGTGTTAACATACCCCCTTAAGCTTATTCTAGGACTGTCGAATAATAAATAACCGTACTAAGATTCGAACAGTTAACCTATATCTTCCCGAATAGGTATATAGGTCCTTTTCTTATATAACTTATATATACTAACTAATTAAAACTCACTATTTTAATTTATATATTAATATATTTATCCAGTAGAATTCTAATTAAAATTAATTAAATTACTCCTTTAGGGCGTTCTCTTACTAACCTAGGATTAGTCGACTTTAGGCAACCGTAATTAGTTATAAGCCCTTCTATTGACCCCTGGAATTAAGGGGGTTATTCTAGTGCTAGCTACACTAGTTTAACTGGATAGGGCTGTCCGGCTAATCTTGTTAACCCCCGGGTCCGAGTTAAAATTAGTGTTATAATACCCCGATTAGAGTTCTCTTAATTATATATCGTTAGATTTAGTCTTATAGCGTCTAGAGGGGCGTTATTTAACTATATAGGTTATTATATATATTAGAGAACTCTAGCCGGATCCGCCATCTATTCCTAAGGTATATCTTCGGGGTAGGAGGCGGTAGGTACCTTTTTATCCTTTTAAATATCTTTAAGGCCAATACCGGTAATGAATAGTAACTATTTTTTTATTCGATATAGCCTTAGTAAGACCGTCAGCTAGTTAACCCTCTATTAGTATCTATAGAAGTTTATACCTATTTTAGATATATTCTCTTATAAAGTAGTACTATATATTAATATACTTTATTCTAGTATAATATATAGAGTTTTTAGCGAGTTCGATTACTAAATTTAAGTCGGTATATATCTTAGAATACTTAATAGCGGTCTTATCTAGAATAGGGTTTAATTCGCTAAGAAGGCTCTAGAGATAAAGCTACTCCTTTATAGCGTCTTTTAAAGCTATATATTCGGCCTTATAGGAGCTTAAAGCAACTATTCTCTATAATTTAAAGCTCTAAGATAAAGGGGAGCCCCGGAACAGTATAATATAGCTAGTTATTAACCTTCTAGTACTTATATTACCCCTTTAATCTATATCTATATAGCTTATAATACTATTTAGTTTAGATTAATAATATAACCCTAAATTAGGGGTACTTAAGAAGTAATTCTATACTTTAGTTAAAAGCTTGAAGTATACTAGCCCTAGGTTCGCTATATACCTCGTTAAGTAACTTACTAAATAGGCTAAATCTAGCCTAGTTTTCGTTATAAGATATATTAAGGCCTCTATTTATTACTAGTAGGCCTTTATATCCTTTAGATTTACTGTTCTATTTAGGGGCTCTATTTTAGCCCCTATAGGTATAGATAATCCGAGCTTTAAAGCCTTTTTATTTATATAACCGAATTTCTTTAATATCTTTTCGGTATAATAACTTTATATTAAAGATATAGCTCTTTTTATTCGGTCCCGGATAACTTTAATATCTAGAAATTTATTTATATCGCCTAAGTCCTTTAATTTAATATTTTAGGCTAGTTAATCGAATAAGGACTTAATAGTTTTAGCTATTAGCGATAGTATAATAAGATCGTCTATATAGGTAATTAGTATAAGGTCTCCTGTCTTATTAAGATATATAGACTGCTCCGTTTTAAGTAGGTAAAGGCCTATAGCTTTTAATAGACCTTTAAGATGCTATTCCTACTCTCTTCTTAACTGTTTTAGGCCGTATAAGGCCTTATTTAGTTTATATATCTAGTTAGGATATTCTAGGTCTTTAAAGCCTTTTAGCTATTTAATATAGACCCTTTTACGGAGTTTAGTACTAGTAAAGGCTGATTTAATATCCTAGTGTTTTATTTCCTAGTCTAAATACCCCCCTACAGCTATAATAAGGCGCTAAGCTATAGTATTAACGGTATTCGTAAAGGTTTCGTAGAAATCGACCCTATATTACTGTTAAAAGCCTCTAGTAACCTAGCGTACTTTATATAGAGGGTTTCGGTAAGGATCCTTTATTTTAAGGACCTATTTACCTTCTAGAACCTTTATATCTCTAGTTCTAGGCACTAAAGACCAGGTTCCTTTATCTTTTAGGGTGTTATATTTAATTTTATACGCCTTTAGCTATTTTTAGGCGTCTTTTAAGGCTATAGCTTCTTTATAAGTCGGGTTAGTTAATATAAAGGCGTAATTGTCTTCGGTTTCGGCGTTATTTTCGAGTTCTTTATAAAACGATTCGAGCTAGTTAACCCCTTCTTCGTCTTATATTATTTTAAGGGGTTCTATCGATATACTCTTAATCTAACCTTCTATTTTAGCTAATTTAGCTAATAAGAGGTCTGGGAGGTCTTTAATAAAGACCCCCTCTAGTATATCGACGTCTCTAGTATATATTACGGTACGGCTATTAGGCTTAATAAGCCTATATTAGTTTAAGCCGTAACCGATTAAGATATAGGGACTAGCTCTTTAGTCTAGCTTTTTAAGAAGGCTATTCGGTTCCTTCTTATAAGCTATAGACCCGAAAGTCTTAATATTCGAAATATCGGGTTTCGTGCCTATCCTGGCCTCGTAAGGGCTTATATAGCCCTCTAGGCTGCTGTTTAGCGTCCTGTTATATATATAGGTTACTGTTAATAATACTTTACCCTATAACGCCTTTAGTAATCTAGAGGTTATAAGTATTATTTAAACTTTATTAATAATAGTTTAGTTAAACCTCTTACTAATACCGTTCTATTCTAGCGTATAGGGGGCTGAATAGGTTATTATAACCCCCTTTCGGTTAAAGAAGGCCTTAAACTCCTCTATTTTATATTCTTTAGCGTTATCTAAGTGAAAACGCTTAAGGCTAGTATTTAATTAGTTTTCCTCTTCCGTAATATAGCTAATAAATTCGGTATATAGCTAGTTATAGGAGGTGAGGAGTTTAACGGTCGCCTAGCGCGTTTTATTATCTATAAAGGAGACGAAATAGCGCCTTTTTAAGAAGGTCTCGGGGGTAATAGGCCTATATATATCTAAGTGAACCTTTTCGAGTATATTAGAGGCTCTAGGCATCGGTATTCGGCTTACCTTCCTAGTAGCCTTTACCTAAATGTATATTTCGTATTTAGAGTCGTCAGCAGCCTCTTCGGGTGTTAATTTACACCCTATAGCCTTTTTAGGGAGTGCCTTTAATGCTGTAGAGCCTATATGGCCTATTCTTTCGTACTAGGAACTACCTGTTATAGTTATAAGGGCCTGTTCCTTTATAGGGGTTGTTGTAATCGTTATAAGGTTCCTTATATAGAAACTTTTAGCGATCTTAACCTTATTAATATTAAGGGTTACTGATTTAGCCCCTATTTTAATCGATACCCCTTTATTTCGTAGTAGGCCTAAACTTAATAAGTTTAGGCCTATTTTAGGTATAAATAGGCAATCCTTAATTTTAGCTGTTCGGCTAGTTAACCCGAACTTAACTTAGACGGTCTTGATCTAGTTAACTAGGATATTACTCTGTTTACCCCAGTTTAGGCTGGTTTTATAAGGCCTAAGATCGCTAAATAGCGTCTTATAGGTATATATATACCTAGTAGCACTACTATCGAGGATTTAGATATACGGATTATATATATCCGCGGTTAATAACGTTATTTCCTCAACTTCATCCAGTTAACCCTTAGCCAGTTAACCCCCGGCTATAACTAGGGTTGTTTCAGGCCTATTTTCAGTCTTTTAGCCTTATTTAGCCTTATTAGGCTTTAAATTCGGGTGCTTCTTCTAGTATTTCTTAGGTAAATACCCTAGTTTATAATAATAGGAGCATTTAGGCTTATTTTAGGCGCTGTTTTAGCGGTTATTAGCGCTTATAGCTATTTCCTAAGGCTCTAGGGACTTAAGGCGCTTAGCTTCGTCTATAAGGTAGCTAAATATTATATTTAGCTTAATCTCTTTATCGCTATTAGTATATAGGTTCTACGTAATTATAGCGATAGTATACTTATATTCCTTTATTAGGTTATTTAGTATATAAGTAATAATTACCTTAGAAGGAATAGCTAGGCCTCTAGAGGCTAATTTATTAGATAAATATTTAATCCGAGTAAGATAGGCTTCTATAGAGTTATTATATCTAGGTAAGGTAGTAGTAAAGAGTTCTTTATATATTAAGAACTTAGAACTAAACCCCTTCGGCTCGTATAGCTCTTTAAGCCTATCCTAGATAGTAATAGCCTCTTTTAGCCCTTTAATTTAAATAAGAGGGCTGTCCTTAATAGCTAGTCTTATAAAGGCAGCGGCCTTTATCGATTTAGCCTCTCTATCCTTTAGATAAGCTATATAATCCTCTTCGGTCCCTTTAGATTCGTTATAGAGGACTACTAGGTATAATACGGATTTATAGCCTTTATCGATAATAAAGGCTTCTATTCGGAGGGTCTAGAACTCCTAATTTTAGGAGCCTTTAAGCCTAGGGAACCAGAATAGGCTTTAGTTACTTATTTTAGCTTATAAATAACCGAATATAGCCTTAAAATAGCCTTTAAGATAGGCTAGTTGACCTATAGGTCTATCGGTATCCGGGTTCAATATTTACGCTCGGTATTTAAGTGCTCCGCCGTAGTGCGCTTAGTAGTTGAATGGTCCGCCGTATTCTGAAAATTAATGTCTACTGAATGGGCTAGTTATCCTCTTTCGGTAGAGTAACCCTTTCTATTTTAGGTATAGCGCCGAACCTTCTAAAGTGGTCTAGTTAACCCCTAGAATTTGCTTTAGTCTTAGCGTCTTAGCGTAAAGAGAGGTATAAGGACGTGCCTCCCCCGTGCTTAACTATACCGGTAGTGAGGCTAATGAAGGTCTTATTAGTATAGCCTTCGATCGGAAGCCTCTATTACTATAGTAACCCTTTATATAGGCACCGGAATAACGATAATCCGAGCTAGTTTATAACTAACCCGGGCTTATAACCTGTCCGGAGGATAGGGGAATAAGCTATAATATTAGTAATAGCTTATTAGTAGAATCGCGGAAGTAACTAGTGATCGGATAATCGCTTTAGAGTTTTATAACTCTTAATATTAGTAACTTAATATATTAAGGACTTAGTGAAATAGCTATCTAGAGGGAGAGGACGTATCCTTATATAGTTTAAAGGATATTAGCTATAGAACTATAATAAATGGTATAGAAGCTTAATTAGTAAGCTTAATTATAAATTAAGTGTACTAGAAGCTTCTAGGCTGTTCTAGAATAAGCTTACATTATAGCACGTGACTTGTACTAATAGTATTAAGGTTAAGAACTCTATATATAGTAAGGGGGTTAAGGGGAGGCTAGAGATAAAAGAAAGGGCTAGGAAAGGAGATATTATAATAGTTACTATAATAATCCTTAAACTAGTAACTATTAAAGGCGTTTATTATTATAATACTAGTCTTAAAACTAGCTTTAAGCTTATTATATACTTAATCTTTAGTATTATATTTAAGAAAGAAACCCTTTAGTATAATTAATAATACTTTTATAGATTAGCTCTAAAGAGTATTTAAGGGATTATTAATATTCGCCTTTTATTACTTTTATATATATATTTACCTTCTATATATATACTATAAGTTATATAATCTATATATCCTTTAGCTTAATTTAATTAATAAATCTAATTAGACTATAGATTAGACACTAGATAGTCCAATAGGATAGTATAACCCTATAGGGTTTTAAGCCTTATCGGATAGCTAATTTAATGCTAAGAGCCCTATTAAATCAGACACTATAGGGGTCGGACTATACCGTCGGACAACTAGTACAGTCCAAAATAAATTTTTTTTTTAAAAAATTACTATAATTAGTATATTTTATTACTTTTTTTAGAATTATTACTAAGATTATTACTATTTTTAATAAAAATTTAAGGTTTCGGACGGTCTTAGTAAAACCCGACCCGTCCGAAACCTTATTTAGAACTAATCGGACTCGGGCTTAGATAGGATAAAAGTGTCTAAGTACTATTATCGGACCGGATAAAAGCTTCTATAACCCGACCCGAAACCGTCCGATCTACAGTCTAAATCTAATTATAAAACTAAACTAAACTATAATTTCTAGTAGTTAAAATATTAACTTATCTTATTATAAGTACTATAATAAACTCTATAATAAATCGTCTATAACTAAAACCTCCTTTAGTTAAGGTAAGCGGCTAGGAAGTTATCTCCTTTAATCTATACTTTTACTTTATTAGTACTATACACGACTAAGGCCTTACGCTTCTTAAAACGCTTCGCGCGATACGCTACTTGTACCGCTTTTAATATTAGCCGCTATTTACTTAAATATACTTAAATCTTTTTATATACTTATTATTTTATTTCCGGGAGCCCTATAATCTTACTAAGTTAAAGCTTAAAGTAAAGTTTAGTAAGCTAATTAATATTAGTACTCTTAAGTATAATATTAAATATAGTAAAGGTATTATTATTATTTAGTAAAGTTAAATTAGTAACCTTAGTAATCTTCTTCTTCTTTTAAAATAAATCTTTATTATTAAAAGTATTACTATCTTATTTAGGATTAATAGGAAAGGTAATATCTTTATAGATATTATTTAAATAAATTAATATACTATAATAATTAAAGTAATAATTATTCTTTTACCTTTATTTCTCTCTCCCTTTATTACTTTAGCGATCTTTTATAGATCGAGGTTAGGCCCGAAACTATAGCTACTAGCTATTTCTTTATCTATATAGACCTAAAGCTTATCTATAGGGTTAAGGAGATAGTAAGTATTATAAGGTACGCTATCTTGTTACGAATCGCTCCACGTGAGGTGATGCTGCGGTCCGAGGGTTCTCTCGCTGGCGGAGTGGTAACGTGATACTAGCTGAGGTAAAGGTACGCGGTCACTTGCAACGGCGTAAGGTGGAACAACACTCCTGTATCCTAAAGGTAGGGGTCGGAGTATAACTGTTATTGACTACGGACCGTTCCTTGAGGAGGGCCGGTCCGTCCGCTATATAGTTTGTCTTCCCAGGGTGGCTCTGTCGTGGCTCTGTGGCTCTGCCAACGGAGCCCTCAGAGCCCTACAGAGCCATTCCTGGGTCACGTGACCCCGATTCAGCCTTGCCAACGAGGCTGTCCAACCTTTCGCTAGACCTTCCCCTTAGGCCAGCTCCCTGGCCCCATGAAGGTCGGCTCGTAACACTTTCCCCTCCTTTAACCTGTCCGCTGTCCCAGCGTACTTAAGGTGAGTATTCCCCAGGTCGCCTGGCCTGGTCTCCTGCTTCCTTTCTCATGGCTAACCATGCCGCAGCCACGTCCCTTTTCTAAGCGCCCACTCTCTTCCACTGCCCGTCGCCTTCGAACCGCTTCCAAGATCAGGTCCTTGGGTCTAGAATACTTCGACATGGGTCGTTGCACCCCTTGCCAGAGTTCTGACTCCATCTGCTTCATGTTGGATGGCTATTCCCGGTGCAACACCTGCACCAAGAAAAACCTGCAGTACTGCGACGGCACCTTTTCCGACGCGGAGTTTGACGCCCTGACTGCCCAGCGTAATCGTGTGAACGAAGCCGCTCGGCAGAAAGGTGAGGAGACGAAGGCCCTGCTGGCCGAAGTTGCCCGTCTCAGTGCGGCCGCGGCCCGTGCCCAGGCCGAGCAGGAGCGGCTGCAAAGGGAAGCCGAAAGTTTGTTGGATAAACAAAAGGAAATGGTCATAAAAGAGGCCCGAGCCCTGGATGAGCTGGACCACGTCGGTCCTCCCCCCATCACTTCTTCGACTGTTTTCGTGGGTTTGGATGACGCTCAGTTGGAGCAAATGTTTGAGTTGGAGCCTGGGTCAATGGCGGGTTTTGAGGGCCCCATCCCTATTGACCGGCCCTCGGCCTGATCCCTTGCCGCTGGTGGTATTGCCGGATCATAGCCTTTGGTAGGTTCTCCGCAGGCTCCCACGTGTTTTCAGAGTCATCGTACCCTAACCACTTGATTAGGTATCGTTTTGGTGTCTCGTTAGAGTGGTCAAGGATGCGTTCCACATCATACAGCGGTTCTTGCGTTTCTGCATGGATCAGCACCGGTCCTGGCTTGGCGTTTGGCGGTGCTTTCTCCAGTAGTGATTTGTGGAAGACTGGGTGAATGTTCATGCCCGCGGGCAATTCCATTTCAAACGTAACCGGTCCCAACTTCTTCTTGATTCTGTATGGTCCAATTTTCGTGTAATCGAGTTTGTTTGATGGCCTTGTTGTTTTAATATTTTTCCGTAAAATGTAGACTTTCTCCCCCTCCTGAAAATCTGGTCCCTCAGATCTTTTCCTGTTTGCTTGTCTTACTGTTTTTTGTTGGATTTTTTGTAATTCTCCCTTGAGCATCTTGTGCAGTGATTGTAGTTTTTCAACCGAGATTTTTGCTTTTTGTGCGATTGGTTTCATGCCCCTTGGGTCCTTGTCAATGTTTGGGTGCCTCCCGTAATTCGCGTAAAATGGTGATATTCCTGTTGTTGACGTCGAGTTGTTGTAAGCAAACTGTGCGATGGGTAGCAGCTCAACCCAGTTGTTTTGTTGATAATTCGTGTAACATCGTAGATATTGTTCCAGCGTTTGGTTTGTTCTTTCTGTTTGTCCGTCTGTTTGAGGGTGATATGCTGTTGAAAGTTTCTGATGTGTCCCTGTAAGGTCCATGAGCGATTGCCAGAATTGCGATGTGAAGAGCTTGTCTCTGTCTGATTTGATCACATCCGGTGTGCCATGCTGCGCAATCACTGTTTTTGTCAAGGCATACGCCATGTCTTCCGCCGTGCTAGACTCCTTCCATGGCTGAAAGTAGGCATACTTGGTCAACTCGTCTCCTATGACCAATATTGAGTCGTATTCCGTGCCCGTCAAGGGTTCTTTTGACTTCGGTAGTTTGGTGATGAAGTCCAGCGCCACTGTCGACCATGCTTCGTCAGGCAACCCCGTCGTTTGGAGTAGTCCGTATGGTTTGTGCCTGGCGTGTTTGGCTTTGTGGCATATGTCGCAGTTCTTGACATATTCTTCAACCTCTTTTCTGAGTCGCGGCCATGTGTAGTCCCTCGTGACTAGCTCGATTGTCTTATTGATTCCCTGGTGGCCTGCTGCTTTGTCGTCGTGCCGGGCGGCTATTACGTCCTGTCGTTGTTGCGGCGATAGCTCCGGTTGTTCAGTCATCATGGTGATGGCTTGTGTCTTTCCTCGGTAGACCAGAGCATTCCCTTGTTGCTTTAACAGCGTGTCCGGTTCGGGTCTGGTTGTTCCCACATAGTCCGCTCGCCGGCTGAGGGCATCCGCCCTTCCGTTCTCTGTTCCTCGGATATGGTTAATCCGGAAGTCATATGAGGCTAACGTTTCAGCCCATCTGACTTGTCTTCTGTTGAGTTCCTTCGTAGTGGTCCAGTATAACAGGTTCTTGTGATCCGTGAAGACCTGTACTGGATACTTGGCACCTTCGAGATATACTCGCCATTGCCTAAGTGCTTCCACTATGGCCAAGAGTTCCTTGTCGTGAATGTCGTAGTTCGACTCTGGCCCTGTCATTTTTCTGGAGTAATAGGCCACTGGTCTGGCCTTGCCATCCTCCCCTCTTTGGGTGAGGCATGCTCCGATCGCCTCATCGGACGCATCCGTTTCCAGTAGGGCTTCCTTTTCTGGATCGAAGATTGTGAGAATAGGGGCGCTGGTTAAGCGGCCCTTCAGCTCCTTGAAGGCTTTCTCTGCGTTTGATCCGAATTGGAAGTCGGTTTTCTTCTTAGTCAAGTTGGTTAGTGGTGCAGCAATCCGGGAAAACCCTTCAATGAACCGGCGGTAGTAATTCGCCAGTCCAAGGAATGCTTGCACTTCCTTGACGTTCTTTGGCTGTGGCCATTCCTCGATGGCTTGGACTTTCGCTGGATCTGGTTTCAGCTGTCCTTCGGAGACGAGGTAGCCCAGGAATGCTATCTCCCTCTTGTGAAACTCGCATTTACTGAGTTTCAGCGGTAAATCTTTCTCTTGTAACTTCCTCATCACCTTTTTGACGTGTTCCACGTGCTCTTCATAGGTTTCGGAATAGATCAAGACATCATCCAGGTAGGCCAGGACGAAGTCTCCGAGATACTCCTCGAGCGTGTCGTTAATGAGAGCTTGAAATGTTGCAGGGGCGTTGGTCAGTCCAAAAGGCATGACCAGGTATTCGTAAACTCCCCAACTGGTTCTGAACGCCGTCTTCCATTCTTCTCCAGTTTTCATGCGTACTCGGTAGTAGGCGTCCCGTACGTCGAGTGCTGTAAGCCACTTGGCCCTTCCCAGCTGATTCTGGAGCTCTTGAATCAGTGGTATCGGGTAGACGTTCTTCTTGGTGATTGCGTTTAGTGGTCTGAAGTCGATACACGGCCTTGGTGTTCCATCCTTTTTTGGCGCAAAGAGTATCCCGTGGGATATCCTTGGTTTGTTGAGTTTTCGGATGAAACCCTTGGTTTCCAGATCCCGTATATACTTCTTTAGGAAGTCGGACTCTTCTCTGGATAGCTCCCTCAACCATCCCTTGTAAGAAGGATTCTCTTTCCCTTCTTGGAACTCGATCGAGTGATCCCAAGGTTTGTGCTCAGGCAGCGCGGCGAGTCCTTCCCGCTCCTGGAACAAGTCCTTGAATTCTTTGTATTCCGGAGGCAGCTCGTGTGTGTCTAGTCCAGCTAGGACACGTCCCTTCGGTCGCACCCAAATCGCTCTGATGGGGGCCTTTGGAGATGATCGGTCTCCCATTTCCTTTCCATGACTGCAATCTGGAAACTCGATAGTTCTCCTTTTCCAATGTATTCGTGGGTTGTGGTCGAACAACCATGCCATACCGAGTACCATGTCATACTTCGGTAGCGTCGTTATATCGAGGGATATTCTTTCATTGTGTTGTCCAACCGTCATAGGTACGTCCTGTACCTGGTCCGTAATCATGCCGGTAGTTCGTCCGTCTGCCATTGATAGGGCGTATGGCAGTTCTTTCTTCGTGATGTACCTGTTTAGCTCCTTGCTCATCTCCCTGCTGATGTAGTTCTGGTTAGCTCCGCAGTCCACCAGGGCCCTAGCTCTGATTCCTGCGAGCATAACCTCAAAGGTGACATGCTCCGTGCGTTGTTCCGATAGGATCATGCATAGAGAATGAGGCCTCCCTTCGAGACAGTCCGGCCTCCCTAGTCTGTCTCTGAGCCGTTTTTTGGCATTCCCCAGTGCACGTGCCTCCATGTGTCCCAACGGCAGTCCGTGTCAAAGCATTCGTCGAGAAATCCGAACGCTTCGGGGTGGATTTTGGTATACGGCCGTTCTGGGTCCACGTGGAACAAGTGTTTGTGTCCTGGCTCCCAGCAGTGGCAACTCGCTGGGTGTTGGCACTGGAAGTATTCCGCAATGAACTCATGGTGTACGCGGTGGTCCACGACCTCTTCCACCATTGATGGGGTGCTCATGTTGCCTGTCATCATTGAGCAATTCTGTTTCCTGTGGTGAACGTGTGGGTATTGGTGCATGCTGCATTTCCGGTTCTTGCATTCATGCCCTTCCTCAATCATCCATTCGAACGCTTCAGGGTGTATTCTTTCGTCGTCCACATCGGGGTCCACATTGTAGTAATGTCGGTGGTCGGCGGAATCATCATGTGGGCAGTCTTCATCGTCGCATGGAAATGCCTTGGCGATGTAGGTCCTTCGTGCCCTGTTGTCAGTGAGGATTCCTACCTTGTGGGTTTCCCCGATTATGTGCCCTTCGCCATATGTGCGCGCTTCGTACGCATCCCAGATCCGCTTTTGCTTTTCCTTGGCATATTGAATTGCTATTGTCGTGGGTCCGATGTGCTGGTGTACGTGTATTGTCCCATAATCTTCGCATTCGTTGTCAAAACAGTAGCGCAATGTGATCTGTTTGAGGTGTTCCTGGACTGGCGCTTCTTCATCAAAGGCGATATGCGTGTGTTGTCCTTCCGCACATTCTTCTTGGCACAATTCCCCTGTTGTCCAGGCGTTCGTGACGATCTTGACCCGCTCCATCGTCTGTTCGATGGTCACGAATCGTCGTTCCTTTTGGTCGTCGTCCGGGCCCAGCGGTAATTCGTCCACGGTTCCACTGCTCGAGTCCTTTACTTCGCTCATCATTCCCAGGGTTTGGGTTGGCATCCCAGCTATCCCTTCCACGACCTCCCGCGGGAGCTCGATGGCGTGGATTCTTCCCGCAATGTGTGTGTGTAGCTGGGATTCGCTGCAGTTAGTTCTCGTGCAGAACTTGATGGAAATGGCCGCTGGTGACTGGAACTCCGCCTTCGGGTCAAAGACGTGGTGCTGGTGCGTGGTTTGTTCCCCTTGAAGGCACTCCGGCTCCCGGCACTCGTCTTTTTTCCAGTATGGCGTTATAATCACCACTTTTTCTCTCGTAGTCTCGATAGCGATGAACCGGACTGGTTCCTCCTCGCTATTCATCATCCAGAAACTGTCGTCGTTTCTTTTTTCTTCGGCATCTCGCAAGTCTCCTTCTTGGGCAAGAGTTTCCTGGATCTCTTTGGTCTTCCTGTTGCGTCGGTTCTTCCGTTTCTTGGGTGGCTGGGGAAACCAGCCGGACCCTATCTTTTCGGAATAATGCGTGAGGCAACCGTTGTCGTAACAGGCGGTCCAAGAGAGAGCTGCGTGTTGATTGGACATGGTTTCTTCGCATGTTTTCATGAGAGCTGTCGTAGCCTCTCCTGGAGTGACTTCCCTTGAGCGGTCCTCCTGGGGTTCACCAAGTTCCTTGTGAACTTCCTGACGTAGGTGCCCCGACTGTGCTGTCGTACCTTGACTGTCAGTGGTCATTTGGGTCTTCTCTGTAGTGTCGGCCTTTTTCGCTACAGAACCGGCTATACCGTCACTCATCATCATATGCAGTCCTTGAGTCGTTTGTCGGCAATCTTTTGCACGGTGTCCGGGTTTTCCACAAGTGTAGCACAGTCCATCCTTTCCTCGTTGAGCCTGTCGCTCATTCTTCCGACCCTGGCCATGGTATCCGCCTCGACCCCGGGCTCCGTTGCCTCTGCTCCTTGAAGGACGGCTTCGGTGCATAAGGTCAAGGTCCATTGGATCACCATAGTGTCGCTGTCCTTGGAACTGATATCCTCGACGAGCGTACTCGACTGGGTCACGGCGCCCATTCCGTTCCAATCGTAGCTCGTATAGTCGATTGTCAATCTTGATTGCTTCGTCCACCATTTGCTTGTAGTCGGTGGGTGGATCCATCATCTCCTGGCGGACTTGCTCCTTGAGTCCGTTGTAGAAGATTTGAGCGAACGCGTCTTCGTCTTCCCAGTTCAACTTCTTGGCGATTTGGTTGAACTCGGAGTAGTAGGCGGCAGCGGATCCCTTTTGCTTGATGGTGTAGATCACTCGGGCCGCCATGCGTTCATCGTTGATGGTCCCAAACACTTTGCGAATGCGGTTCTCAAATTCCGCGAAGTGCTTGAAGCAGGCCAGCGTATCAGCGTCTGGTTTGGCGTCGTCCACATACCCCTTCATGGTAGGTTCAAACCATGCGAACGCTGGTCCTTTGAGGTGCATCGCAGCGTACATGACCTTGCTAGGTCCATCCTCGAACTTAGTTGGGTTGAGTTTGAACACAAGTTTGAGTTGGATCAGGAAGGCATTGAGTTGGCTGCGTCGTCCGTCGAATGGGTCAACCTTCAAGACATCCTTCCTGTCGTCGACCCCAGCCCTGGCTGCCAGGCTGGTGGTAGAAAGGTTTCCAAGGCTTCCCATGACTGATTGATTGACTTCTGGCGACTTTGGTCGGGCACTGCTAGACATATCCTTGTCACTACTCGTTGAGATGGGTAGTCAATGTGTTACGAATCGCTCCACGTGAGGTGATGCTGCGGTCCGAGGGTTCTCTCGCTGGCGGAGTGGTAACGTGATACTAGCTGAGGTAAAGGTACGCGGTCACTTGCAACGGCGTAAGGTGGAACAACACTCCTGTATCCTAAAGGTAGGGGTCGGAGTATAACTGTTATTGACTACGGACCGTTCCTTGAGGAGGGCCGGTCCGTCCGCTATATAGTTTGTCTTCCCAGGGTGGCTCTGTCGTGGCTCTGTGGCTCTGCCAACGGAGCCCTCAGAGCCCTACAGAGCCATTCCTGGGTCACGTGACCCCGATTCAGCCTTGCCAACGAGGCTGTCCAACCTTTCGCTAGACCTTCCCCTTAGGCCAGCTCCCTGGCCCATGAAGGTCGGCTCGTAACATATCTATCTATTTAAGCGCCTCTTATATTTAATAATAAGTATTAATATTAATAAGATTATTTATAATAGCGAAGCTATTTTTATACTATTAGTCTTTAAAGACTAAAGAGTTTAGGTAAGGTTATTATAACTTAATTAGCCCTAGAAAGTAATATTAGTCTTTAGACTTATAATTATTTAGCTTTAATATAAGCTATAGCTAAAACACTAAATAGACTTTAATTAAGAATAGAGCTATAGGATTAAATCTTTTATTTAGTAAAGTAAATTAATAATAATTACTATAATAAAATATTAAAATTTAATTTACTATTAAAAATCTTTTACTATATTAAACTAATAACTTAATCTAATTAAGTACTTATATTATTAACTATAAGAGGTTTATATTCTACTATATTATTAAGGATTTAATTTAGCTTTAAGATCTATACTAGAATTATATATTATAAGCTTTATTATTATCTCTTATAGTATTTCGCTTATACTCTAAAGAAAGATTAATATTTTTTAAATCTATACTTTAAGAAGAGGGTAGTATATTACTTAAATTACTATATTAGATCTTTATTATCTTCTCTAATAAGAATCGCTAAGGATTCTTCTTATATAATCTCTTCTTCTATAGATCTTAGTATATAGTTATTACTAACTTCTTTATCTTTTTCTATATTAAATATATCTTAGTTATAGCTAAATATATAGAAATTCTTAGCTTTTTACTTATACTTTTTATTAATAGCGCTAAAATTAACCTCTTTAATATCGAGAAGTACTTTAGTAGTATAAATAAGCTAGTTAATAATAGCGCTTAGACTATATATATTATTAAGCTAAGAATAGTATAGAAACTTAAATAAAGAGGTTCTATTATCCTTATATACTTCTAAAGCTAAGTAAAGCTTAAACTTTCTCTATACTTAAGATATATATTAGTTTTATCTAATATAATACTATTAATAAACTATAATAAAGATTATTATAAAGATAAAAATAAATATATTATTTATCTAATA